>CASBWL010000433.1:0-600000 GCA_949130495.1 Sambucus nigra
ATTTTCCACTTTCAATGTTTCCCCCTGAAATGAAAAAAAAAACTCTGAAATTCATTCGATTGATTCATTTATCCAACTGATCAATAATATGCTCTATCATATCGAAATTCGTAAATGATCGAAGAGTCACATTCGGTTATTTTTGTTATACATACAAACAATCATACAAAACCATGGAAGTCTTATAATCCAAATAAATACGACCCTTTTTTTACCCGGTGGTGATAAAAAAGAGCTAAAACTCCGAGTTACTGGCCGAATATGGAAGGACCAACCAAACCCAGATTATGTCGGGGCATGCTTACTGAATCTCTATACATGAGGCGGTTAATTATCTAACTTGCAAAGAATATTCTGAACTATACAATTGATACCATGGGCGGAGGGCTATAGCTCGGATCTAACTATGAAAAAAAATCAAGTAATATAACCAGTAATCCAGGAAATAAACTCTGACTAACTTAAGTAAAAACCCATTTTTTCACCAAGCTTTACTTTACCCCCCCCCCCCCCCCCCCCAAAAAAAAAGACATGACTATGACCTCAATTTTTGAACATTAGCGTCTCATATTTCTTGAGTTCTATCACAAGACACAACCTATAGGTTCTCTGACTTTCTTTATCTATCCTTTCTTTGAACTAAATCCTAATTTTTATCATTTGTTGGAGACCTATATCTTTTCTATTGGAGGTTTGACTTTTCATATCCTCTCAAATCTATCATTAATGATCCATGTATAATAAGTTTATTTTTTTTTATATATATCTAAAAAAAACTAATTTAGAATTTTGTTGATTTCAGTAGTTTATATTATTTTTTTGGAATTATTTAATAAATAGGGCTTTTTACTTTATTATTTGAGTTGTTTCTTTTTAGTTTATTTTTTTTTGGCAAAAATGGAATTATTTTATTTAAAAGTTAATTTGTTAGTAGATTCGTCAATTTGTCATAAGTGTATAAAACTAACAACATGTTAATTTGTTGATGGAATTATTTATTTGTCATTGTCAACTAATATATATTTGTTTTTTGCACTTTTGTAACCTCTTGGAGTGTGTTTGATTGAAATATGTTCTAAAGGCACCCCCATTTTTCCTTCCCGATACCATGACATGATTTAAAATGATTGTATATTGTACTTAAAAATGTTATGATTTGGTGAGAAGTGACTTTTAAATGGCCATAATCAAACACACCCTTTGGATATGATGTTAAGAAAAAAAAATTACCATCATTCTTTATACTAGCCCGACTAAATGTAAAATCATGACTCCACCAATAGTTGTCACAATCATTTCTCTAAACTATTTTTAGTGCAAGAAGTCAAAAATCTCCCATCTTTATGCATTTTGTTGCAGAGACCCTGCAATGTACATTTAAAAATCATGACTAAAAGTCCTAGAAAGAGGGCTTTGCAAAAAACAAATGCATGATTCAGGTTTTTTTGGATTAAAAATATGTTGATGTTCATATATTTATCAACTATTTCAAAAAACGTTGCTAATGAATTTGAAAATTTTTTCTTTGATTACATCTCATATCATTCACTTCTTTAAATTTTGTAAAATGTTGGTATCATATTTTAGGTGTTGACACAATAATTGGTGGAAATAAGATACGACAGGAAAAATGATATATAATTTTTTTATACCTCCATTTTCATTAAAAAAATTAAAGCTCAATAAATATAATTTGATAATGAGGAAGGATTTCTACACAGTCATCAAATTCGAGAAGACATCTGTAGACAATTCTTTCGTTGAGGGTTGCAAAAGTTCATTAAAGGTAATATGTTATACATAACACTACAATATATTTAACTGAGGACGAGGACGGAATCCAAGGAATTTGTACATGTCAAATGGAACGAACACATGCAGCTTTAGGATCAAAAGATGCTTTAGATATTTTTTTTATTCTTACAAATTGTAGATTTTAACCGAATTTTCGTTAAAAAGTTCATTATAATTTTTTATAAAAATTTTGTATTAATATTACATTTATTTTTATTTCAAAATGAAGTCTCATTTAAATTTATAATTTATTGTGTGAAGTAAAAAAAATTTAAAAAAAATTAATAAATTTGGCCACGCATGTTGTGACCTATTCGCTAAGCTTTTATCTATTATAAACGTCCTACAACGTTTTAATTTTTCTTCTCTAGAGAGTTGTCCATGTGAACGTTAAATCTTAAAATCAACCCACGTTGGCAAAGCCCAAAATGCCAAAATGTGATATAACCAAACCGGCCAAAAAAATAGCAAGAATACTTTCGTAAGCATTAACGGTTAACATATCCATTGCGTCTTCCTTTCATACCAAGCGCCCATATCTGAATCAGGTCGTATAACCCAAAACCCCTATCCCTCTATTTCCCTGCCCCAAGTTATAAGCTCCTCTCGAATATCATTCCCGAATCCGTAGAACCCAAAACCCTAGATACTCACAAATCTACCCAAAACCGTTTTCTTCATATTCCCATCATCTCCCACCACCATTCAACATCCAATTCCTTTACCAAAATCCACATGGTAAGTTTTCTCTTTTTAACTCAATCTCATTTCATTTGGAGTTATTTGATGGATTTAAAGATTTACTTTGAATTTTCTTATTTTTAAATTATTAATTTCGTAGATAAATGCATGTTACGATTTTGGCTTTGTAATAATACCATTTTCTTCATATTTTGAGATTTGATATGTTAGGGTATTAGTTTTTCTGGTTTGACCGTTTCTTCACATTTAGAATCTGAACATGTAAGTGTTTTTCTATTTTTTCTTTAATTGCTAACACAGATTTCACATTTAGCTTCTTCAGGAGTTGAAAAGCATTGATCAGACCAATTTTATTTATTCAATGTGTTGCATCTTTGGTAAATGTTTGAATGAGTTCTGTTGTTTTTTCTTTTCTTGGCAAACTTTTTGGATGTATTACTCAACCAAATGACTTGGTAATTAACTAGTGCCAAATGAAACGTGCACCAAAATTTGCTTTTAAGTGGTCCACACTAAGTTTATCACTATATATATATTATCACTATGTGGTAATAATCTAGTGATAATATTAGATTATGGACTTGCCCTTTAGAGTCCTGCTTTTAAGTGGTCCACACTAAGTTTGCTATATGTGGTTTATAATCTAACCTATCTTATAAAATTTGGAATGAGGTTACTGATGATGTAGAAGATTCAAGTGCTCGTGAAGATAACACGATAAAACTTAACGATGACTACCGAAGTTTAAAATTTAAGGCGACCCAACCGTTATACTCTGGCTATGAGAAACGTCTTACAATATTTGTACTCAACCTTGAATATTGGCCCTCATTTGTACTCAACCTTGAATATTGAGAATTGAGAATAAAGAGAGAAAGAAACCCATTTCACTAGTCTAATTTATTTTTTGTTGTTGTTGTTGTTGTTGTTGTTGTTGTTGTTGTTGTTGTTGTTGTTGTCTAGTGTAGTAATAACGCTTCTGCATTTGAAGATTTACATCATATCTTCTCGTGTTAAATGAAATTCTTGTGATCTTGGAATCATAATTGTTCCTATTACGTTATTATTTTTGTTGAACAGATCAATATCAATAATTATAGGGTTTACATTATGCAATAAACCCCATGATCTATCATTAAATTTGGTGGATCTTGTTCATTACATTGTTTTTTTTGAACCTTTGAGCATTGTATGCTCTTACTTGGTTCACTTAATCAATGAAGATTTTTCATTCTCTGAATTAATTGTTTTTCTTTGTTTGATAGATGTTTGGTGAAGTGTGTACTGCTTGTTAGATGGAAAATATCTTGACTTTTGCATTAGATCAAGGCTATATTTCCAGGTGGATTTGATTATAAGAAGAAGCATCATCAGATGATGCTTGAGTAATGGATGGAAAATCGCATAAATCAAATAGGGCAAGGGATCAGCAAAGAAAATTGGCAAGGATTATAACGGTGAGTAGTGCCATGCACATAGTTGGCATTAAACTATTGAAATAGGACTAAAGCCTGACAGTGCGCAATGTTCAAACAAGGAAATAATTTTAATTAAAACCATTTTTTATCCAGTTTTAATTAAAATCCTAAACATGCATTGGAGTCATCAGGGTTGATCAGAAGTATCCCAATGCCATATCGCTTTTTGTTGGCAGTGCCGTCAAAGAACATTTGCCATCGAAGGTTGTCTTGAGCGTTGTAGAGGATATTTTCATCTGGGAATTCGGAGATCCAGACATCTGCTTCTTTTAAGGGGTAATCAAAGAGGTAGTCATAGATGGCTCTTCCTTTAATGGTTTTCTGTGTGATGTACACGATATCGAACTCAGTTAGGAGCATCAACCATCGGGCCATTCGACTTGATAAGGCGGGTTTCTCAAGCGGGTATTTGATGGGATCCATTCGGGATACAAGTTTGATGGGGAAGGCAAGCATGCAGCGTCACAACTTTTGGGTGACCCAAATAAGTGCGTCACACGCCTTTTCCAAATTAGTGTAGTTGACCTTGTACCCGACCAATTTGTGACTGGCATAATAAATGGCTCTTTCTTTGCGGGAGTCCTCAAGGTATTGGTCTAGCAAAGGCCGAGCTACAGTGTCAGTTATGGTTAGGTATAGTGGCAAAGGGAGACTAGGTTGTGGTGGCATGAGCACTGGAGGTTGGGTTAGATATTGTTTGATTCGGTCAAAAGCCTCTTGGCAGGCCTCATTCCAAACGTTGGTTGAATCCTTTTGGAGGAGCTTGAAGATCGATTCACAGATGGAGGTTAGCTGGCTAATGAACCGACTAATATATTGCAATTTCCCAAGAAGACCTCTAACTTCTTTCTCTGTTTGGGGTGGTGGCATCTCAAGTATTGCCTTCACCTTTTCGGGACCTGCTTCTCTCCCCTTTTCACTGACCATGAATCCCAAGAGTTTTCCCATTGTAATGCCGAAGCCATATTTTTGTGGATTAAGTCTCATCTGATACCGTCACAGTCGTTCGAAGAACTTTAGGAGAGCGGGAACATGGCCTTCTCTAGTTTTGGACTTGATAATCATATCATCCACATAAACCTCGACTTTTTTGTGAATTAGATCTTGCAGGATGGTTGTGGCAGCCTTTTGGTAGGTAGCCCCAGCATTCTTTAGACCAAATGGCATAACGGTGTAGCAAAAGGTTCCCCATGGGGTGATGAATGCGGTTTTTTCTCAGTGGTCTGGGTGCATCTTGATTTGGTTATATCCGGCAAACCCATCGATAAATAACTTGAGAGCATGACTGGATGTGTTTTCTATGATCATGTCGATATTGGGTGGTGGATAATCATCCTTTGGAGAAGCTTTGTTTAAATCTCGGTAGTCTACACACATTCGAACCTTCCCTCCTGATTTCGGACAGGTACTACGTTGGCTAGCCATGTGGGATATTCTATCACACGAATGAAGCCCACATTCACTTGTTTGACCACCTCTTCTTTGACCTTGAGAAACCATTCGGTGCAGAGATTTCTCAATTTTTGTTTAACCGACTTGTAAATTGTGAGAGTGGGGATCTCGTGCTGAGCTATTTTAGGATCAATGCTAGGTATATCATCATAGGACCATGCGAATACATCCACGAATTCCTTTAGCAATTCTTCGAGTTGTGCGCGCTCATGCTCGTCAAGGGTGGCCCCTATCCTAATCTCGCTCAGTTGGCTACTAGAACCGAGATTAATAACAACAGTCTCTTCTTCATTAACTTGAACGCGATTATGTTGTTTATTATTAACCTTATTTAGATCAGTTAAGAATTGTTCATTTGCAAAATCATCATCATTAAAAGTTCGATTAGAATCCAAATAATTAATGTAAGGCACAACAAGATACTAAAAATCTTCATTTATTTCATTGATAGGAAAAATAGCATTGAGAACCTTATCAAAAGAGGTCTCGATTACATTTGAACAAGGATAGACAATAGCGGAATAAATAGGGTAAACATTGGGGTTAGGGTAGATTTCAAGAGGTAGAACTGTCACATCATGCCAGTTGAGGAGGGGTGTATTAGCAACTTCAATCAGATGGGATGGATCCATAGATGTAGTGCCTGAATGAACCATGCAGAGTGCCAACCCTAGTGTCTGTAAGTTGAAAGAATCTTCAAAATCACTTTCCTCAATCTCTTCGATATCTTTGATTAGCGGTTGTACTCGGTGTTGGAAACATTCGGCCTATTGGTAGCTATCTTGGAAAAAGATCTCCATTCCAGGCTTTATCTTCTTGTCTGTGTGTTCATACCATGGTTCTGGAAAACCGTAAAAGGGGAAGTCTTCACCTTCTTTGATGAATTGTCCATTCAAGGAGTCTCCTGGGATAGTTGGGATGCAGTCTAATCTTCTCTTTAGTCAGGACTAGTGGATCATTATGAGTTCTTGTTCTGATGGTTGATACCCCAAGCCACAAGGAGGGAAAGCTTTCTTTAGTTCAATGGTCTCAAGTATCCCATACTGCAGTTTCCCTAGCCCCAGTCCGGGCATGAAGTGCATGTTTCTGAATATCTGAATCACATTAACATTGCCATGAGGGTCATATTCTTGACAAACCCTTTCTTTGAAACCGTCCCCTGTCGGGAGTAGGAGTGGCTCAACTCGGAATCCTGATAGGAGCATATCATTTGACCCATGCTGTCTCTCAAGGATTAGAATGCTGGTGCTTGCACCCTTGACATTTTTGTCGTCGCCCAAAATGGTGATGACTCGCCCATCAGTGAAGAACTTCAATTTCTGATGGAGTGAGGAAGACACACACTTGATACTATGGACCCAGGGTCATCCGAGCAACAGGTTGAAACAAGATGGGATGTATATGACTAGGAATTTAACGATATGGTTTATAGGGCCAACCCCTATTACAAGTTTTATGGATCCCATCACCTCCCGGTGAGTGTTATCATAGGCACGTACAGCGGCGGAGGTTGGAGCGAGGTCACTTTCTTTTAGGCCTAAACACTTGAAGGTTCTCAGTGGGCAGACATTCAAGGAGGATTCGTTATCGACAAGAGAGAGTGGCACGACCTTCCCATAACATCAACGGAGATGTTGAGTGCATGATTATGATTTGGCCCAATTTTGGGGATTTCTTCTTCAGAAAATGATAGCATTCGGGTAGAGGTCAAGGATCCGACCAGATTTACCGCCTCTTCTGGTGTGGTAGAAGGAGGAACTGTGGGTCTAGTGAGCATCTTGATTAAAGCATTTATGTACAATTGGAAAGACATGAAAAGCCACCATATAGTGATGTTAGCTTGAGTTTTCTTCAGTTGATCGAGGATCTTTCTCTCCTAGATGGTTATCTCTGGCATAAGAAGGTTTTCAACTCCCTTCCCTTTGTCATTTGCTGGTAGTGAGCTTGGAAACTGGTAATGTCTCCCTGATCTGGTCATGTGATTTACTGAAGAAGGGAAGAACATGAATTTTGTTTTTTCGTCAATCTCAGGTTGTTCTGTCACCCTGTTTATTTCTCCAATGTGTTATTTAAATGATATCATCCCACATATATCGGCTACTGGGCCGGTTCTTCCTGAAGCTTGTTCTTCACTCGAATCTTCGAATTCTTCCCCCTATTCGGTGGAAACAATTCTGTCTTTCCATGTAAAGTCAATGCATTCCACAACTTTAACGGCTTCTTTATACAGGTCTTCCCATTTTGTGGGGATATATACGGTTGAAGGGACCAAGCGCCCTTGTAGCTTCAAAATGTCAAGTAACCCGGTGATACTACAAATGATATTGGTTTGCCCGAATAATCCTGCCATAATCTGGACAACATCATCTAGGTTGACTTCATCGGTTGGTACCATCCACTTGTCTGAATCTTGGGCCTATTTTCGTGCTTCGAAGAACAGTGTACTAAAACTTTGGCAATCGATGACCATCTGTGAGGGCAATTTCAGCCCAAACTCTAGGAGTTGGTTTAACACCTCTGACAATTCCATATTTCCATTTTCAGAACGGGGACGGACAACGATGCATGCTCTGGTAAGGAGTGATAGTTCCTGATCAACGATGCTAGGAGGGTGTGGGAGGAAATATGGGCAAATTTAAAGAAGTTTAGGAGAGTATATGGGTGTGATTTGAGTTGAGGGATCGAAATCTGAGTTTTCTTCTAAGAAGATGGTATTGGTATGATTTGGGAGTGGATTGTGAGTAGTGTTTCGCTTAGGATTGGCTGGTGGGGCAATGGTACCCCGATCAATGAGATCTTGGATTATGTTTCGGAGGTGAAAGAATTGGTCGGTGGTGGTATGGCCAGTAGTTTGGTGAGAAGCACAATGAGCGTCGGCCTTGAAGTTTCTTGGGAGTGGATTAGGCAATGGAAGGGGATCCGAGGGTTTGATGAGGTTTCAGCTTAACAGAGCTTGGTAAACTTTGGAGAAGGGAGCATGGAGCTCAGTGTATTCCCTTCGGATGGGGGCAGGGTGGCTTTCTGGTCCCCATGATGTGGTTGGTTAAGAGATGTTATTGATGGTTGAGACTGTAGCACTGGCAGGCTTGTCATACTTTCTAGGGGTGAACTGTCCGGACACCTTCTTCGGTTCAACCTCTGTTTTAACAAGGCTTTCCTCGATTTCTACTCCTACTTCTCTGAGATCTCAGAAGTAGGGATAGTATTGTCCTCCCATTGTCGCTCAAACATGGGGCAAGAAGTTCTTCTTCACTATGTTGACCTATTCCTCCTCAGATGGCCGATTGGTCATGGTAGCTGCTTGCCCCGTCCATCGGGTTATGAAGTTACTGACTGATTCCCTAGGGTTCTGTTTGAGAAACTCTAAATCATGACGGGGGACCTCAAGATCTTCGTTATATTTGTACTGCGATATGAATTCTAGGGCTACATCCTCCCAGCTTCGGATTCTGGATTCCTCGAGAGATAAAAACCATCGGAGGGCATTATCCTTCAAAGTTTACTGAAACAATTGGGACATCTCTTCAGAAGTCCCTAGTAGAGTCATGGAATGATGATAACTCCGAAGATGAACAATCGGGGGTCCACTCCCTCCAAACTTCTCGATATTTGGCATCTTGAACTTCTCGGGCAACCTCGCTTTAGGATAAGGAGACACGTGGGTGTAATTCCCAGAGATTCTGACTTGGTCGAACTTCTTGGTGAGCATATTGAGATCCTCTTTGACTTTATTTAACTCCTCCTCTTTTGGATCAACGGCCATAGGCAGGTTAGCCACAGGCTGGGCAATGTTTGGCATCGAAAGCTGAGCAGGGGGTGACCCATTGATAGGAGGGGCACGTGGAGCGTGCTGATATTCTTTATGAACCCAGATAGGCTCGTTGGACCTATAGTATGAGGGAATAGGGCCTCGAGCTATTGAGGAATAGGAACCTGATTTCGTTGCATCTCTCGGACCTTAGTTTGGAGGTTATCAATTTTGGACACGAGATGAGCTAGGACTACCGTCAGATCTGGCTGTATGACTGGTACTTGATTTGTATTCTCCATGGAAAGTGGATAGATTCTAGACTCGAAAGAAGTAGTAAAGGAACGGACGAAACTATGCGGTGATTTGACTGAAGACTGAAGCCAATAGGGAGCCAGGCCAAGGGCTTGCGATTGACCTAAGTAGGCGTAGAATGGGATTTATTTTTGAGAAAAAGGGAAGAAACTATTTTTGGATTTTTGATAAAGAAGGGAGAAATGTTTTTGGAGACAGAACTCATCATGATTATTACGATTATTATGTTCTCACTTGTATTTAATTCTCCTAAATGCAATGCCGGACGGGAACTGAGCATGGAAAAGTGGGGTTTTTAATATATGCAAATCTATGGCTGGACTTGTAATCAGGCTCACGGACAGGGTCTCGTTAAAAATGCACAAAAATTTGGGCAGCAGGCCGGCCCGGAATTTTGGCAGAGTTTTGGCTTGAAACCGGCAATCTAAAGTGCGTGTCCTAGATTTGACACCTATATGCGGGTATGCAGTTGGTTGGGTGAATCGGAATGGGTTCCCCCCTTTGGAATGACTTCCATGATATACGTCTTGCTCTTACGGGCAATCGGTACGTGTGGGCAAGCCATTTGATATACCTGAGTGTACGTGAATTGCTTCACTATATACCTCGTGGGTATGGTACGTGTGAGATCGAATTCGATATACTCGGAGTACGTGAACGAATTCCCTGCGATATATCTCCCGTCATGACTTCGGTCAAGCAGTATAATGCCGGGGAACCATTCAATATACGTCTAAGGTACTTGGCCAATGGAAGGTGAGAGTCATATCGCTTGGGCTAACTGCGCCCTACCGGACCAGCGCCCATCATGAAGTGACCCTCCAATTACTGGGTAAAATTTGGTCAATAGCAATGCTCTTTGGTGATGTCGTGTGAATCATGCATAATTCTATTATTAGTATCTTATGATGAGAATGCTTTTCTTGATTATGCCAAACAGGGAGCAAAGTACAAGTACCAAAGGTACACCAAGGGTGAATGGGTGATGCGTGCATCATGTGGATATATGTGATCCTAGGTGCACGTGGTGTGAAGTGTACATGAAGAATTTTCTACAAGTGTGTGAACAGAAGCATAAGCATGGGATACACATGGAAAAGGGGAGCATGCGGATATAGGGGAAATATTAACAAATATAACATCCATGTAAATAGAGTCAAGCCCTTAAAACATACAAGTCCCCAACAGAGTTGCCACTGTAGTAATCCCCGATCCTCGTCACGGGCGGGTGCATGAAGGGATGATCCTCGGGTCCCGTGCGTCTCTCTCGGGAGTGTCGTTTGAGATGAGGTGTAAAAATGTAGAGAGATTTTAGAGTCGCCAGTCTATTTTACTCAAAACAGACAAAAGAAAAAGGGTAAGCCATCCTGAAGGATGGCATCCAAAGACATATTGGTGCATACAAAACCAAAATGATTCAAGAAAGGTTCGGAGGATAAGTTACGAAATGGGAAGGTGTTAGGCACCCAATCATCCCTTTCGGTCTCTCATGGATATTTTCTATTTTACTTTATTTTCCCCGTGATATGTGTGCATGTGTATATATATATATATATATATATATATATATATATATATATATATATATATATATATATATATATATATAGTGGAGATAGGAATCCTCGACTTGTACCATGGAAGAGATAAAGCGAGTCTTCCATAGAGAGGTATAAAAATAATATTAAAAAATAAGATTTACGCGATTACCCTTACGTTGATCGTTATAACGGAACGATAACGCATATGGGGTAATACGTCACTAAGAATAAGTATATAGAATATAAGAAAATCGGATTTAGATAAGATAGAAAATGAGGGAGAAAGTGAGAATAGGACTCGAGTCTCGAGTTTTACCCCGAGATGCCTACGTATCCTATAAAGGCATCAAAGTCCACGTAGTTCGCATACAAAATGAGGGGTGGGGTTTATCCCATAAATCCAAATGGGGGATCTCTTATTTGTGAGTGTGTGTATAAAAAGTGTTTTAGTTGTGAGAAAAGTATATGAATCCCTGTTTGGAATTTATGAGCAAATCCTCTTTTTCTTATTTTTTGGGTTTTATAAAGTATATTAGGATGTATGAGATGAGATAATAAAAGTGCTAAATAATAAAACAAGTTATTGCAAATTTAAGAGAATTTGGAGAGAAAGTTGAGAAAGTTGGACCTTCTTGAAGATCTTGAGCTTGATCTTGAATGTTGGAAAGAAGCCCTTGCACTTAAATTATAATGGAGAGTGGCTAATTTACCAAGTTTGATGAAAAGGATGATGAAAAGTGGAAGTTAGAAAGGGATTTTGATGTTGAAATCGTGCTGTCTTCGAGGGAGGTTTTTGTGATCCGCTGAGAGCGATTATTATCAGATCTGGGCTCCCCTTGCAAATGAGGTGAATGAATATTTTTATAGTCCCAGGTCACTACCGATCGTCAAAGACCTAGTCCTGCCTATCGGCACCTGCCGATAGGCAGGGTCTGGAGCCTGCCATTTGGCAATGTGTTTCAGGCCTTTTCAGAAAATTGGTTGCCAAGGGCAAATTGTTGGTCAGAATCGCGTATGGGGCAGACTGTTGGAAAGGTGATTCAGAGACCTTTGAAAGTCCTTTGGACCGCTCCCGGGTTCGGGAGTTGACTTTGGGTCAAATATGGCTCGAAAGAGTTTGTCAGTCTATTGGACGGGGAATCGCTCGGACGCAAATGGATCGTTCGTCCGCATGGTAAGTCCGAATCATGAACGAGGCAGACCGTTGGAGATGTTAGGATATTTACTTCGACATTCCAAAGAGTTTGACCCGATTTGGGGAGTTTACTTTGGTCAACCGGTCCCTGGAAACATTCGGTTACCTCTTAGAGTCAAACGGACCATTCGTCTGCATGGTAAGTTAGAATCGTTCTCGGAGCGGACCATTGGAAAGGGATTTCAGTTCCCTTCTAATATTCATTCAACCTTGGTTGATATGAAGAGTTGTCTTAGGTCAAACAGAGCTCGGGATCGCCCGGTGGCCTCTAGATCAAGTTTCGGACGCAAGCGGATCGTTCGTCCATATGGTAAGTCGGAATCGCGCACGGGATGGACCGTTGGAAAGGGATTTTAGTTCCCTTCGAAGATTCATTCAGCTTTAGTCGAACTGAAGAGTTTAACTTTTTGGTCAAATGGAGCCCGGGAGTGCCCAATGGCTTCTAGGTCAGTACTCGGGGTATGACCTAGGTTTGTAGTGATGAAGGGAGGTACTAGAGACCTAAGGAGAGTTAGGGGTAACATAATGGTGTGTCTACAGAACGGTATATAGATATTTGTAGATGGTGAAATGAAGCTCGATGGTGGTTCTTTGGGTGGCATGGCAAATGAGGAGATTCAAGTTTGGGCAATTCTCATCAGGTGGGGTCTCTATCATAGTTTGCAGCATTTCTCGAAAAGGTGGAGTTTTGATTGAATTTTATGTGGGTACTCTTTATACGTGGGGTTATAGTTCATAGGCTAATCACAATTCATACACAAATTATTGTTCATACGTTGGGTATTATTCACTCCTACTCCCTATTTATGCAGGTTCAACCATGGTTCAAAACAATGACACCTACACCAACACCAACACAAATCTAGATAAAGAGAGAGAGAGAGTCGTCTTCCAAAGGTGAGAGTTTAGAGTGAGAAGTGAGGGTTTTTCCCTCTTACCCATGGGTATTGCACAAAGGTGGAAAATGGGTGAGAGTGTGAGTTTTTCATGTATGGTAAGTGTGCTCAATATGTATTGTATGGGGGGGATTTCTCACCATGTTATTTGGGACCGGGATACACTAGATTGGGTGCATGGGAAACACTTGTGAAACACTAGAGGGAAAGAGATTGAGAGGGTTCTTAGCTTAGATGTTGGGTTCACTTGTGTGGAGAGTTGGTGTACAGTGGTTATCCGTAATTTGGGCATGAGAGTAAATGGTATATGAGTTATCCTTGTTATTCTCTATTGGACTTGTAATTTCTTCAAATATAGTGAAATCAGGCATTTCTGTGGATGTATCCAAGTTAATTAACCACACATAACTTGGTGTTGTCTCTCTGGTTTACATCTTTATTGTTCTTTCCATTATTACCATTTTATCATGATTATATTCAGGGTCGTTGTTTGATCTGAGGGTGCCCAAAAAATTGGTCATCGAGCCACAACAAAGTTATTACGTACCTTAATAAGTGGTCCATTATCCAAATTCAGGTTCTCTTCCTCAGCTTATGTAGCAACTGACTCTGAGAAAGAAGTCGATTGAGGAGTGGCCAGAACCTAAGTCTCTCATGAAGTTTCGTAGATTCCATGGCTTAACCAAATTTTATTAATAGTTTATTAAGGGATCGTTGCAGCTCCCATTACCAACTGTATCAAGAAAGGGGAGTTATAGTGAACCCCAATCGCATGCAAAGCCTTTTTTGAGATTAAATGAAAAATTACAAAGGCCCCCGAGATGCGACGACACCCAAACTATGCTAAAGTTTTCGAAGTTTCTTGCAACACGTCGAGTGTTGGAATTAGAGGAGTCTTAAGTCAAGACGGACATCCTGTTGCATACTTCAACGATAAACTCAATGACGAGCGCCAAAAATTATTCTACATATGATAAAGACTTTTATGTTATTGTACAGGCTCTCCATCATTGGAGGTATTTCCTCTTACCTCAAGAGTTTATCTTATACTCTAATCACGAGTCCCTACATTATCTCCAAGACTTTTATTTGGTCATTCTTTTATTGTTTTCTTTTGCTATTTTTTTTTGTTATAAACCATACGTTTTTTTTGCTTTTTTTATAGTTATTTTTCTGTTTTTTTGTTATAAACCATACTTGGGCTGGGTTTTGTTATAAAACCATACGTAATTTATTAATTTTTTATATTTTAGTTATAAAACCATACGATTAGTTTTTTAGTTATAAAACCATATATTTTTTTGGTTATAAAACCTGTTTTTAGTTATAAAACTTGTTTTTTAGTTATAAAACCATATTTTTTAAGTTATAAAACTGGTTTTTAGTTATAAAACCATATGTTTTTTTAGTAATATTTGTTGTATTTGCATAAACCATATGTATTTGCTTAAATTTTTATGTTATTGTTTGAGTTGTTTATTAAATAAATTGGCATTGATTTGTAGGTTGTTTGATCTTTGAAAATCAAGATGGTAAAGTCAAAGGCTAAGAAAGAAACCGGTCCAATTTGGGCTCATTGCACCAAGGTGAATGAGAATAATAGAATGCAATTGAAATGTAACTATTATGGAGCAATAAAATGGGGAGAAGTTTCCCGAATGAAATAACATTTCGTCTAGCGATACTAGTATAAGTGAACAATGTCTCAAGGCCGTTAGATTATTTTTTCAAGAGTATTTGTGTCAAGATGCTACTTCCACGATTGGTAGCAATCAAAGTCTAGAAAATGTTGAAGATGAATGCTTTCAGGGGGAACGATGGTAAGAAAGGTTAGACGGGGAAGGAAAAAAGGGGAATGGATAGGTTTGTTATTAGGGGTGGGGGAAAGGGTAAACAAAAAACCATGAATCAAATGCAAAAGGATAGGGAGCCGGTGTGTAAGGATACTCCTGCAAGTTGCAGGAGTATGTCTTTATTCTTAATCATCGATCTGGCATTGAGAACAAGGCCGTCGATGCACTTAGCCACCTGTGTTCTATATTACAGTCCATGAGTGTTCATGTAGTTGGTTTTGAACGGATGAAGGATGATTACTCTACTTACCTCAATTTTCGCAGTATATTTGAAGAAGATTCAAAGGATCCTCAAAGTACACATGTTGATTTCTTGATGGAAGACGACTACTTATTTAAGGAAACCGATAGTGTATTCCGCATACGTCTCTTTGAGAGTTCCTTATTTGGGAGTTCCATGTTGGAGGCCTTTCTGGTCATTTTGGTAGGTTTAAAACCATCGCACTAATCGATGATGGTCAGGCTGAGGTCGTTAAGTGAAGACTTGGAGATTTACTATGATGCTTAGTGGGGGAAGTAGGAAAATTGGTAACTATTTTACCTACTGCGGAGTTTGCTTATAATAATTCTGTGAATCATTCTATCGAAAAAATCCCTTTTGAGATTGTCCATGGTTTTTCTCCCCACAAACCCATTGACCTAGTCCCCTTTCCCCTTAACTATCGTTCTTCAGATATTACCACATCTTTTGCCGAGCACATTCGTGACATCCATGCAATATTACACGAAAAATTGCTTTAAGTAATCAAAATTATTAACTTGTTACAAATGTTCACCGTAGAAATCAAGAATTTAATGAAGGTGATTATATTATTGTGACACTCCACCAAATTAAATACCGGGCGATCACTCCTCTATTAAATTAAAATCAAGGTGAGCAGTTGGTTCATTCTTAGCATCACTGTCGCAAGTAAAAATCTTTTCGAATTAAACACCCTAAATAATTAAGCTAAGTGTCAAAACCATTTAAAACTTTATTCCCATTTTATTTAAACCTAATAATAAAACCTTTAATCACTAACATATTTAAAAGTCACGCATTAAGGATGAGAATAGAAATGAACATTCAAGAATTTAACCATGAATAAATATTCCAATATTTACAACACTAAAGGAAAACATCCTAACAGTAATAAATCCCGAAATAAAAATGCTGAAAGTAAAATGAATTACAGTGTCTGATAATACCAACTAAATAATGGAAAAAGGGCGACCCATGCCCCACTGGATAAAATTGAATTATGAGTAGAGTCAACAATGAGGTCGTCTAAGCAATGGCCTGCAACTCCCACAAAAGCTACAACGAGAAGAAGTGACAAAGAATCCTAAGTAAGACGTCCCTGTGGCTGGGAACCTGTAATACATATATATATGTATATATATATATATATATATATATATATATATATACACACAAGAGAGAAGAGGTGACAACAAACGGGTCAGAGCTCGAATGTAAAACAGTTTTAAAAATAGTTTACCAAGTATTTAAAATGCTACCGGCTAATGCAACAGTCATATTAGTATGCGACACTCTCTTGAGAATTCTCACCTCTCATCTAGTGTGCACATATATAGTACTAATGAACCCCATCTATCTCTCTAAATTATTCTCCATAAGTTTTTAAATACGTGGAATTTAGGTTATGATATTCACTTTAGAGAAGTCTCTCTTCAAAATTTCTTACGTTGTTTTAGAATAATTCCGTATTGTTATAACGTTTCCGAATACTTATAGTGAAGTTGATAAATTTCATACTTTACTTAACTACTATTTTACTCAGTAGAAAGTTCTCATATATTTACACATATATATATTAATCACTCGTATAATATATATACAAATAGCACCCCACATAAAATCTATGGTGCTAGACTTCCATATATAAGTATATATATACCAATCACTCATAAATTATATATATACTAACGACACCCCACATAAAATCTATGGTGCTGGCATACTCTGCTATCAAGTCCTCGTATCACACAGACTAAGGGAAATACTAGTTCGGAATCACTCTCGAACTGTATCAACACATACACAAACAATATTGAGGCGAAGCATAGATTCCAAGTCTCTAAGAGGTCAGTACATACCCCACGCCTCTTAGGACCATCTGAACTATCGATTCGATAGCCTGTACCAAGGATATCTATCTTCTAGGGTACGAGTCAATATCCCCCATAAAGGTCACATCGAGATAAGACTGTCCCAGCGCGGTAACCTCAGGGATAGCAAGTAGCGCGGGTACGATTTTCACACAGATATAATATATGCATAACCATCCAATCATATATATATATATATATATACACATCCACATTATTAAATTAGGTGCGTTCACGACCCATAATTATAATTGTCCGTTATTACACATTTTACTCAATTATATCGTAAAACGGCCTCATTCCTTTTATTCTCGTAATTAAGTCATTTTTAACTCACTTCTCGTCTCTCAAAGTATTTCCTTTATCTAAGTACAATTTCAGTAGGCCCTCTCTTGCCTTCTAATCCAAGTTAATAGATGTTTCGATTATTTAATCAACGCACGTATGATTTCTTAAGTCTGAAAGTCTCCCCGTTTGCCCTTTATTTCCGTTTACATTAAAGCTCCACTTTATGGGATTTCTCTTGACCCTACTGGTCCTCTTTATGTTCCATTATATTCTAGCAATCCTAATCAAGGTTTACTACGCATAAAATCGGATTAAGCTAACACGAGAAAAAAATGCAGTTTTCCCAGGAGGGTCGATCGATCGAAGAAAGGGGGTAGATCGATCGAACCTTCGATCGATCGATGCTCTGGGATCGATCGATCGATCAAGCAGTTATGCAGATTCTGCAGCCAATCCAGTTACGGGATTCTCACCCCAAACTCCTCCAAAACATCATGTTATAGTCCCAAACTCCCAATCAATTATACTATAAGTGTTGTATACCCATTTTAACAATTTCTTACGTAACACATGCGGATTTTCCTCAAGAATCATGGGTTTAAAAGGGCCAAACTCTACATAATTCTTATGAACCCTAATATTTCCTTTAACTTAATTTCTTTCATTCTTTTTCCAGATTTTCTATCTCTGATATCATGGAATTTCGTGGCTCAACCTCTACATGTGAAACAGATTTCCAGAAACATGATATCTATCATTAAAACATGCTATTTGTGTCTCCAATTAATGTTTTTCTTCAAGAATACTAATCTAATCAACCTAAGACTAATATAAAAGGATGCATTAACTTGATAAAATCAAGATAGATACTTGCCTGGAAATTTAGTCTCTGATTTTTGGACGAATTTGGTGTGGTTGCGTTCCCCGTCGCGCGATCTACGCGTTGGTGGTGACGGCGGTGCAATCGGAGGTGTTCTTGGCCTAGAACTCCTTGGAGAGCTTCTCCTCTTCCTCTCCAATGGCCGTCATTAGTATTTCATTGTGTTAACCCTAGAAGATGACACTTTCCATCTGATATAACCCTATAAAATTCGTGGGTTTAATTACCCATAATTGCGAAATGTCAAAAACGTCCTCTCGGGGTACTAATTATTCCTAAAAATGCCCCGAGACCCAAACTACACCCCCGGGTACACTTTTCTGACTATATCGACCCTTACGGACACTTTGGCGGACTCAAAACAACCATACGAGCAACTTATAATTTATTCACATTTATAAATCAACATTTAGTCCCGATACGACCCAGGTGCGTCCCGGCTTAAATTTCCATAATTGCCATTTCATTCACACGTGACAATTTTATAAAAATAAATCTCATATATTACTATACTCTTCCAGTAACATTCAACAAATAACAAATTTCCAATAATTACTAACTCTCGTCACGCTAGTAAAAATTTAAAATAACACTCCGGATTAAAATTAAATTAATTTATCTCAATTAAATTTAATTAAATCCCTAAATTTAAAAGCCATTAAAATACGGGGTATTACATACTTCCCCCCTAATAACGGAATTTCGTCCCGAAATGTGGAAAATAAGGCCTATCAGGTAGCACAATTTTGGATATCCTTTTCCGTACACAAACTATTTACATCGTAAGGCGCTCAATCACTATAGCCCTTTCATCACAGCAAGCCTGTTTTACATTCTCATTGGAGACACTTCACATTGCGCTCCCAACCAACAACATTCGAATAGGTCACGCCTATACGTTATAATTTTCCATTATCTCACTATCATTAGGAGGCTGCACCTCACTACATGAAAACTACTCGGATTTATTCATATACAAAATTCCCATTCTGAGAAGACCATACGAACATTTGACCACTCTTGTTTGTTTAAAAAAGTCGTGGAATCCTACCATAGTTATTGGATGTTCTCTTGACCGATCCAAAAATTCTGATTATTTACATCTAAATATACGGAAGGAGAAAAATCGAGGTTCTTCCATACCAAAACCTTAATAAGCACCTCGTACGTGACAAACAGGTACGAGTGCTTCTATAGAGCATTCCTGAAATCATCGTACCAAGATTCCAAAATCTCCTTCACATGGCTCCACTAATCTTTAATCACCGCGCGCCTATTCCCTGGCAAAGGGTGATACATCCTACTCGAAATGAAACCTTATCTCCACTGGTTCCTGAAATCCCATATCAAAGGTGGGGTTCACCAATCTCATCCTGATTCAGAAATTTATACTGCACCGGACCATGCACTGGCGCGATCCTTCCTTTCAAAGGAAGTCTGGAGCATACTAGTTAATATTGTAAGCCAGCCCAAAGGAATATCAATCACTTCCTTCTCGATGACTTAATTCACATGTTCGGGATGAATCCCTTGATCTAGTTTTGAGGATGGCAACCCATCCAAGAACTTTACCGACTTTACTGACCTCTACAAATTTCAGGAATTGTCGATAAACACAAAATTCTTTGGTTGATTCTCCTCTTTCAACCAAACCTTACCTATGGGCGGTGCATGTAGAGACTATCACTACGTCCCGCTAAACATCAATTTTCCCTTGAAATGTCTCACATTAAGTGACACATAATACTCCCCTTCCTTCCTTGGAGTATGCCGAGAGTTCCGACCCGTGCTCTTCTCTCCACGAAGCGCACTTCTGGATTTCTTATACCATACTAACATCATCCCCCTTTGTATGTGCAAGTCGCTCTCACACTTGACTACTAACAACTCCGCTCCGAGTGTTCCTCATAATAATTTAATTCTGCTCCATTTAAGGAATAACCCTTCTTAAATGGTTTCCCACAGCCTTCCAATCAAATTAGGGCGTGCTATTCTAATTTCGCACTTATGTATGGATTATCGCCCCTCATGTGATGCTTAATCCACTCTATCACTTCCACTTCGTTATACTAGTCCCACAAACATTTAATTCCACACGTCCATTACCACTTCCCTTCGACTCGGACGATTTTAACTGTAGTTAACCAAGATGCCCACATTTTTGCAACACCCCGACTGCCCTGGGAGAGTGAACGGCGTGCTACTCATCTGTAGAACAAACTAAACCCAACAAGACATAAGGAGTAGGGCATTCAAATTCCATGTCAACAAAAAGGGGAACAACAAATTTCAACATTCTTTAGATAGGTTCAACAATTTTCCCTAATAGGTACAACAACCAAAATAAATCACTAACGCTCTATTCATCAAAATAATCACAGGTCATCTCTTTTGTATAATAAAGTTCTTTCCATATAATCCATGATAAAAATCATTCCAACTCTTTATTCACCTCATGTTTTGAACACGGTTATGACATTTGGGTACTCTTAATCATCCTAAAAATCAAAATTTTTAAATCCTCCTTACCATCGTTCCACCCCTCAACTCGTGGGGGTAACTTTCAATGATTTCTTACCACAAAATCCGGCTCCAATAGCTATAAAACAAAATTACACTTCCAACTTACATACATAATTACTTGACCCCATTTCGACCAGGGTACCGAACTCATGAAATAGTGACCAAACGTATTCCTATTTCCAACCTTACGCTAAGTTTCATGCGTGGGATGTCTCGCAAAGCGAAATCCAAACAAGGAACCCCCGATACACTACTACCTAGCATTGTCGGTTATCGAAATCCGTTAGGTCCTCCGTTCTTGGCATGTACCCCTTTATTCCGTCTCCTGACAGAAAAGTTACAATTTTTCCCGTACTTATGCTTAACAAAAGCGTTTCGCCAATTTCACTATCGTCCCGTATTGGTTGATGGTAATTACATTCTATAAACCTCGGATACATGCGATCGGTATTCTCGAAATTCCCTTCCCTAATAATAGGGGTATAACTCTTAACTCCCACATCTCTAAAGGATAAATATAACAATGCACTCTTCCTATCACTGAGTCCGGAGTGCTAAACATAATACTGAGTCCAATCTTTTCGCCTAATGGTAAATCCCGACACATACTGAATCATATTGGCAAAGTCTATACCTACATTGGCATCGAATATCTCGAGCCCACTATCTCCTCCTAAGTCTCTAGGATAGATAATATAAGTGCGAGTTCAACCTTCTTACAGGTAAAGCCTTGCCAAAACAAAACATGTTACACTAATGCAACTACTCCGATAGCCTTGCAATAAATGCCCACTATCGTACTACCCATTTCTATAACGTTTTAACAAAGATAATATTATATTCGTATATCGCATCACTACGACGAGTAACCTCAATAACATACATAACACTGTTAATGTACACATTCGTCCTCCGCGGATAGCACTAAAGAAAAATCCCGCTTCGCTAGGGAAATATATTCACATAATGGTAACGTTTATAATTAAATGCATTAAACTCATCTCACATGCTAATCTAGCAATGAACAAAATATAGTGACTCGATCGTGTCACATAAACACGCCTCATCCTCTGAGGATACGACTTATACTTCCATCTTGCCAATCGTCTTGACTGTGCACATGATTTTCGGACGTAACATGTCTACTCGAACCAAACAAAATTACTTTAATCGTTGTCCTTCACTAGGCACCGTATTCTTGTCCTTTTTTTCACTTTGGAACATATTATCGCGAGCGATCTCACTCCCCACAAAAATACTTCGACGCATAATCCACTTACTACCTGTCCTACTAACCAGGTTAGGGTTGCCCTTCTCTCGGACTTTAGTAGACTCGATTCCTGTTAGCTGTCTCGGTTATAACCTTAGCCTTTTAGGTCCTAAAGATCATGTCACTTACTATAATAGCCCTTACTGAATTTACCTTCGCTTGGTAAGACTTTTAACTATCCGAATCATTTAAATGGGTCCCCTGATGTATATCCACATCCCTTTGTGGTGCTATACCACCACCGTTGTATTCAGCCTTATTCTCGACTAAATTCTTCGATTTCTTTTAGCCTCCCCCACAAAGGTGCATCATCAACTATATTGACAAAGTACGACATTGTCAACCTCTAAATCAACCGTCCATCAAAATTTCCCTTTGAGTGTTATCGATTATTAACACGAGTCAATCTCCCACTTGGAGTAATTTCCTCCACTTGTATCTACGTCTCCCGATACAAAATTCGCTAACAGTTAAGATTCACATTCACCAATTGACCCCTGTCATGTCCTCCCGCGTTGAGTTCACAACCACGTTTACTTCTAATCCTGAACAGTTGAGGAAGGAACATACGGTCAACACTGTACCTAAGGTTCTCCTATAGGCATAGCATTCCACTTCTAAAATTGGTGGTTGACTCCAACCATTATAAGTTTGTCCCGAAAGCCAAGAAAATTTTCTCTAAATTTTCACTTTCGGTTTGCCACACTTCGTCCTATATCTAAACCTTTGGATACTTTACCTCCTTTGGTAACACACATAATTCCCGCATTTATATAATTTACACAGACAGTTCTCTACCCGTTTTGTAACACGTTGGTTGAGTTTACTCTCGTACCTCATTCGATCATAACAGCACGTGAAAATCATTGCTGCGCCTTAGTCGCTTTTCTAGTCGTGGCTTCTCGTGCCATAATGGAGGTGACCTCGACTACGGTCATCATCCTCGGATATATTTTATAATCTCATCTGAGCCCTGCCTCCTGATGTCTGCTTAACGGTCTTCTTCTCACATCCGTCATCGCTCGGCATACGCACACATCCGAACGGAATTAGAATTCACTAATGTATACACATTATAGCAGGAGAACGAAATCTCGTCAAAAAAATCGACAATCCTAAACATAGGGCTCTATACCAAACAAAGCAACGCTGAAAGCATAATAAGCCGCACAGATCCTAAAGGACACTAGAACCTGATGCTCTGATACCACCTGTGACACCCCGCCTAATTAAATACCGGGCGATCACTCCTTTATTAAATTAAAATCAAGGTGAGCAGTTGGTTCATTCTTAGCATCACTGTCGCAGGTAAAAATCTTTTCCAATTAAACACCCTAAATAATTAAGCTAAGTGTCAAAACCATTTAAAACTTTATTCCCATTTTATTTAAACCTAATAATAAAACTTTTAATCATTAACATATTTAAGAGTCACGCATTAAGGATGAGAATAGAAATGAACATTCAACAATTTAACCATCAATAAATATTCCAATATTTACAACACTAAAGGAAAACATCCTGACAGTAATAAATCCCAAAATAAAAATGCTGAAAGTAAAATGAATTACAGTTTCTGACAATACCAACTAAATAATGGAAAAAGGGCGACACATGCCCCACTGGATAAAACTGAACTATGCGTAGAGTCAACAATGAGGTCGTCTAAGCAATGGCCTGCAACTCCCACAAAAGCTACATCGCGCTCCATCCAAAGAATCCTAAGTAAGACGCCCCTGTGGCTAGGCACCTGTAATACAGATATACATATATACATAAGAGAGAAGAGGTGACAACAAACGGGTCAGAGCCCGAATGTAAAGAAGTTTTAAAAATAGTTTAGCAAGTATTTAAAATGCTACCGGCTAATGGAACAGTCATATTAGTATGCGACACTCTCTTGAGAATTCTCACCTCTCATCTAGTGTGCACATCTATCGTACTAACGAACCCCATTTATCTCTCTAACTTATTCTCCATAAGTTTTTAAATACGTGGAATTTAGGTTATGATATTCATTTTAGAGAAGTCTCTCTTCAAAATTTCTTACGTTGTTTTAGAATAATTTCGTATTGTTATAACGTTTCCGAATACTTACAGTGAAGTTGATAAATTTCATACTTTACTTAACTACTATTTTACTCAGTAGAAAGTTCTCATATATTTACACGTATACATATTAATCACTCGTATAATATATATACAAATACCACCCCACATAAAATCTATGGTGCTAGACTTCCATATATAAGTATATATATACCAATCACTCATAAATTATATATATACTAACAACACCCCACATAAAATCTATGGTGCTGGCATACTCTGCTATTAAGTCCCCCTATCACACAAACTAAGGGAAATACTAGTTCGTAATCACTCTCGAACTGTATTAACACATACACAAACAATATTGAGGCGAAGCATAGATTCCAAGTCTCTAAGAGGTCAGTACATACCCCACGCCTCTTAGGACCGTCTGAAATATCAATTCGATAGCTTGTACCAAGGATATCTATCTTCTAGGGTACGAGTCAATATCCCCCATAAAGGTCACATCGAGATAAGACTGTCCCAGCGCGTTAACCTCAGGGATAGCAAGTAGCGCGGGTACGATTTTCACACAGATATAATATATGCATAATCACCCAATCATATATATATATACACATCCACATTATTAAATTAGGTGCGTTCATGACCCATAATTATAATTGTCCGTTATTACACATTTTACTCAATTATATCGTAAAACGGCCTCATTCCTTTTATTCTCGTAATTAAGTCATTTTTAACTCACTTCTCGTCTCTCGAAGTATTTCCTTTATCTAAGTACAATTTCAGTAGGCCCTCTCTTTCCTTCTAATCCAACTTAATAGATATTTCGATTATTTAATCAACGCACGTATGTTTTCTTAAGTCTGAAAGTCTCCCCGTTTACCCTTTATTTCCGTTTACATTAAAGCTCCACTTTATGGGATTTCTCTTGACCCAACTGGTCCTCTTTATGTTCCATTATATTCTAGAAATCCTAATCAAGGTTTACTACGCATAAAACCGAATTAAGCTAACACGAGCAAAAAATGCAGTTTTCCCAGGAGGGTCGATCGATCGAAGAAAGGGGGCCGATCGATCGAACCTTCGATCGATCGATGCTCTGGGCTCGATCGATCGATCAAGCAGTTATGCAGATTCTGCATCCAACCCAGTTACGGGATTCTCACCCCAAACTCCTCCAAATCATCATGTTATAGCCCCAAACTCCCAATCAATTATACTATAAGTGGTGTATACCCATATAAACAATTTCTTACGTAACACATGCGGATTTTCCTCAAGAATCATGGGTTTAAAAGGGCCAAACTCTACATAATTCTTATGAACCCTAATATTTCCTTTAACTTAATTTCTTTCATTCTTTTTCCAGATTTTCTATATCTAATATCATGGAATTTCGTGTCTTAACCTCTACATGTTAAATAGATTTCCAGAAACATGATCTCTATCATTATAACATGCAATTTGTGTCTCCAATTAATATTTTTCTTCAAGAATACTAATCTAATCAACCTAAGACTAATATAAAAGGATGCATTAACTTGATAAAAGCAAGATAGATACTCGCCTAGAAATTTAGTCTCTGATTTGTGGACGAATTTGGTGTGGTTGCATTCCCCGTCGCGCGATCTACGCGTTGGTGGTGACGGCGGTGCAATCGGAGGTGTTCTTGGCCTCGAACTCATTGGATAGCTTCTCCTCATCCTCTCCAATGGCCGTCATTAGTATTTCATTGTGTTAACCCTAGAAGATGACACTTTCCATCTGATATAACCCTATAAAATTCGTGGGTTTCATTACCCATAATTGCGAAATGTCCAAAACGCCCTCCCGGGGTACTAATTAGGCCTAAAAACGCCCCGAGACCCAAACTACACGCTCGGGTACACATTTCTGACTATCTCGACCCTTCCAGACACTTTGGCGCACTCAAAACGACCATACGAGCAACTTATAATTTATTCACTTTTATAAATCAATATTTAGTCCCGACACGACACAGGCGCCCCCGACTTAAATTTCCATAATTGCCATTTCATTCACACGTGACAATTTTATAAAAATAAATCTCATATATTACTATACTCATCCAGTAACATCAACAAATAACAAATTTCCAATAATTACTAACTCTCGTCACGCTAGTAAATATTTAAAATAACACTCCGGATTAAAATTAAATTAATTTATCTCAATTAAATTTAATTAAATCCCTAAATTTAAAAGCCATAAAAATACGGGGTATTACATACTTCGATCAAGCAGTTATGCAGATTCTGCAGCCAACCCAGTTACGGGATTCTCACCCCAAACTCCTCCAAATCATCATGTTATAGTCCCAAACTCCCAATCAATTATACTATAAGTGGTGTATACCCATATAAACAATTTCTTACGTAACACATGCGGATTTTCCTCAACAAAGGGCCAAACTCTACATAATTCTTATGAACCCTAATATTTCCTTTAACTTAATTTATTTCATTCTTTTTCCAGATTTTCTATCTCTAATATCATGGAATTTCGTGGCTCAACCTCTACATGTGAAATAGATTTCCAGAAACATGATCTCTATCATTATAGCATGCAATTTGTGTCTCCAATTAATGTTTTTCTTCAAGAATACTAATCTAATCAACCTAAGACTAATATAAAAGGATGCATTAACTTGATAAAAGAAAGATAGATACTTGCCTGAAAATTTAGTCTCTGATTTGTGGCCGAATTTGGTGTGGTTGCGTTCCCCATCGCGTGATCTACCCGTTGGTGGTGACAGCGGTGCAATCGGAGGTGTTCTTGGCCTAGAACTCATTGGAGAGCTTCTCCTCTTCCTCTCCAATGGCCGTCATTAGTATTTCATTGTGTTAACCCTAGAAGATGACACTTTCCATCTGATATAACCCTATAAAATTCGTGGGTTTCATTACCCATAATTGCGAAATGTCCAAAACACCCTCTCGGGGTACTAATTAGGCCTAAAAACGCCCCGAGACCCAAACTACACCCCCGGGTACAATTTTCTGACTATCTCGACCCTTCCGGACACTTTGGGGCACTCAAAACGACCATACGAGGAACTTATAATTTATTCACTTTTATAAATCAACATTTAGTCCCGACACGACACAGGCCCGTCCCGACTTAAATTTCCATAATTGCCATTTCATTCACACGTGACAATTTTATAAAAATAAATATAGATATTACTATACTCATCCAGTAACATTCAACAAATAACAAATTTCCAATAATTACTAACTCTCGTCACGCTAGTAAATATTTAAAATAACACTCCGGATTAAAATTAAATTAATTTATCTCAATTAAATTTAATTAAATCCCTAAATTTAAAAGCCATAAAAATACGGGGTATTACAATTATGGTTTGTGTTCGCCCGGAGCGTTACCTCAAACATTCATTCAAAAAGTTACATGTTAGACCCATTAGAACCTATTGTATCCTTCATAGGCTTGGACCTAATTTTATTTACTTGAATTAACATCTAACTTGAGTTCTAGTGCTTTCAATGTAAAGGTTTGTTTCCTTATCTAGGCATATTGTGCACCATGTTATTTCTACAGGCTGAGCTACTTCGTCGTGTTCTCGGCATCTTTCACCTAAGCTAGTGGCCCGCATTGAGAATATAGTTGATGACGAGATCATTGGTCCAATGCATGGAGGTTTCGAGAGATATCTTGCGAAGTGGCGAGATTGTCTGGTGTCAGATGCTACTTGGTTTCTAGAGGATGATGTCCGTCACTTGGACCCTGACATTATGGAGCAGTGTCACCGTCGTAACTCTCCGGAGGTGTCTTTTTTCAGCCAGGAAGAAATAATGGGGATCAAGAGCCAACATTTTGAACTTATTTTCGGAAGAGACGTTGAAGAAAATAATGTTTACGAGTCTATTTTATTTTTTTATATTTGATTTATTTCTGTTATTGAGTTAAGTTATTAGGTTGTTAGAGATAATTATTGGTACCTATTTTATCTCAAATTTTTTATCTTTTGTGAGGCCTATTATATAGGTAATTTAGTGGTAGAGAACATCTTATTTTTATGATTCAAAAAATGGAAGAATTATGAAAATATTTATTGGATTGCTAATTTTAGCATATTAGAACGAAAATGCACCATGTTTGAAATATGCGGATCAATACGTAAATCGCTAGGGTGTTGGTGTTCCCTGGTAACTATGGTACTAAATATGTGGTAGATAAGCTAAAATTTTGGATCCCACATTGAATCTATCTTGCGAGCCTTTCAGATATTATATTTATACAAGCATTTTAAACTTATATTTAATGCTCGACTTTCACAAGTGAGTAATGAAAGAGAATGACGATCGATTCTATAGTGATAATATATTGATAAAGGCGAACTATCCATCAAATCCTAGTTCCCTTGTGATTTACATATTGGTATGCATGTTCCATAATAAAGTACACTTTGGTTCCAATATACCAAGATTAGCGATCCGATAAATATTTTCATATTCACCCCATGGAGTTTCATGAACTGATAATGCACTAGAGGATACGAACTAATGCATTAGAAGGCATTAAGAAAAAATATATAAGGTCAAAGATAAACTTGTTAGACGTGCTTAAATGAATAATTACTTTTTTAAATGATGTATCTTATTATATTTTTTAATCAATACCTACAATATGTGAGAAGAAAATTTTCATATTGTGTCACGATATCGTATCTCTAGCCACCAATTTTGAGTTGACTGGGTCTAGATTTTGAACCATGAATTGAAGAGACAAGTAAATAGGCTGACACAATCAGAATAAGCAAATAGTTTTTCAATGTTGCTCGTGAAGCAATTGCGAAAAAAAATATCTCAAAAAATGGATCATTGTGCGAAATATGAGGTTACACATATTCTCCAAAGCCAAAGGCATGAGATCGAGGTTAAGGCTGATGATGATTATTGGTGGCGTGAAGGTTAGTGTTGACCGTTGACCCACACGCATGGCATAAGCTGATAAAACACAAATATTTTTTTTGCAAAATGTTTTGAATGCAAACCGACGGATGAAATAGATAATTTATATCGAAGGTCGACAATATTTACGTTACTTCCACTTTTTCAATGATGTTTACATGTCATAGTTTTTTCCAAAAAACTAAATTTTTTCATTCACTAGTCCCTAAACCGAATATATGCCTTCGAAAAGGAACATACTCATTTTTTAATTTAACTTTTGTGTTTTTGAATTCAATCTTGTGAGAAATCTAATCAAGGTCTAATTGAAATTCTAAAGAAAAATAAAACAAAGTTGGGAGATATAAATTAAAAATATATATTTGTCCAATAAGGTATGTGCTTATTGTATTGTGGATTATCGTCCCTCTTCCCTCTTGACAATTGCAAAGGCAATTCATGTCTGTAATTCTAAACAATACAGTAAAATTACTGATTCATTACTCTAATACCTAGATACTCTAAGCGACACCACTTTGCAATAGGCTCACCGCCGTTAACATCCTTCCCTTAGTCTGTTAATGATACATCATGAATAGTGCATTTTTCGACCGTTAACTTATGCATTTTTAGTCCCCTCGGGTACCGTAATTGCTATATTTATGCTCGTTAATCAGACCAGCTCTGTTTTATATGCTAACATGCTATTTGAGGTATTATTGATCATTTATAGGTGTTATGGTGCTTAGTGTGAAGTTGCATCGTGTTCCGATTAAGTTCCGTAAGAGTTCGCATGTTTAGGGGCATTTTTATAATTTCACACTTCGAGATTTTTGCCCGAAGTATTCACGGAAGTTGTAGATCTTGGGTCAAGCTTCGCGTGCGGCCATGAACGGTGCTCGAATTGGAGTACGAACCAATAAAACACGGACCTTTAATCGTGGAAGAATTATAATTGAATTTATTTAATATTTTATCAATGTATTTAATTCCCAGTTTGTCCCTTTCTCTTTTGGAGCAAGTTTCTGCAAATGGTGATTTTTGGCTTTAGCTCGGGTTTTGGTTTCGTCCAAAATTGGAGATTTTCATCCGAAATTGGAGCTCGGGTTTGAACACGCGCATATCAAAATGGGCCCCGGGTAATCTAATTTTGCAAATGGGTCTCGATTTTGGCCATTAATGGAGGTTATGGAGTTTGGTATTTTGATGGTGGGTTTGGTTTTGATGGTGCTAGGTCTTGGGTTACACTCTGTTGCAGGACATTTGGAGCTTGATTAGCGCTGAAGGTCTCGGGTTTCCACAAACACACACAACTGGGTATACCCATCTCAACTTATGGCCATTAATGGCAGCGGTAATTTAGTTGGGTCTTGTGGGTCTCGGCTATGGATTTCATGGAGGTTTTGGCATTGTCATGGAATAATGGTTGGTCTCTATTTAAATAATTAGAGGTCCTTAATAGCGTGGGTCTTTGGTTCGTTGACAGCCATGGCGGGCCACGAATGGAGGTCGTGGCCTTGATTTTTGTTAGAATTTGATGGCTAAGGGAAAATTACAACCTACGGGTGCAAATCGATTCGCTTGGAGACAGTGTTGAGATTTTCTCCTCCAAATCGATTCGGTCCTCTGTTTTGACAACTCTATTTTCTGATGTTATCCCTTTTCATTTTTTTTTTACTTTTTTTTATTCCTTAATTAGAGAACTTATCCCCCTTTTCCCCCCTTTTCCTTTTCTTTTCCTTTTTCTTTTAGTCCTTATTGTAACTTAGTGTAACAAGGGGACTTTGTTTATTTTGTTAGGAGATTAGTTTTTTAGATAGTTTTAGGTTAGGGTTAGGGTTTTTAGGAGCTCATTTCTTCCTCCACCTTGGGTGTTCCTCATTTGTGGATTGTAAGTGAACTTTTAATTACCCCAACCAATTAATATAGTTGTTCTTCCCTCTTATTCTTGCTTTATAGTGTAATTTTTCATGCTTTGTTAATTATTTCAAGCCTAGATAAAATTGTTTAGTTTATTTAATTCGTGTTTTATTTAGTTAATTAGTTGTTTAATTAGTTTAATCATGTTGTGTGAGTAGTTAAATAAAGTTGGATCCTGTGTTCGCCATTGATGGGCATCGAGCTCCGAAAATTAGGTTTTGTGTAAAATTACATTTAATTGAAACCGTGTGTATTAAAATGGAATTATTATGCATTTAACTTTATTTGTCACGCAACATTAGTGTTTATAGCGATAATTCGATTTTAAGACACGTGTGACCAATTTGAATTAAATATTTTATCTCGCTACTTTGAGTTAAATTTCTTCTTGTGTGATGTTTATAATTACCTAAAAATGCTCGGTTAATTGTTTTCGAACCGAAATTCTAATTATTAGTTGTTTAGACCATGGCGGGTACGTGATCCTGACTCTCATTTTAGTTATAATTGCTTTGAGTTAACTTCTTTATTTTCTCCTTTCTCACCATAGCAACCAATCACCTTTTACACTTTTATTCTTGAAATAATAAATCAATTAAAATCTATAAGACATTACCTGTGGATTCTAGATACCTGACTTACCTCTATACTTGTATCGTAGGTGCAGTCATAATTTAGGTTTTTGTATTAACGCGGTGAAACGAATTCAACCATTAGCATTTTGACACGACACTACTTTTCACGCCTGATCAGTAAACGGATTCGAATTGGCATTTGACTCTGCCATGTAGGTCCGATCCTTAGGGTTTCAAATTTCAAATTCAAAAGTAGGAAAGTGGTGTTAAGAGAGAGGGAGAGATAGATGAAGAATATACGAGTTTTACGTAATACTAGGTGTAAGTCCGCGCGATGTGCGGGCTAAGTAATTGCGACCCACTTTCACCCTCACAAACTCCCAACCAATTAATTCTTTCCCAGGTTATATGATATGTGAAGTCGAAGAGTACTTTGTTTTTTAAATATTCTCAATCTCATATCTGCTTCCATAACATCACTGTGTGTGATGGGGGGAAAAGATTTGTATTCGAATATTCACATCATTTGATTGCTATCAACTATCGATTCCCACCGATTGCGTATTATTAACAACCTAAGATGCAACTACCAATAAGAAAGAACTATAAACAAATTCCAAAGCAATGACAAAATCAATATAGAGAATGAAAAAAAGTAGGTACATATAAAACAACTTAGATTGCCTATAAAACAACAATTAAAATGAATTGAAGAATTAAGACAAAAACAAAGCACAAATGGGAAGCATAGATACCTAAAGAGTAAAGTTCTTGATTTTCTTTAGAATCTATTTCTCCTTCATCCAAAAGCAACCAATTCATGAAATCTATGTAGTAATAACTATGTGGTCCCTTAATATTATCCAACACTCAATGAAATACACAAAAAAGAATTTTGATAAAAACTAAAGCAAATTTTGGTGCACGTTTCATTTGGCACTAGTTAATTACCAAGTCATTTGGTTGAATAATACATCCAAAAAGTTTGCCAAGAAAAGAAAAAACAACGGAACTCATTCAAACATTTACCAAAGATGCAACACATTGAATACATAAAATTGGTCCGATCAATGCTTTTCAACTCCTGAAGAAGCTAAATGTGAAATCTGTGTTAGCAATTAAAGAAAAAATAGAAAAACACTTACATGTTCATATTCTAAATGTGAAGAAACAGTCAAACCAGAAAAACTAATACCCTATAACATATCAAATCTCAAAATATGAAGAAAATGGTATTTTTACAAAGCCAAAATCGTAACATGCATTTATCTACGAAATTAATAATTTAAAAATAAGAAAATTCAAAGTAAATCTTTAAATCCATCAAATAACTCCAAATGAAATGAGATTGAGTTAAAAAGAGAAAACTTACCATGTGGATTTTGGTAAAGGAATTGGATGTTGAATGGTGGTGGGAGATGATGGGAATATGAAGAAAACGATTTTGGGTAGATTTGTGAGTATCTAGGGTTTTGGGTTCTACGGATTCGGGAACGATATTCGAGAGGAGCTTATAACTTGGGGCAGGGAAATAGAGGGATAGGGGTTTTGGGTTATACGACCTGATTCAGATATGGGCGCTTGGTATGAAAGGAAGACGCAATGGATATGTTAACCGTTAATGCTTACGAAAGTATTCTTGCTATTTTTTTGGCCGGTTTGGTTATATCACATTTTGGCATTTTGGGCTTTGCCAACGTGGGTTGATTTTAAGATTTAACGTTCACATGGACAACTCTCTAGAGAAGAAAGATTAAAACGTTGTAGGACGTTTATAATAGATAAAAGCTTAGCGAATAGGTCACAACATGCGTGGCCAAATTTATTAATTTTTTTTTACTTCACACAATAAATTATAAATTTAAATGAGACTTCATTTTGAAATAAAAATAAATGTAATATTAATACAAAATTTTTATAAAAAATTATAATGAACTTTTTAACGAAAATTCGGTTAAAATCTACAATTTGTAAGAATAAAAAAAATATCTAAAGCATCTTTTGATCCTAAAGCTGCATGTGTTTGTTCCATTTGACATGTACAAATTCCTTGGATTCCGTCCTCGTCCCCAGTTAAATATATTGTAGTGTTATGTATAACATATTACCTTTAATGAACTTTTGCAACCCTCAACGAAAGAATTGTCTACAGATGTCTTCTCGAATTTGATGACTGTGTAGTAATCCTTCCTCATTATCAAATTATATTTATTGAGCTTTAATTTTTTTTAATGAAAATGGAGGTATAAAAAAATTGTATATCATTTTTCTTGTCGTATCTTATTTCCACCAATTATTGTGTCAACACCTAAAATATGATACCAACATTTTACAAAATTTAAAGAAGTGAATGATATGAGATGTAATCAAAGAAAAAATTTCAAATTCATTAGCAACGTTTTTTGAAATAGTTGATAAATATATGAACATCAACATATTTTTAATCCAAAAAAACCTGAATCAATCATTTGTTTTTTGCAAAGCCCTCTTTCTAGGACTTTTAGTCATGATTTTTAAATATACATTGCAGGGTCTCTGCAACAAAATGCATAAAGATGGGAGATTTTTGACTTCTTGTACTAAAAATAGTTTAGAGAAATGATTGTGACAACTATTGGTGGAGTCATGATTTTACATTTAGTCGGGCTAGTATAAAGAACGATGGTAATTTTTTTTCTTAACATCATATCCAAAGGGTGTGTTTGATTATGGCCATTTAAAAGTCACTTCTCACCAAATCATAACATTTTTAAGTACAATATACAATCATTTTAAATCATGTCATGGTATCGGGAAGGAAAAATGGGGGTGCCTTTAGCACTTATTTCAATCAAACACACTCCAAGAGGTTACAAAAGTGCAAAAAACAAATATATATTAGTTGACAATGACAAATAAATAATTCCATCAACAAATTAACATGTTGTTAGTTTTATACACTTATGACAAATTGACGAATCTACTAACAAATTAACTTTTAAATAAAATAATTCCATTTTTGCCAAAAAAAAAATAAACTAAAAAGAAACAACTCAAATAATAAAGTAAAAAGCCCTATTTATTAAATAATTCCAAAAAAATAATATAAACTACTGAAATCAACAAAATTCTAAATTAGTTTTTTTTAGATATATATAAAAAAATAGACTTATTATACATGGATCATTAATGATAGATTTGAGAGGATATGAAAAGTCAAATCTCCAATAGAAAAGATATAGGTCTCCAACAAATGATAAAAATTAGGATTTAGTTCAAAGAAAGGATAGATAAAGAAAGTCAGAGAACCTATAGGTTGTGTCTTGTGATAGAACTCAAGAAATATGAGACGCTAATGTTCAAAAATTGAGGTCATAGTCATGTCTTTTTTTTTTTTTTTTGGGGGGGGGGGGGGGGGGGGTAAAGTATAGCTTGGTGAAAAAATGGGTTTTTACTTAAGTTAGTCAGAGTTTATTTCCTGGATTACTGGTTATATTACTTGATTTTTTTTCATAGTTAGATCCGAGCTATAGCCCTCCGCCCATGGTATCAATTGTATAGTTCAGAATATTCTTTGCAAGTTAGATAATTAACCGCCTCATGTATAGAGATTCAGTAAGCATGCCCCGACATAATCTGGGTTTGGTTGGTCCTTCCATATTCGGCCAGTAACTCGGAGTTTTAGCTCTTTTTTATCACCACCGGGTAAAAAAAGGGTCGTATTTATTTGGATTATAAGACTTCCATGGTTTTGTATGATTGTTTGTATGTATAACAAAAATAACCGAATGTGACTCTTCGATCATTTACGAATTTGGATATGATAGAGCATATTATTGATCAGTTGGATAAATGAATCAATCGAATGAATTTCAGAGTTTTTTTTTTCCATTTCAGGGGGAAACATTGAAAGTGGAAAAGTGGTATATATGGGTTTTAGATTTGAAGCGGCGATGAAGGAGGGGATGCATCTTTTGAAGAGGCGGTTCAATCTTTTCAGTTTTCTTGCATGTTTCTTTTTGTTGGGGGGGTGGGGGGGACTCTGGAGACGTTTGAGTATACGTATTAAATGGATGAACCATTTGACTGAGTTTATATAATTATTAGTCTGTATACATGTAAATTTTGGAGGCATTGTAATAATTCTAAGCTATAATTTGATGTCAATTCCTACCTTATCTTTTGGCTTTTCATGATAAAAGAGGCCCAATGTGCATCTCTTAGTGTATGTTGGTAAACATTAGTGTTGTTTGAAGCAAAATAACAAAAAGATATTTAATTTCATTGACACATGGCGATGTAATATGAATTTAGGCTACAGTTATATATATATATAAATAGATTATGGACTTGCCCTTTAGAGTCATGCTTTTAAGTGGTCCACACTAAGTTTGCTATATGTGGTTTATAATCTAACCTATCTTATAAAAGTTGGAATGTCAAAGATCTTTAAGATACTCTATCTCGATGTGGATTGCATTAATAATCATAGTCACTTTTTAATCTTTGTTCCATCGACAATTCCTCACAAGTCTCGGAACTACGTAGTTGTCAAACCCACATTTTCTCCACACGTTCCTTCAGGATGTTATACATTAATAACAACTAACCGAAAAACTGAGATCTTGTCATTGATCTACCACCTTCCAACATGGTATACTTATCTCACGATTTCACAATTATTATAACTTGGAGCATTTTCTGATTACCAAGGTTGGTGAACCCTACAATGGTCCCACATTTCCTAAAAGGAGGTTTAAACAGAGACTTTCACCCTACATTTGTTGCTTTCTTACTCTCCTACACTTTCTCAATCACTTCATTCATTACTTAATCGGTTGATAAGGAGATTGAGATTCCAAAGGAATACGCAAACCACAATCATTCTTGTGGAAACACATCTGGACATGTTTCTTTCAATCCCCTCGGATCAAGCTATCATTCTTGTTGTGATCTCAACGTCCTTCGAAAATGACATGGCCCCAATAACGAAGATCCTCAATCTTTTGGGTGATGTTATATGTAACGCTTCCCTCACCACATGCCCGACTAAAAGGAATGGGGTTGGAGGCATAAACCTAGTTATTGTGGAACATTCTCCAATTAACACGCACGTTCACCCTCTCACTCACTTTTTCCTTTGTAAGATTTTAGATTTATTGAGTAATGTTGTCATCATGCTTTTTATTTTGTAGTTTATCATGGACTTCATCAATTCACTTGACAAGAATACCAATCGAAATAAGGAAGTATGCAACTCCGGGGGGTCACCCTAAAGAAGCCCAAAGGGGCCTTTATGCGGATGGTAGGAAAATTTCTTGGGGGAGATCAATCTAAAGGCCGGGCATGAGGAAATTCTTCAGTTAAAGTCCAATATGCCGAACTTGGAGAAGGAAAATCAATAGTCTCCTCATAACCTGGTGACAATGTTAAAGGAAAACTATGCTACCTTTTATAAATATTGGGGCAAAGATTTTAACAATACTAAAAAATAATCCAGTTTTGCCCACAAGGCTTTTTTCAAGAAAGGATGGACTGCGACTTTAGAATAGTCTCGAGTCCCTGAGCTCGAAGTCGTTTGGAGATCATGATTTCGATACCACTCCCATCTTGAGGAAGAATAGGTTGATATCGATGATGTCATGTTGGATACTTAAACATAAGGCCCCAAAGGTATATCGAAGATTGATTAGGATTTTGACATAGTCATTTGGAATAACCTTTGAGGGAAATGATTAGTCGGTGATTAGGCATAAATATCTCATATTTATCCTCTTAATTTTGATATTTTTACGGTACCATACAATGCATTTACCCATTATTTATGTCATATTTATTCCACTAATACCCTTTTTCGAAGAGTATTTCATGTTTTTTGTAGCTCTCTATTATTTTATAGGTAATTTGTGCAAGTGGATAAAAGAGAAAAGCAGAAAGGTGAAAAAATCAAAAGAAAGGAAAGTCAATGTCTTTTTTGTAAATTTTTAGCCAAATATCGGAGGAGGATCTGGCTGAGAAGTTGAAGATCTTGAATTCCCGAGAATACTAGAAGAAACGGTACCACAATCTGAGCCGCGATAAATAAGTTATGCACATTTCAAGTTGGGATGAGAATCTAAGGGAAGATAGCGCAATTACAAACAAATCGACTAAATAAAGGCACCTTGGGAAAAAGCTAGGACCGAACCGGTTCGGCTGCCTAGGACAAATCGGTTCGCTTGTAGAATGAGTTTGTCTTGGCTTGGGCAAATGGGGTTGGGGAACCTTTTATGGGATTTTTAATTTAAGCTTATCTTTTAGCCAAAAGAATTTTATATTTTTGGGACTACTCTAAACGATTTCTAACCCTTATATTTAGTCACTAGGGTTCTTTTATTAGAAGAAGAATTGATAGAATGGCTAGAGAACAAGAGACACATCTAGGAACAAAGTTGTTACCTTCTTGCATGAAATTTTCAAGAAAGAGTTTGTGAATTTTTGGTATACTTTTAAAGCTTGTTATTGTGCATGTTCTACGCTCTTTATTAGTGGCAATCTTACTTTTATGCTTTGTTCACAATATTTAATCATCATGCCTTCATGCAAATATATTATTTCATGCATAGTTAATACAATCATGTACGGCTAGATTCGTTAGAGAGTTATGAAACATGAACCCAACCTAGGTTTTTAACGTTAGATATAAAATTTGACATGATTGTATGTTAAATTGTTAGTGTTTGTTATTTTTATCCAAACTAATATAGTAGATCTTTTAACTCATTTTGTCGTAGGCAACCATAAGAATGTGATATACGTGTCAATAATTCTATCATTCACTTTAATTAATTGGCTGACTCAATATGGTGCGAATTGACACCCTCATATATGTAGTGCATCAGATTAGTTAATGTTCCTTTTGTAAATAAATATATAGTTGCCAAGAATTTTATATTAGGAAAAATATATATGGTTCGGGGGATTGGATCCCGACTCCACTTTTCTTAAATAGTTTTCTAAAATCGAAATTTTGATTTTTGCATTCTTCCAATTCAATTGCACTTGCTAGTTTAAGTCATTTGTAGTTAATTAGAATGCCCAAAATCTAATCACCATTTCTTTTTCTTTCGAGAGTCGCAGCCTAGATTTTAGAAGCCCGCCTTGTCGTTGTCATCAAAACGTTTTACGTCCAATTCCCTGAGGATTCAACCTCGACTTACCGGTTGATTACTTAAGCGATCGACTTGAGATATAGGTTCACACATAGCATACACATTATGCATCGCATCACTCAACATGTATTCGCAGATTTTTACGGGTTAGGAAGAATAGACCTTCGTAGTACTTATTATCCTTATTGTGTTAATGGCGACCGATGTAGCCGTCACGTAAATTCAGTTTGATTAGAATTTGGAGATAATCACAGTGAGGACTGATGAGTGCATTGCTTTGTATATTTTATACCCAAATTTATACTATGTTAGTCGTATTTTATTTTATTTAACATGTTCTTCGAACCATTTTATTAAAAAGTGAAAAAATGCAAGAATGATTGAATTTAAATTAAAAACGACAATTCTAAGTAAAAAAATGGGCACTTCGATAATTTATAACATTCTTGTGATAATTTTTGAAAAACGTTGCCTAGTGAAATTTTTGCAGGTAATGATGGAATTTGGTACAAATTAATGGTCAACTTGGAAAAAGCGCAAAAAAGCTGATTTTTACGATCGTTCGGAAAAAGTTGTTTTTAAAAAGTTGGATATTTTTATTCTTCGATTTGGATGAGACTCGGCGTGCATGTTCTGTAAGAGAATCTAAGAGTTTTTGAGTGGGGGGAAATTTGGTCACTTATCCCGATCCAAAGGTTAAAGAGGTGGAGTGATAGCTTGTAGCGTTATTCAGCCAATCAGGGAGAGTCTCACCACAAATCAAAGACCTCACCACTTGTCCCATAAAAAGGACCCTTGGGCTCACAATTTTAGAGGGGTTTTTGGGGAGCAATATTTGAGGGATTATATTCAATTTGAGAGGCAAGTTTTAATCATTTCTTTAGATGATTGAAGATTATTGTGAGAAAACTATTTGTAAGTTTGATTTATTAATGAAAATCTCTATTCAATATTGCAATTTCTCTTTCATTATGGTACCTTGATTTTTCTATTAGGATTATGGTAAAGTTTATCATAGTTAGCTAATATTGTCACATTAATTTGATTGTTGTTTATTCCTTAATTGTTTTAATTGTCATCAAAGATTCAGTATTAATTTTAAAACGACACGAGAGTGTGTTTTAAAGCCTTCAAAATTGTTTTGCCAATCAAGTTTTGAGATTTAAAACTAGTAATTTTTTATGGATTATGCTTGCACTTTGATTGTTTTGATAGTCCATGCTTAAATACATTTGTGAACTTTAAAAACTTTTATTTTCTAAAGGAATAGGGTTTTTAGCCTTCTATTAGAGACGTTAAAAATATTTCGAACATAAACTTCATATTTTTCAAATTAAACGAGACGAGAGCCGATTTAATTTGAGTTATAAAAGGGAATGACAACATTAAATTAGTGTGCAATATTAATTACGTGATAAATGGACCCCGAATCCTAATTGTTTACAACTGTCTTGTGTTACTCTCACTTATCGTAGTTGCTTTTATTTAGTGTAGTTCATAATTAATCTTTACCCCATTTTATCAAGTTGGACAGTTGTAATTCTTTTAATAGTTAAAATTGACAAATCTCTATGGGTTTGACCCGTACTTATAGTGCTAATGGTGACTGGTGTAGCCGTCACTTAAATTCAGTTTGATTAGAATCTGGATATTGGTGTAGTGATGACCTTGTGTCATTAGAGGTTGTAATGAGGTGAATGTTTCGCCTAGTTGGATAATTCCTAAGGAGACACTGGGATATGATCGTGATATGACAAAGTAGACAATAACTTATGTGTGTTAGGTGGGTCACATCGTCACGTTGACTAGAAAGATGGACAAGGTTAGCATTGACAAAGGTGTTTGCCATTCATTGGCTAGAACGGTTCATAATAGACAAACATGAAAGGAGTAAGCCTTATTCATAAGGAGGTAAGTCCATCGTTTGACTTTCCAAAGGATAAGAGGTTCCTATGTTGCTCTTATCTCATGGGGATGAATTATTCGTATTCTGATTCGTCATGATTGGTGACTAAAGCCAGGGTGAATGGCTAGGTTAAGATCCATTGAGGACGTCTAGGAGGAGTTGTAGAATTTAAGCGTATGACGTAGGTTAGTCTTTCTTGAATCATTATCTGTTGTGTGTGAATGGGATTCCCTCGGAATGGTTGGTTGTTCATTCTGATGTGTGGTATTCCTTTGGTTTCGATGGTTGAGGACAGTGTCCTTTCAGTTCTGTTATATGAGGATTATGTTCCTTTGATTTCGGTAGCCGAAGATTATATTGTGTTATTATTACAACACAATTTGTCTCAGTACAATGCGGTTGGACCTGGCATGATCAGTGCAGTTCGGTAATTTGGTGCGCCCTTGTCTAAAGTATACTTTTGTATTGTACAAAGTTTTATCTACATGGGGTTGGGTGTTTAGCTGCCCTGTTTGCTTATAGTACCCATTTTCCTTAAGATTAGTAACCTCACGGGCTGACAGGCATGGCATTTAGCAGCTCTAGTTGTATAATGATTTGAGGAAGTTGTATAATGATAGATGATGAGAAAACTGGACGCATAGTGTTATTTTACCATAATGTGTGGATTGGTACGATATTCAGGTGAATGCTCCATAGTTGTACACGAAATCACGATAGTGACTTGATTGGTTTGTTGCTCCTCGGAGTGAGTAACTAGCTATGCGAGGTTATTATCATGTTTAAGAGAATTTTGAGGGCCATGAAGACTCGAGAATTCAAGGGGAATAAGGTTAGTGTAATACCCCGTATTTGTACTCATATTTATTTTTATAAAATTATGGAAAAATGGAGATTTATTAAATTAAAGGGAGAAAATTTAAATTAATCCAATTTTATGATAATAATTACTAATGTGATGAGAGATTGTAGTTATTGAAATAATATTATGGCCGGGGATGAGATACACGATAGTTATGTTATAAATATTTGGGATGCATATGAGTCGCATCACTAGTATATATTTGGGGGTTTAAAAGGTAAATTATTTTTGTATAACTCGGATGACTATTATGAGTGCGCCAGAGTGCCTGGAAGGGTCGAAATATTTAGAAAATACTACTTGGGTATTTTATTTGGAGTCCGGGCATTTTAACCCAAAACGACACTCCGAAGGGGTATTTTGGTCTTTAGGGATTTTTGGGTAATTAAATTGACAAAAATTGGGTTTAATTAAAAGAATTTAGGGTTAGTGGCTTGTAAGTTTCAACCTATATGAGAAATAGAGGAAAAGAGAGAGATAACCAAGGAAGAAGAAGAAGACTCCATTAGAGCCCTAAGCCAAGAACTCAAACTTTCACACCAAAAAGTATACCAGCGCGTAGATCGTGTCAAGAGGATCGTTCCCATACCAATTTCAACCCACAAATAAGAAGTTTATTATAAGGCAAGTGATTATCTTGCTCTTTCTCTTAGAATTTATTATTCTTGTTAACATATGTTGAGGTTTTAGAACTATTAATACCAAATTTGGTTTACCTATGATGAGATTGTGTAGGAATCTTAGAAATTTGATGGGGGTTTGCATGTAGAGGATTTTTCCCCTTATTAGGAATGTGAAATTTGGTGAATTAGATGTTAAAATCATGAAATAAAAATGGGGTTTTAATAAATTGATAATTATGGGTTTATGTTAATATGACACATAGGAAAATTTAGGAATTTGTTGAATTTACTCGATGATTAGAAGGGTTTGACCCCTAAACTACGCTAAGAAGTATTTTAGGGTGACTTAGAGTAGTTTGAAAACCTTGTACTTGGTTTGGAATGGGTTAGGTTAAGATTGAAGAGGAGAAAATCTAGAAAAACAAACCTTGAAGATGAACTGGGCAACTTCGAAAATTTCGTTAAAAGTCTAGCCCAGGTCGTTCGAACGACCTCGTTCGAACGACCTCGTTCGAACGACCTCGTTCGAACGAGACTTCTATCGAGATTCCAGTGACCCTTCTAACAAGTTTGGTAGTTCATTCGAAGTAGGGGGCCTTCGTTTGAGCGACCCTCGTTCGAACGAGATTTTTCAGGTCTTCTAACGAGATTCCAGAATGACTATTAAGGCCCAATTTTTGTTTCAAACTTACCATAGGCTTATTTAAATGAGTGTTAGACCTGTATGAATGTCGAGTGACTTAAAATTTATAATTATTAGTGAGCAGAGAATATGTAGACCCTCAAAAGGTATGAAAATTCATAGAATTATAGAAGATTAAAAAATACAAGGGGAATACATACGAATAAGGTACGGGGTATAATAGGGGATATATTATACGTACAGCGAATACTAGGCTGCGGGAAAGCCAATGAATTTATATAAGTTGTGTGTATTCTTATTGCTCAAAATATTATGTGTATGAAATACCTAGCTACTGGCTATCGAACGGAGGTTAACATGTTGTGGACGATCGAATCTTGTGTGCCTTTGGGAGATTTAGAGTCGTACCACTAGAGCATGGAACCTAGGTACAGGCTATCTGTGAGAATGATAGTGATGATGGTCGTATGGGTGTGTAGGTATGTGAGTAGCCCATCGGTTCGGGACTATGTTTGCCTCCAATAGGTGTTTGTGTTTTTATTGGTTCTCGAGAGATTGAACCTGTTGTCCTCTATGCGTGAGCAATGCAATGGGACTAGATAGCCGAGTATGCATAGCACTAAGGGTTTCTCAACTAGGGTTGAAATATCGCTATATTTATATATAAATTGATATGATTACATAAAGTGAATAATGTGTGTATACTGAAATCCTGTTTGGTGTCTTTAGTTGATGAGTCTATTTTTTAAATGTGTACTTATGGTATTATCTGTTGGGCATTTAGAAGAATATGAGAATAAACTAAAGTAATTCTAAACCTATATCAAAATATTAAGTATGTCGGCTTTGACTTATTTAGGGAGTCTTTCCAGCATAATAGTATGTACTTAGTAGCCAGTTAGGGTATCATGACTAGTATGGTTAGTTGGGCTCGTTAGGCACGCACACTAGATCGAGGGGTGATTATCTCAAGTGCATATACTAAGTTAACTTGATTAATAATTGTGCTAATTGAATCAATTTAATCACTTGCTATTTTAAATTGTTTTCAACTTGGGCTCTGACCCGTCTTTCGGTATATCTTTCTATTTTTTCATTATTTTTAGGTGCCCAGGCACAGGGACACCAGCCTTAGGAGACTGTATTCAGTTGCCGTGCTGTTGCTACTGTGGAAGCTGCAGGATAATTGGTTGTAGACGACTCAGCCTATTCTCCCTATTTCAATTATCTATTCTATTGGACATGTCTTCCTTTCTTCTGCTTACATTCAGAGATTTAGTTGTTTTAAATTCTCTCTTAGATTTGATTTCCTTTTATTGGATTTATTGGATGGGATTGTATCTGGATGTGTTTTACTCCAGTCATTTATTTTACTTCAGTTAGATTTATTTATATTACTGCGATGCATGGTATTTGTTGGTCTTTTTTATATTAGTTAGTGATAAGATAAAAATTTGAACATCACCCTTTTTAAATATTAGGGTTGTTAGTTTTGTTAAATTAAAATTTGGGTTTTCGACAATGATGCATTATCTGAACCAACTTGATATTCTGAAATTAATTAATTAAGGACAGATCACCGGTAATTAATTAGGTGGGGTGTCACGGGTGGTATCAGAGCATCAGGTTCTAGTGTCCTTAGGATCTGTATGGCTTATTATGTTTCCGCGTAGCGTCCTTTGATATAGAGCGCTATATTTTAGGATTGATGTACTATTCATATGTTTTACGTTCTTCTGCTATTTTGAGAATATAACTGTAAACTTATGAAACTTTTCTCTCTTTTCAGATGTCTCCTAAACGTGCACAAAGAGTTCCTAAGGATGCCCAGCCAGAGCCTCAGTCTGCACCTGCTCAGGGTATGATGAATGCTGCTGAAGTGGTCGCGATTATAGCTCAGGCGGTAAATGTTGCTTTGGCAATAGTGCAATAGGCACCACCTCAGGCACCGGTCGTGGCTCCAGTTCAGGCCCAAGCTTTCCTGTTTGCTTGGGAGCGCGTTACGGATGCCTTCCATAAGGCGTATCCTCTAGAGTTTTTAGGGAGCTTTGATGTAGTCATAGCGAGACAATGGAAAAAGGACATCCAAAGGAATTTGAGAATACACGAGTGCACGGAGGTACAGAGTTAGATTTTGTCCACGTTCAAACTGGTGGGGGCAGCACTACAGTGGTGGGAGTCCATCACCACCGCTAAGGAGAGACACACACTCAGTATCCGAGACTTTTGGGTTTGGTTCAACCGCAAGTACATCCCTTCGGCTGTCCAGACAGTGATAAGTTGAAAGTTAGAAAATCTGAAGCAGGAGGGAAGGACCGTGGTAGAGTACGAGGCATAGTTTACTACTCTTCTCAACATTGTACCGAGTGACATCCCGATCGAAGAGAAAAAGATTCATTGCTTCATGGAGGGGTTGACATGGAGTATCCGCCAGCATTTAATAGGCAATATCTCATTGGCCACCTATGCAGATGTGGTTAATGTAGCACTACTTCACTGCCAGGACCACCGCTTCCACTTTTCTGAGGTTAATAAAGTGGGAGAGTCCAGCCCGCAGGGCAGGGCAGGAGGGAATGGTGCCAGTGGAGCACAGGCAGTTCAAGGTTAGCATAGGCACAGTGATCAGGGTTCCCAGTAAGGGGATCCTAAGAGGTTCAGGTCAGGATGTTTTAGAGATGGGTAAGGAGGCTTTCGACAGGGCCATCAGGGCCAACACGACCATTAGGACCAACAACATGTTCAGGAAGGCCAAAATGGCCAAGGGAGGGGTGGTAACATCCATCAGGGCCGGGGACAGCAGGGACAGAGGGGAAGACCCTTCCCAGGGAGATGTTTCGCGTGTGGCAACACTGGCCACAAACACTAGGATTGTCCTTAGAAGGGTAAAGGCCAGCAGCAGCAGCAGGGTGTTCGTCAGGAACCCCAGAGACCGTTATTTCTCGCAACTCTCCCAGAACCTCGAGAGATGGCAGCACTACCACCCATCCCATCTGCCCCAGTTCAGTAAGGGAAGTTTAAGTATGGACGATTATATAATCTGCACCAGGCCGCAGTCCCGCAGGACCCACCAGCGATTGAGGGTATGTTTTCTATCCAAGGGACTTTGGGGCTCATTTTATTTGACATATGAGCCACACACTATTTTATTTCCACATGGTTTTCACGTACTATAGGATCATTTGATACATCAGAGAGTACGTTTACTTGCGTGGATTCGTCATTGAGTAGGGGTTCCGTTATTTCTTTTATTTGTCGGGGAGTGGGTATAGCGATTGGGCGGTTTATTTTACCTGCAGACATGCTCATATTGGATATGTTCGAGTATGACGTGATTATAGGTATGGATTGTCTTGTCAAGCACAAGTCCATGATTGATTGTTTTAGTAGGAGTATAGGTTTTGCCATACCTGGACAGGAGATATTCTTGGTGGCGATGCCTCGCCCCGAGGGAGGATCGCCCACGCACTTATACTATATAGAGGATGAGACCTCTACGGAGGTTGTGGTACCATTTGATTCGATTCCTATAGTTCGAGAGTTTACTGATGTGTTTCAAGAGATTTTGGGGTTACCACCAAGTAGAGAGATAGACTTCGTCATTGATTTAGTGCCAGATACTCAACCAATAGCTCGCGCACCTTATCGTATGGCTCCAGCAAAAATGAGGGAGTTACGTGACCAGATTGAGCAGTTATTGGGGTAGGGGTTTATCCGTAGGAGTACTTCACCGTGGGGTGATCCCGTACTATTCGTTAAGAAGAGGGATGGATCGTTGAGGTTATGTGTTGACTATCGGGAGTTGAATAAAGTCACGATACGGAACAAATATCCATTTCCCTGAATCAATGACTTATTCGACCAGTTGAGAGGAGCGGCTTTCTTCTCAAAGATTGATTTGAGATCAGGATACCATCAGCTACGTATCAGGGAGCAGGACATGTTGAATATCGCCTTCTTAATTAGATATGGTTCCTATGAATTCAGGGTTATTCCTTTCGGGCTAACTAATGCCCCAGCCGTGTTCTTGAACTTGATGAATAGGGTGTTCAAAGAGTTCCTGGACCAGTTCATCATTGTATTCATAGATGACATTCTGGTTTACTCACAAATCGAGGAGGATCATGTTGAGCACTTGAGGCAAGTTTTGTAAACACTGCGCCAGCATGAGTTGTACACAAAATACGAGAAATGTGGGTTTTGGCTAAAGGAGGTATAATTTTTGGGGCATATCATCTCTGATAGAGGGATATCCATGGATCCGGGGAAGGTGTCAGCGGTGAGGGAGTGGGGAAAACCCACGACACGAACCGAGATACGCAGTTTCTTGGGCTTAGTCGGATACTACAGGAGGTTCATTCGAGGGTTTCGAAGATAGTGGGTCCATTGACACACCTGACTTGCAAAGGGGTGCCATCTATCTAGAGTGACACCTTCCAGTTAGACTTTGATGAGTTGAAAGATAAGTTAACCTCATCACCAGTGTTAGCATTACCCAAGCCGGGAGTGGAATATCTAGTCTATACTGATGCGTCCTTGTTAGGACTTGGAGGTGTACTACAGTAGAAGGATAATGCTATAGCTTATGCTTCTCGTAATCTTATGTCTCACGAGTGGAACTACTCCACACACGATTTATAGTTAGCGATGATGGTGTTTGCACTTCAGATTTTAACTCATAGTGGAGAAATTTTGTTTATTCACGGACGTTCTCACTATAGGAAAAATAGAAAAAATAAAATAAAATAGCAAAAATAGAAAAAGAAAAAGAAAAAAAAAAGAGAAAAGAAAAAAGAAAAAAGAAAAAAGAGAAAAGAAAAGAAAGAGAGTTTGTAGTTAGTAATAAAAGACATTTGTGCCTAAAGTGTATACACTCTTCTCACATATTCATCCATTTCCCATCGCATTAAACATCCATCATATTATCGCATCCATCACTCATCCATTATCCATCATATCACTATCCTACCTATCTCATCCCATCCTACCTCATTTCATTTCCCCCTCACCCATAATCATCCATATTTTTCCTAGGTGTTCGGGCAAATGAAAGTCGATGTGGTGAATAACTCGACATTCTCACTATAGTGATTAGCATTTTTTCATGATATTATTTTTCTTTCTAATTGTTCTTTCTTTCTTATGTGTGTGTGAGACGCTTGAACTTGCTTACATTTACTCACCTCTTCACACACAAGAGCGATACACTAACCCTAATCTCGAGAGTTCGTTTGAGAGAGATATATCCGTGAGATTTTGAAGTTGAAGTGTTGATTTCGATAAGGCAATCTAGGAGTTACTCTTGTGATACTCGACCCGTTTTGACTGATTCACACTACACACGTTGAGTTCTAGGAAGGATGTGCCTTGATTATTTACTTAGCTAAATTTTTTTCACATTCTAGCTTGTATTTTTGAAATCATTTATCTCATAATGGATTGTGCGATCATTCTATGTCTAATAAGATATTGACTGCATTTCAATAAATCATTTTAAATAAAGAATTTTGTGGGTATATTCCCTGCAAACCCTCACAAGATACAACTCGTCCTGTAGGGCAACCTATAGGTTTAAAGGCTTGTTGCACATGCTAAGTGCAATCGCAAGTGCCTGCGAAAGTGGTACACGTTTGGTTACTTATCTTTCTCTTTCTCTCTATCTTATTGCACGAGGACTAGCAACGCTCTGTTTGAGGGTGGTGTGATAAGCACCCAAAACTGTACATTTTATACCCCGAATAAACGTATTTTAGTTGCTAATTCTCGACAATTTGGGTCTTATGGGCTTCATTGTTCAATATGCTGGCTTACTTGCAGCCGCGGTGTCAAAAGCTATATTTTTAAGCAATTTGCAGTTAAAATGGAGATAAATACCTTTGTCCCTTATCCTAGCCTACCCTAAACTGAGCCAAAAACTACACCAAAGCCCTGTGTGCGTTAGTTTGTGCCTTTTTTTTTTTAATTATTTTTTAGTTTTGAGTCATTTTTATTTTTAGAACTTATTTTAGATTTATTTAGAATTTCTAGGATTTATTTTCTAATTTTTATATTTCTTTTTATTTAGTATTTTGATTTTTTATTCTATTAGTTTTTAGTTTTAGTTTTATTTTATTTTATTAGGATTAGAATTTTTAGGATTTTATGTATTTTTAGTTTTATTAGATTTTGCATTTTCTTTTTAGGATTTTAATTTTAAGTTTTATTAGATTTTATTTTTATTTTTAATTTTATTTCTTTTTAGTTTCAATTTTTATTTGAGTCTTTGTTTTATTTTAGAATAGGATTTTATTTTTTTATTTTATTTTTATTAGTTAGTTTTAGTTTTAGTTTTAAGGGTTCAAACACACACACACAAACAAATCCTATACACTAACCTACAACTAACTAAACCCTCACCCTTGCCCAACTTACCATACACTCACCCACTCACTAACCATCCCTCTTCTTCTTCAACCTCTCACCTTCCCTCTCCTCTCTACACTTCCACCACATCCTACACCCACTATCCTCCATTACCAAACACCATACCACACCAAACCTTTTCTCTCTCTCTCAACTCTCCTTACCGCCCAGCTACTCCCCAAAACCACTCCCTCGCCGGCGAGCTAACTCCTCCGGCGGGCTATCCGCGAAGTCGCGGCCTCACCCGTTCCTCTCTCCGGCAAAATCGAAACCCGTCGACAGTCCACTACCACCGTAAACTACCCAACATCCCCCCTACTCCAACCCTCCGTTCGTGACCTACCGAACCCGATCCATACCTCCATACCCATTTCATCCCATGAAACCCCCAAACCCATTTGAAAACACAAATACTCATTTCTCCCGACGCCACGACTTACCACCTGCACAAAACAAACCAAAGCCAAAGTCCCCACTTGTGCACATGTGTTAAATCCCCTTTTAACCCCAATTCCAAAAATGCCCCCAACTTATCCCCTCTCTCTCATAACCTCACCATCCACATGCTCCCTTGCCATTTTTCGTAATTTACCCTCACCCAATACCTTACACACCCTCTTGCACCTTTGTCTACCCAAAAATACCCCCATGCTCCATGTGCCTACTATAAATGAATATGAATACCCCATATGAAAATAGGAGAGCTAGATAGATATGAATTTTTAGAGAGAGAAAATTTAGGTTAGAAATAAATTAGGATAAACACCATTTTGTAAATAGTTTTTCTTTTTCTTTTTTGAGATTATTGAGTAATAAATTGTTTGAAGATTAATTTGAGTGAAATTTTTATGTAATGTTGTTTGGATCACTCAAGTTGATGGATTATGAATTTCAACTCATGGATTGAAGATAAATTAAGCATCAAGAGATTGGGGTTTGATTGTTCTTTTCTAATCTCATTTATTTTATGCCTTTGATTATTAATTTGTCATATTTCATATCATGTTAGGCTAAATCCCCTTTCAAGGGGTGGAGTAAAACCCTTATTTGATGTTATTTTATTTTAATTAGTTTAATTACGTGAAAAGCCCATTTGAATGTTAATTTTAATCCCTCACCCTTAAATTTACACCTCGAGAGAGGGTAAATGATTTTCGAGAGAAAATCGAAATTCTAGTTATAATACCCATTTTAGATTCGAACTTGAGATAGGGGTTTCTTAAGTGGGGTATTATAACTTGAATTTCAACTCTAAAATTATTTTCTAAGATTTACATGAATTTTAATCGATCGATCCTAGGGGGTGATTAATTAAAAGGAGTGTAGATCTATTTTTCTAGAGTTGTGGGGTATTAAACTTAATTTTCTAAAAGGTTACTACTAAAATTACATTTGCAACGAGAGTTGATTTGTAATTTTGATATTAATTTGGGAGAATTCAATTAATTAAATTAATTAGTTAGAATAGCTAAAATTTGTGGTGTAATCCCATCCCTTGATTGTTCTCACAATTATTTACCTCACTTTATCTCTTATTTTAGTGTTAGACTTTGTTTTAATTTTAGTCACTTTCTAGTTAGTTATTTTCATCTTAGTTTAGTTTAGTTTAAAACCTTACCTCACCCTATTGTTTTAATATTGAAAAAGCTAAAAAAATTAGAAATAGTGAAACAGCACAAAAAGAAAATAAAAAGTAAATTACAATTGAATTTATCTCTAGCTTACTCCCTAGTAAGTGGATTGATACCCTTATTTACCACTACACTTGAGATTGATTTATCTTGTAGGTATTTTAGGTTTTGACTAACTTGGCTTTCAACAACGACATACGCAAAATTCAAGTTATCAACGGACCATCAGTCATTACAGTACCTCTTCACGCAGAAGGAGTTAAATATGCGTCAACATAGTTGGCTTGAGTTTATGAAGGATTATCAATTTGATATCCTAACGTGGTAGCAGACGCGTTGAGCCATAGGCCAGTCAGTGACGTGGACGAGGTGTGGAAAGTGAAATGGAAGGAGTTAGGAAACTAGGATATGGTGGCTCGATCATTTATGCCTGTGATGATGGTTACGCCCCAGATTATTACGAGAGTAGTACAGGCTCAGGCAAATGATTCATTCTGCCAAAGTTAGATAGTGAAGCTTCTAGCCGAGCGGGCTGAGTCTTACACGGTGGGTTCAGATGGGGGTCTACGTTTTAATGGGATTTTGGTTGTTCCTGAAGGTGAAGATTTGAGATACAAGGTGATGATAGAGTCGCACGGTTCCCAATTTGTGGTACATACCGGCAGGGATAAGATGTACCAGGATATGCGTAGACAGTACTGGTGGAGCAGGGTGAAGAAGGATATTGCAGAGTTCGTTTCGAAATGTGCCACTTGTCAGCTAGTAAAGGTGGATCATCAGATACCGACGGGACTTCTGGAATGATTAGAGATTCCTATGTGGAAATGGGAGATCATTTCCATAGACTTCATCACATGATATTATGCCCACATTCGATATTAGTGATAGTATGCCCACTTTCTGCCAGTTAGGACAGACTACACCACGTGATAGTATGCCCAGATATTCATAGCAGAAATAGTGAGACTCCAAGGAGTGCCTCTTAATATCGTGTTTGACAGAGATAAGGTGTTTGTGTCTCGATTTTGGGAGAGTTTTTAGGAGGCGATAGGTACGAAGTTGCGACTGAGCATAGCCTATCACCCATAGACGGATGGTCAGACTGAGCGGACGAATCAGATGTTGGAGGACATGTTACATATGTGCATCATTAATTTTGGTGGAGGCTGGGAGCAGTACCTTCCACTGATGGAGTTTGCCTGTAATAACTCCTACTAGTTAACTATAGGTATGGCTCCATTCGAGGCAGTATACGACATATCTTGTTGTTCCCCATCATGTTGGATATAGGTGGGGGACAACAAGTTACTTGGTCCAGAAATGATTCAGGATACTTCGACGAGGATAGAGTTGATACGGAGCCGTATACGGGTTGTTGAAGATCGACAGAAGAGCTATGCTGATGCCAAATGATATTTTCACGAGTTTAACATTAGAGATCAGGTGTTACATCGGGTGTCTCCTATGAAGGGAGTTATGCGTTTTGGGAAGAAGGGAAAGTTGGCGCCTAGATATGTAGGGCCATTCCTCATTATCGAGAGGATTAGGAAAGTTGATTATAGACTTGGGTTATCGGATCACTTGCATAGAGTCCATGATGTGTTCCATATCTCTTCGCTGAGGAGATTTCTTCGAGATGATTTGGCCCACCCCCACATTGCATTGGAGGAGATAGACTTACAACCTGATATCTCATTCGATGAGGGGCCGATTGCTATTCTAGACCGTAGCGAGAGGAAGTTGAGATAAAAAATAGTACCACTAGTACGTGTTCAGTGGCAGCACGATAATGTTGAGGAATCAACCTGGGAGAGCGAGGATGACATGCGTGAACGTTATCCAGAGTTATTCTTGTCAGGTATATATATTCTTTTCTGAATTTCAGGATGAATTTATATTTTTAGGGGGGAAGTATGTAATACCCCGTATTTTTACGCATATTTATTTTTATAAAATTATGGAAAAATGGGGATTAATTAAATTAAAGGGAAAAAATTTAAATTGTAATTAATTCGATTTTATGATAATAATTACTAGCGTGATGAGAGTTAGTAGTTATTGAAATAATAATATGGATGGGGATGAGATACAAGGAAGTTATGTTATATATATTTGGGACGCGTATGAGTCGCGTCACAAGTATGTATTTGGGGGTTTAAAAGGAAAATTATTTTAGTATAACTCGAAGGACTATTTTGAGTGGGCCAGAGTGTCTGAAAGGGTCGAAATAGTGACAAAACACTACTCAGGTATTTTATTTGGAGTCCGGGCATTTTAACCCAAAACGACACCCCGGAGGGGTATTTTGGTCTTTAGGGATTTTTGGGTAATTAAATGGACGAAAATTGGGTTTAAGTAAAAGCATTTAGGGTTAGTGGACTATCAGTTTCAACCTATATGAGAAAGAGAGGAAAAGAGATAGATAACTAAGGAAGAAGAAGAAGACTCCATTAGAGCCCTAAGCCAAGAACTCAAGCTTTCAGACCAAAAAGTATACCAACGCGTAGATCGTGTCGAGAGGATCATTCCCGTACCAATTTCAACCCCTAAATCAGAAGTTTATTTTAAGGCAAGTGATTATCTTTCTCTTTCTCTTAGCATTTATTATTCTTGTTAACATATGTTGAGGTTTTAGAACTATTAATACCAAATTTGGTTTACCTATGATGAGATTGTGTAGGAATCTTAGAAATTTGATGGGGGTTTGCAAGTAGAGGATTTTTCCCCTTATTAGGAATGTGAAATTTGGTGAATTAGATGTTAAAATCATGAAATAAAAATGGGGTTTTAATAGATTAATAATTCTGGGTTTATGTTAATATGACTCATAGGAAAATTTAGGAATTTATTGAATTTACTTGATGATTAGAAGGGTTTGACACCTAAACTATACGAAGAAGTGTTCTATGGTGACTTAGAGTAGTTTGAAAACCTTGTACTTGGGTTTTAATGGGTTTAGGTTGAGATTGAAGAGGAGAAAATCAAAAAAAAAAAAAACCTTGAAGATGAACTGAGCAACTTCGGAAATTTCGTTAGAAGTCCAGCCCAGCTCGTTCGAACGATCTCGTTCGAACGAGACTTCTATGGAGATTCCAGTGACCCTTCTAACGAGTTTGGTAGTTCGTTCGAAGTAGGGGGCCTTTGTTCGAGCAACCCTCGTTCGAATGAGATTTTCTGGGTCTTCTAACGAGATTCCAGAATGACGATTAAGGCCCGATTTTTATTTCAAACTTACCATAGGCTTATTTAAATGAGTGTTAGACCTGTATGAATGTCGAGTGACTTAAAATTTATAATTATTAGTGAACAGAGAATATGTGGACCTCGGAAGGTATGAAAATTCATAGAATTATAGAAGATTAAAAAATACAAGGGGAATACATACGAATAAGGTACGGGGTATAGTAGGGGATATATTATACGTACTGCGAATACTAGGCTGCGGGAAAGCCAATGAATTTATATAAGTTGTGTGTATTCTTATTGCTCAAAATATTATGTGTATGCCATACCTAGCTACTGGCTATCGAACGGAGGTTAACGTGTTGTGGACGATCGGATCTTGTGTGCCTTCGGGGGATTTAGAGTCGTACCACTAGAGCATGGAACCTAGGTACGGGCTATCCATGAGAATGATAGTGATGATGGTCGTATGGGTGTGTAGGTATGTGAGTAGCCCATCGGTTCGGGACTATGTTCGCCTCCAATAGGTGTTTGTGTTTTTATTGGTTCTCGAGAGATTGAACCTGTTGTCCTCTATGCGTGAGCAATGCAATGGGACTAGATAGACGAGTATGCATAGCACTAAGGGTTTCTCAAACAGGGGTGAAATATCGCTATATTTATATATAAATTGATATGATTACATAAATTGAATAATGTGTGTATACCGAAATCCTGTTTGGTGTCTTTAGTTGATGAGTCTATTTTTTAAATGTGTACTTATGGTATTATCTGTTGGGCATTTAGAAGAATATGAGAATAAACTAAAGTAATTCTAAACCTATATCAAAATATTAAGTATGTCGTCTTTGACTTATTTAGGGAGTCTTTCCAGTATAATAGTAGGTACTTAGTAGCCAGTTAGGGTATCATGACTAGTATGGTTGGTTAGGCTCATTAGGCACGCACACTAGATCGAGGGGTGAGTATCTCAAGTGAGTACACTAAGTTAACTTGATTAAGAATTGTGCTAATTGAATCAATTTAAGAACTTGCTATTTTAAACTGTTTTCAACTCGGGCTCTGACCCATCTTTCTGTATATCTTTCTATTATTGCATTATTTTTAGGTGCCCAGCCACAGGGACACCAACCTTAGGAGACTCTTTTCAGTTGCCATGTTGTAGCTGCTATGGAAGGTACAGGATAATTTCTAGTAGACGACTCACCCTATTCTCCCTATTTCAGTTATCTATTATGTTGGACATGTCTTCCTTTCTTCTGTTCACATTTAGAGATTTAGTTGTTTTAAATTCTCTCTTAGATTTGATTTTATTTTATTGGATTTATTGTATGGGATTGTATCTGGATGTGTTTTACTCCAGTCATTTATTTTACTTTAGTTAGACTTTATTTATATTACTGCGAATCATGGAATTTGTTGGTATTCTTTTTTATATTAGTTAGTGACAAGATAAAAATTTGGACATAACCCTTTTTAAATATTAGGTGGTTAGTTTTATTAAATTAAAATTTGTGTTTTAGATAGTGATGCATTATCTTAACCAACTTGATATTCTGAAATGAATTAATTAAGGACTGATCACCCGATAATTAATTAGGTGGGGTGTCACAGTTAGGTAGTCATAAGAATTGAAAAAAACTGTGATAACGGGTTGTGTGTTAGTCATGTGTCGTTTGCTCTTGGGTGAGCATCTATCACTAAAAAGTGTTGTCGATAGGGGGTATAGGTATGCTTTGGGTGTTAGAAAATTAGTCTTAAGACTTTATTGAGCATGATCATCAAGTAAGTGGATACTCGAGGACGATTATGTAACTTTGATGGCTAGCCTGATGTGGAGCGTTAGAACATGTCGGACGTCGAGATCTTTGGTGACGACTTTTCGAGGAGTGTATGACAACATCTTAGTGATTGAGGACTTCAATGATCTAGCCTTGAAGTATTGCTATGACTTAGAATAAGAGTTGATAAACCTCGGGAACCTTAGGAATTGGTGGGTCGATAATTTTGGGGAAAAATCTCCTAAGGAGTGGAGAATGTGACACCCGTACCTGAGATTTTAAACCATTTATCCATGTAATTTACAATTATGTAGAACCCTTAGGGATTAATATAAATAATTTAGGGATGGTTATCTAGAATTGTATATTGTTGTGGCATTTTTGGAAATTATGGGGAATTGATTGGTTAAATTTGGAATTTATAATTTATTATGTCATTCAAACGAAGTTAAAGGTTACTCGAATGAGATCTTCTTCTCATTAGAAAAAAGTCCCCCTAGTCCGAACGATAAGCCTTCCTCGTTTGAACGAGCTTCTAACAAAGTTCTAAAGGACCACCTATCTTAGGATTTTACCCCTCGTTATTATGTCGTTCGAACGTCATTTGAATGAGATTCAGATCTCGTTCGAACGACCCCATCGGTAATTTGTTATTTCGAGTTACCCTTGTGTGCTATCGAGTTTTGGAGCCTTAGATTGATGGGGTGTGAACTTCTAAAGGCATAAAATTATACAAATATGTTAAGTAGGTTGCCCTTGGTCTTTAAAATCATTTTATTGGTTTATTTTGGGCTATCTAGGAGAGAGAGATGGTGGGTTCTTCCCCCACCATTTTATATCAACATTTACCTCTCTCTCTCCCTCTCTCTCTCTCTCTCTCTCTCTCTCTATATATATATATATATATATATATATATATATATATAGATAGATAGATATATATATAAGGGTGTTCATATTCCCCGAGCTTCTCCCACCATTATTACACCCTGCCACCACCATACTACACCATCTACAAGCCTTATTCTTCCATTACAATCTTTATAAGTGGGTTGTGTTAAGCAAGGTAAAGATTTTTAGAGATATTATTGGGGGTTTTTGAATACGAAGAATAAGTATAAAGTAATGGAGTTTGAAGGGGGGTCTTACTTGGAGCTTTCATGGAGACAATTTTTGTGGATCTAGGCAACCTCTTCAAGGATACCTTAGAACTTGGGAGGTTTCCATATTCTTCAACATTCATCCACTATTATTGAAGCTTCTTTGAGTTGGGAAAACTCTACTCTTTAAGTTTAAGACACTATTTCCCTAGTATTTTTTATTTTGTGTAGGGTTTAAGAGTAGAACGCATTAATAATTTAGGAAAATATTTTCTATGGTTGGTGTAAAAAGGCTCATAAAGGATTTTAAGAATGTTGAGTAAAATGATTTTTTTAAAGAAAATTTGGTGTTAAACATTTTATGGAATAAAATGTTGCAATAATATTTATCTTGTCAAAGATATTTGATGAACAAATTCTTCAATGTTTTCTTGTAAAATCTGGAGATTTTTACAAATATAGGCATTTATTCAAGTTTTGAAAGATAAAAAATTTCTTTAGTCATGAAAAGCATGTTGTTGCAAATGTTATGAAATTTCTTGAGTAAGTTATGTGTTAAACTCAATTTTCTTGGATTTTTGGACTGAAAATTCCTTTTCCCATGTGTATAAACTTGTAGTATTTTAATGGTAGGCATTGTTGATACAAAAAATTATCCATTTACGTTGACTTATCAGAAATCGACAAATGTCTCCTTACGTGGCCGAAATCCTAGTCAGCAAATAGTTACTCGGTAGCCATGCCGACCAACAAGAAGAATGCCGACCATCAACAATATAAATGAAAGGCCACAACACCAAAAGAACAACTAACTGTCACATTCATTATGTACACGGTGTAAATGCTTAAATATATAAAAGCATTCCATCTCTTGGGATTCCAACCCTTGATCTTCAAATCACTACAGATACATTGTATCCCATTCCCAATGGGCAAGACATAATGGATTATAAGGATTTTTTATTGACAAGAATGCCTAGCTTTATGTAATCACTGAGATCAATTGCACAATAGTGGATGTAGGCTTAATTTCATTGCTAAACCACTTTAAAACCTCGTGTTTCCTTTTCTTATTATCTCATAACAATTCTATATTTATCTGTGATTATTAAATTGTATCGAGTCCTATTTTTTACATCAACAGATTAGCACCGTTAGTGGGAAGGAGTGTCTAATTACCATTCTAAAATATCTTATCCTTGTCTAGAGGAAAAATGAATGATCCCAAGTGCAACACCAGGAATGAAGGCAATCTAACCGTTTCATCTGCTCCGCCTAGAGCGGTCGACCTAACTGGAATCTTAACCAGCCTTACGAAACGGCCATAAGCCATGCAGAAAATGGTGAGGCAATTGTTCATATCGTTACAAGCTAAATATTTATCTTTGTCTAGGCAATAAACGGTTCCTTTGCCAAGAAAAGAAATTCTGGTTCCACCTCCCAGATGTAGTCGGCATAGTTATTGTAGATCCTCACAAGATAGGACTTACCATCCTGGAGTAAGTTCGTCAATAAGAGCCACGAAGTTCTATGATGGTCAATCCTCATCTCTTGAAAGGGTAAGCATTCTAGAAAGGTTGAGTAGAACATCTCCTTTTGATCACTTAGGCCCCCGAGCAAACAAGAATCCTCCTAAAAAATTATCTAGAAACACTTCACATCCAGTCGATCATCGTGAAGCCTCAGTCTGATCAAGATCATGTGTCCGACATTCAATACATGTCGAGAAGAAAGATATTTCAGTGCAAACAAATAGTTGAGCATCTTCGCAAAGGTCCAACGAAGAGAATCCCTTATGGGAGGGACCAATTCAATGATTAGAAGATCGACTGGGAGAAATGGTTAAAGTGAGGAATCCTTTGCAGAGGAGTTTTGTTAAAGGATCCCCTTTTATTAAAGCGATTGTGGATTTCCCAACTCCATCCAAATTCAAACCTCCCGTTGTAACTCCCAAATATAATGGCAAAACTGATCAAGTATTACACATCAAACAGTATCAAGTTGTCATTAATATTTATTCTGTCCCCGATGAGATGAGATGTAAGGCATTTTCAGGTACTATCATTGGCTTAGCTCAAATATGGTACAAAATTTTCCTCGAGGACAAATTATTGACTTCAATCAGCTTATCGAGCTATTTATTAGCAATTTCTGTTTGGGGGCCAAACCACTGAAGAGAGTAGAACATATTTTGAGTGTAAGTCAGCGAGTGGGAGAAACCACCAGTGAACACATCACTCGTTTTAATAACGAGAAGTTAGTGGTAGTTATTTATAAAGATAAGACAACCATTAATGCTCTTATGAGTGGACTTCTCCCTGAGAAACTGTATTATGCTTTCGATAAAGATCCTCCTAAAACCATAACTGAACTTATGGCTAAGGCAGGAAAAATTATGAACGTCGAGGAAGCTATGGCTGCAAAACAAAACCCAACTACCAAGTTTGACAAGAAGGATCACAAGGAGCAAAAGGATCATAAAGATCATAATCCTCCCAAGAGCAAGGAGGAACTCAAAAAGTATGGAACATATACCCCCTTGACTGTTAGTGTTCACTATGTCCTAGAGGAAATCAAACACAATAAGGATTTGCATTGGCCAAGATGATTGAGCGCATCTCCTAACATGAGGGATAAATAAAAGTATTGTGAATTCCATAGGGATCGCGGCGATGCAATACACAACTGCATCATCTTAAAGAATGAAATAGAGGCTCTTATTCGTCGAGAAAAACTGAATAAATTTATTGATCGGTGAGATGGCAGAGAAGCTAGGGGAAGATCAAAGTCTGCTTGCAAACTCAAAGATGACAAGAAAAGAAATTATGAAAATTATTATAAAGATGATCTAGACCTACCGAAGAAGCCCAAACAACCAGAACGTGAGGTATCGATGAATAGTTTTGGTTCTTTTGACTCTCATGTAATTACAGGTGGAGATGCAAGAGGAGAAGATCATATTGCAGAAAAGAAAGCTTACTTGAATGAAGCACATGCTTGCTCTTTTATCTAGAGAATAAACCTTAATAAATATGATTGGACCAGAAAAGTCAACAAAGATAAAATCGTGATTGGTTTTTCAAAAAATGATCCTTCATGGGTACTTTACCCTCATGATGACCCATTAGTTGTCCAATTCAGGATTGAGGATATAGTCATTGCAAGGGTTCTAGTGGATAATAGGAGTTCAGTCAATATCATGTTTAACTAATGTTTTGAAAGTTTGAACTTGAAACTCGGCCAACTGGAGTCTTATCATAGTAAATTAATAGGTTTTTTAAGGTAGAAAGTTTACCCACTAGGAACTATCAAGCTGTAAGTATTGATCAACAGATTACCAACAAGTCGTACTAAGAAAATAAATTTTTGGTGAGGATAAAAATGTTTAGTCTGCCTATAATGTGATTCTCGGTTGGGTAGGATTGAATAAGTTTGAAGCAATACCCTCAACAGTCAACCAATGTTTGAAGTTTCCAACTCACTTTGGGGTAGGCATTGTGGAGGGCAACCAAAAAGTGGCTAGGGAGTGTTACCACTTATCTGCCGAGCAAGAGGATTTGATCAGTTTGAAGAAGAAATCCACCACATATCAAGTGGACACCACTGAGCCCAATGGAGAATCTAAAGTTGAAACTTTAGATCCACGGGATGACACAAAATTAGTCAAGGGGCAGATTATAGAGACAGCTGAAAGTATCATTCTGGACGATGATTAACCAAAAAAGGACTACACAGATCGACTCATCACTAGATTCAAGTCTCAAATAGTAGTTGATTATGTTTCTCAAATAACAGAAGAATGTCTTTGTGTGGAGTCATGAGGATATGTCAGGGATTGATCCCAACTTTCTTTATCATGAGCTTAATGTCATTAAAGACTCTAAGACGATCAAGCAAATACAAAGAGTTTTTAGTCCAGAGAAAAATCAAGCTATGCAGGGAGAAGTGGAGAAGCTTCAAAAAGCCCAATTCATTGAAGATGTTAAACATCCAGAATGGTTGACCAACGTTATGATGGTTTAAAAGGAAAATTAATAAGTGGAGAATGTGTGTGGACTTCACTTATTTGAATAAACCTTATCCAAAATATTATTTTCCCTTGCTTAGAATTAATCAACTGGTGGATACTTGAGGGCATGAACTTTTGAGTTTCATTGATACTTATTTCGGGTATAATCAGATAAAAATGAAACTAGAAGATAGGAAAAACACAACTTTTATCACCAACCAAGGAACTTATTGATACAACGTGATGCCTTTGGGGCTAAAAAACACGGGGCAACATACCAGAGGTTAGTGAACAAAGTATTTGAAGATCAAATAGGTATGAATATGGAAATCTATATGGATGATATGTTAAGTAAGAGCAAGAAAGCTTCAAACCTCATCAGCTTCCTCAGTCAGGCATTTGACAAACAAGAGAAGCATCACTTGAAGCTGAATCCAACCAAGTGCGTGTTCGGAGTCCAAGAAGGAATGTTCCTCGGCTTCATAGTGAATCAAAGTGTAATTGAAGTAAATCCAACAAAGATAAAATCTTTGGTAAAAATGCAGTTGCCAACTTGTAAGAAAGATGTTCAAAGGATCACAAGTAGAGTAGCAACCTTAAACAAGTCTATTTCTCATGGAATAGATAAATGATTACCTTTCTTTAAGGTATTACAAAAGTCTATTGAATGGAATTCAGAATGTGAATATGCATTCCAGGAGTTGAATAAGTACCTAGGATCACCACCATTTCTATCCCGACCACTTTTGGGATAAAACTTATACTTATACTTGGTTGTTGATGAATCAGCAGTGAGTTTGGCCTTAGTTAGACTGGATAATGGAGTACAAAAACTAGTTTATTAAACCAGTAAAGCATTTAGAGGAGCTGAAGTTCGGTATCGACGCTTGAAAAAATAGGCCTTAGCACTTATTGAATCTTCTAGGCAAATGAAGCCTTATTTCCAAGAACATTCAATCATTGTATATACTTATCTACCTCTGAAGAAATATTTAGCCAAGATATCCCTTTGTGGAGTTTGTAATTGGATGGATCCTCATGCGCAACTGGTAGTGGAGTAGGTATCGCACTCAATACTCCTCATAATATTGATATTGAATATACACTCAGGTTTGAATTCAAATTATCCAATAATGAAGCAGAGTATGAGATATTTATAATAGGACTAGATTTGGCCCATTCTTTAGGCGCCAAGCAAGTTGTGGCGCACAGTGATTCACAATTGGTGGTTAATTAAGTGCTTCATTTATATGGAGCTAAAGGAGAATTGATGATATGATATCTTGGCAAAGGTATGGAAGTCATTGCTAAGTTTCCTACCATAAAAGTGAACAAAATCCCAAGAATAAAAAATGCCCAAGAAGATGCCCTTGCTCGACTAGCTTCAGCGATCAGAATTGAACTTCGAAGAACTCTTCCTATTGATATTCTAGCCAACAGGAGCATCGATGATGACTCAATGGCTAACTTTGTGACCATCGATTTGGGACTCTCTGGGATGGATACAATCAAAGCTTATATTGAGGATGGGATTATACCTACAGACCCAAAATAGGCAAAAAAACATCGATATAAAGTAGGAAGATATGTATTGGATAAATGATTTTTTTTCCAGAAGGGGGTTAACTATCTCCTTATTGCGACATGTTCATCTGTTAGAGGTGAAAGATTTGATCAGAGAAGTGCATGAAGGATCTTGTGGAGCTCATTCCGCTAGTCGGTCATTACTCCAAAGCATCAATACTCAGGGTTATTACATGCCGACAATGAGAGCAGCTTGTACAATATTTGCAGGAAGTGTGACAAGTGTTAGAAGTTCTCTGTTATCCATAAAGAACCAAATGTTACTCTAACCCTAATAACTTCTCCTTAGCCTTGTGCTATTTGGGGAATTAACTTGGTCGGACCATTGTTGTTAACTATTTTAATAAATGGGTGGAGGCGAAACCATTAATTCAAATGCCATACGAAAAGGCATATTAATTCATCAAGAAGAACATCATCTGTAGATATGGGTTGCCCTATGCTTTTATTATAGACCATGGAACCCAATTCGATAATGAAGAATTTGACGCGTATTGTGTTCAATCAAAAATCTAGAAACTCCATTCTGCACCAAGCCATCCAAAAAACAATGGTCAAACGTAAGTCACAAACATGACTTTGCTCAATGGTATGAAGAGGCGACTTGATGCTGTCGTAGGGAACTCGATAAATGAATTGTATTCTATTCTCTGGACCTACCGAATAGTATCGATAATAGTAACTAGAGAGACACCATACATGCTTGTATTTGGAACTGAATCCATATTCTATAATACCCCGAATTTCTAAGTATCTTTATTTAATTAATTTGAGGAATTAATTGAGAAAAATATGTTTTAATTAAATTACGCGAGTGAAGTAATTCAAAATGATTAAAGGGTAAATGTGTTTAATTGGATATTTATCGGGAGTTAAATAGAGATTAATATTACATGATAATATTTACTAAGTGAAAATAGTAAATAATTGATAATTATGGTGATATGACATAGCGAGTGATATGCACGTATTTTTACTTTATCTCACTGTGAGTCGTGCGTGTAGACTATTTTGGGGTCAGAAATGAGAATCATGTTTTAAGTGACTCAGATGATAATTTAGAGGTCACGGATGGCTTTTTATGGGTCGAAATAGTCGAAATAGTGTACCCCGGGGGGTATAGTTTGAGTCTCGGGTCAATTTTAGACCAAACCGGCACTTATCAAGGTTGTTTCGGTCATTTTTATAAAGTGGGTTAAATGACCTACGAAATTTAGAACCTTAGGTCTGATATTTTTGAAATTATGGATTAGTGTTCATAATACAAAAACTACTAGAGAGACCATTAGAGAGAAGGGAGAGCTAATTCTCAAAGCTTAAGGAGAAATTCTAAAGGTGGAGAAGAGTTCTTGCACATTAATACAAATTGGAAGGGAAGATTGGAGAATAAACAATCAACCCTCAATTAAGAACCACAAAATAAGATTTACCAATTCAAGGCAAGTGTTTATTGCAAATCAAATTCAAGTTATAACACCCATGTGTAGGAAGTTTTAAGAATTGGTTGATTCTATTGAAAAACTTTGAATTAAATGTAGGAATTGATCACATGTTTGGGTAGGAATCACGTAGAATGAATCCCTATGTAAATATAAATCAAATTTGAAAATATTTGATGATTAACATGGAATCTTTATCAGTTCTTGGTTGAAGAACTTGAATCTTTAATGACTTAGGGTCTAATTGATGAACTGAAGATGTCAATCTGCCAGAATTTTTAACAAAACTTTAAATGTATGCCATTTGAATTGTACTTCGAATTAGAGTGTTAACCATATATTCATGGAACGGTGTATCTCTTAGCTATCCAATTAACTTGTAATCAGGTCAATCGAAGTTTTGTAGAGGGAGTAATTGACATGTTACTACAGGGTGTTTAATCTGCCAGCATAGTAATCTTCCAGAATTTTGACATGAATTTAAATGTGTACGATTTGAATTGTTCTTTGAATTAGAGTGTGAATCATAGATGTATGGAAACATCTTTGACTTATCTTTCCAATTAACTTGGAATCAGGTCAATAGGAGTTTTGTAGAAGGAGAAATCAAAATTTTACTAGAGGGCATTTAATGTGCCAGAAAATTTATGATTCGTTCCGGTTGCCAAAAAATGTGAGATTTTTCTTTTTAAGCCTCAAGTACCTAAAATTTTATTGGGAAAGTGTTTGGGACCTTGAAGAAATATATTGCTGGAATAATGATATGGCAGTAGGTCTATGATTGAGTATTGGACTTTAATTTTATGAGAGAATTAAAGTGGAGATTCATACGCTTGATTGTGATGTATTCTAATTCGAAATGATAAGAATATAATTACGAAAAAGCATGAGCGAGCTTAAATTTGTTGGGTCAGTTGGTTAACAAGGGTAACTATTGAATTGATACAACAAGGGGTAACTCGGACCCTTAGAGTTATGTGAATACTTGAATTAATATGATAATGAGATAAATCGTGAAATAAAATGTATGGTGAGTATTTGAGAGGAATATACTACGCACAAGTATGAATGATTATTAGGTTGTTTGTATACCTACTGAATTATATAGATACTTAGGTGGAGAGAATACATAAAGTATATTTTTCAATTTAGGGTCGAGGTAGGATTCCGAACTAATATATGAAAATAATGATTTGGGGTCGTGATGAAAGAGTTACAAACCAATATATATATAATTTCATTAGTGGGGTCGACGTGATTTTTTCGAACCACTACATGAAATGAACTTGGGGTCGAGGTGACATTCCGAACCAAATTCTTACTTGGTGTCGATGCACTATTTCGAACCAAGAGTCCTTGATGTGTGTTAAGAGGACATATTAATAATTAATGAATTCATAAGTATATATCGCGTGTGAAATGTATATTGTATTAATAATATACTTATGCGAGTCAGTAGATAATGAGATGCCGTGATTAAATCTAAAAAGTAGAGAGAAAATTCATTACAAGATTAAAGATATATTGAGAATATGCATGTACATTACATTTACCTTGAGCTCAATGGCTTTTTGGACCAATGTAAATGTTAGGATAATTGGGGTCGATGGATTTTCGGACCAATAATCCTTATAATATATATTGTGTGTGAAATATGTTTTCCAACCTAATAGATATAAATCACTATTGGTGCTCGAAGTGTGATTTTGAGACAATAACCCCCAAAATGTGATGTGGGGATGTGATTATAAAGTATGTGCTTATAGTATATATTATGTGCGAAATATATACCACATGATACTCTACTTCTGTGCGGTAGTAGACTTGTAGATGATATATATAGAGATATACATCTAAATGGCAAATTAAGTAAAGGGAAGGCTTAATTACATGATTAAAGATATATTGGGAATATCTATGGTTAATTAAGTAGTGAAACTTAATTATGGAAGTTAAATGATGATAGATGTGAAATGTTATATGAATTAAGTAGTGAGACTTAATTATAATGATTAAACATAACATATGTGAATGTTATATGAGAAATGAATAACATGTGCGAGATGTTACTAATGAAGCGTGTTCTATGGACGGTACAAGATGTTACTAATGATAGCTAGGTGGGATAAGTATAGAACGTTAGGAGTGCACATTAGATGAGAAGTGAGGAAACTCAAGAGAGTGTGCGTGAACCTAACATGTGTAATCAATAACCGATTTTAATAGCGATAAATTTCTTGCTAAATATTTTCAAAATATTTTGAGTACTAACTCTTGATATCAAAATATTTTCAAAACCCTTTTAGGTGTCCAGCCAGAGGGTCGCCAGACTTGAGGATTCAGTCCATGGACTGGTAGCTGTAACTTTGTGGAGGCTAGTAGGACTTTGCATAAAGGACTCATTTATTCAGATCTAGTTTAGGATCTTCTTTTTAGTACTCTTTATTTGGGTCATGATGTCCATTATCATTATTTTCAGTTATTCCGTATTAGATTATATTGGTTTATTTAGCACTTGCTGATTTTTAGCCGAATGTTGACTCGAAAAGAATCTATTCATTATATATTGTGAGATGGTTTGAATTCTAGTATATTGTGAATGTTTAATTATTCTTTTTCGCATGAGTTATCTTATCGAGTTAATGGAAGATAAAATTTGACACCGGTCTAATTTGACTTAGGTGATTAGTAATTAAAAGTTTTTGACAGTGATGCTAAGAATGAACATCCTGAGGAACCTGTTTCAATTTAATTTAGGACTGATCACCCGAGATTAATTAGGCGGGGTGTCACAGATTGTATCAGAGCATCAGGTTCTAGTGTCCATAGGATCTATACGACTTACTTCATTTACCACATATCATTCGATTGATATAGAGTCTTATACTAAGGATTATTAATTTCTATTATGAGATTTCGTCCTCCTACTATTGTGTATAATTGTAGTACATTTTATACACGTTCCAGTGTGATTCGTATGCCGAACAATGAAGTACGATCGGTGAGGGCCGTTGGGAGGACAACAGGAGGCGGGGCTCAATTGGTGTTGTAAAATATATTTCGAGGACGATGACCATAGTCGAGGTCACCTCTGTTATGTTTGAGAAGTTGATGCTTCAATGTGAAGGGAGCTAAAAGGAATTGGGAAATTAGTCAGGGAGTAAAACTAGAAGTAAAGGTTCTAGTGAAACACCACATGGAGAGACCCATGAGGGGGGCCCATTTAAATGATGCAGATAATTGAATTCTGACCGAGTGACGGTGAATTCAGTCAGGGATAGTAAGCCCAGTAATGTGTTCCCTAGGGCTAGCGGAGCTAAAGGAACAACAGGGGTCCAGCGTGGCCATAGATATAGGAAATTTTATCGAGAAATATTTTTATGTGGAGAGTGAGACCACACGTATTGATTTTTACCAAAGAAAGGAAAGGGACATGAATATGGTGCCTAGCAGGGCAATGATTAAGATAGTTTTGGGTTCGGTTCGGACAAGCGTGTTATGTCTGAGAAACATTTGAGCAGCCAGGGAGATTGGCAAGGTAGAAATATGAGTTGTACCCTTGGACAAATGAGATATATTTTGTGTGACCGAGCGAGTCATGATATTTTGATTAACGCTAGATTCACATGTGAGACGAGTTTAGTGGATAGATCGATACATTATTATGTGTACATATTATACTGTTGTGTAGCGGGGTTATCTTTGATTTCATCCGCAGGGGAGAGGGTATGGACTTTATGGGGAATATATTAACACTACTCTTTTTAGTGATGTGTTATATGAGTACGATATTCTCTGGGATATAGACTGGTCAATAATGGTTAGAGCAGTAGTCGACCGTTAGTGAAAGGCTATCGTGTTCCTGATTCCATGGCAGGATGTGCCATTTGGCGATTCCTCACCTGAAAGAGGGTTGAGCTCACACTTATGATACATTTTGTTGGGGACTTTGGATAGCATAGAGGTCTTGTTATAGTTAATCCCGGTGTGTAGGGACTAGATTGATATGATTCAGGGTCTACTGGGTTACAGTTGAGCGGAGAGATTTAGCTCGTTATTTTATTTAGCGATCAGTACTTAGTGATAGGAATAGCTCATTATTATATCAATCCTTTAGAGACATGGGAGTTGAGAGATGTGTTGGATGCTAGGGCAAGGGCCAATATTGTAGTTATTACTTTTTACGTGTGGAGAGAACACATTGAACTGAGAGATATTATGCAAATAAGGCATGTGAAGCCTGTAGTGCCTTGAAAAAAAAAAGCACTAAAAATTTTCCTCTCACCACAGGTTGAAGGTTGAGATGATGTCAAGGAGAATTATATTATGATTAGTGGGGTGATTGAGAATACCCATGTTTTTATGGGAACGTATGACATGCACGGATTATATTATGGATGTGAAGATATGCACAGATGATAGGGTATATGGGCACCCTGGTTAGTTAATTTCAAAGATGTCCGAGATAAAAGGACCTGAAAATGAATGTGTAGAATATATGCCTGAGGGACATCTATAAACAAGGTTAAAATGATATGATGGATTCAATGTCATATGAGAAAGATAATAATTCAAGCATATATGTGCAACGAGAGCTAGTACACCCAACATGGGTTAAAAGGTTGTGGAAATCGATTTAAAATATACCTCTTGATAACGAGGATACCAAATTGTTGTTAGAAAGTAGAGTGGAGCCTTACTCGAATGGGTGTTGAAGAGTGGCTTGCGCATGACTATAATGTTAGTATACTCCAAAGAAAGAAGGGGTGTATATAGTACCACTTAATGTGAGATATTATAAAGGGAAGGTGGTGTTGGGTGAGACAAAATGAGATTGTCTTTGGGTTCAGCACTCGTAGATGAGAAAAAGATTGATGCAAAATAATCAAGGTAGAAATTCTGTATTAAGCCGACGATTCCAATGACAGAATGGGCAATCATGCTGATAAATTTCATTGATGGGTTGCCAACATCAGGACAAGGTCACGATTTCCTTCGAGTGTGTGGAATGGTTTGATCGAGGTGGAGAAATTGTTATTTACTTGGGGTGAGTTACACTATTAGGTTATACCCACTACTGTTGTGTGTCAGGGTGAGATCCTTGAACCCCACCTCAAAGAGGGATTTTAAGGAGGCATTGGGGGATAATGTTTTACTGTGAGCAAGTCGTGTCACTTATGGCCTGATGAGTAAACGTGGGGTGAATGATGACCAGTAAAGCTATAAGAATGCAACTCTGGAGACACTGTGGATAGTCTACTTCCGTAACGGACCTAGCTCAAAATTGGCGTATAGCATTGTACGGTAATTGGTGAGGAAATTACCGATTGGTATAATTGTGTGTAATAACTCATACTTGTTTGTTATGGACGACTTGAATTTTGAGGTTTGGTATGGAAAGCCTTGTTGTTCTACCTCTTATTAATCCGAAGTGAGAGGATAACTAGATTTTTGGACTGGACGTGATTTGAAGTTCGTTGTTAAGAGTGGAGTGAACCATAAAGTATTTTAAGTGGCTTTTAAATTTCATATGAGTGATGTCCCCATGAATCGACGTTTTGAGAACTGACATGAGTGGTTAGATGTTCATGTGATTTCTCTCAGAATGGGAGTTTTGTTTCGGGGTGGATACTGGAAGCTGGCACTCAATGAGGTGGCGCCTTCCATTAGTATTTGAGGCGATAAAGCGAATTTTGATATCACATGACTGGTGGAGTGTATCCGTACATAGGGAATCCAACAAACTTGGGCTACAGTGATTAATCCTTTGATAGGCGGGTACCACAAGCAGGGGTATAGTGGAGTGACCCTTATTTAATTATGATTCGAATTTGGATACTAGAGGATGTCGTGATGTTAAAGATCCTAAGTATTAGTACCAGTCTTCTCCTAATTTCGAGGACGAAATTCCTTTGTAAGGGGGGAGGGGGGAGTATGTAAAACACCGAATTTCTATGTATCTTTATTTAATTAATTTGAGGAATTGATTGAGAAAAATACGTTTTTATTAAATTATGCGAGTGAAGTAATTCAAAATGATTAAGTGGTAAATGTGTTTAATTGGATATTAATCGGGAGTTAAATATGGATTAATGTTACATGATAATATTTATTAAGTGCAAATAGTAAATAATTGATAATTATGGTGATATGGCATAGCGAGTGATATGCGCGTATTTTTACTTTATCTCACTGTGAGTCGTGCGTGTAGACTATTTTGGGGTGAGAAATGAGAAAAATGTTTTAAGTGACTCAGATGATAATTTAGAGGTCACGGATGGTTTTTTATGGGTCGAAATAGTCGAAATAGTGTACCCCGGGGGGTATAGTTTGAGTATCGGGTCAATTTTAGACCAAACCATCACTTATCAAGGTTGTTTCAGTCATTTTTATAAAGTGGGTTAAATGACCTACGAAATTTAGAGCCTTAGGTCTGATATTTTGAGATTAGGGATTAGGGTTCATAATATAAAAACTACTAGAGAGACCATTAGAGAGAAGGGAGAGCTCATTCTCAAAGCTTAAGGAGAAATTCTAAAGGTGGAGAAGAGTTCTTGTACATTAATACAAATTGGAAGGGAAGATTGGAGAATAAACAATCAACCCTTAATTAAGAACCACAAAATCAGATTTACCAATTCAAGGCAAGTGTTTATTGCAAATCAAATTCAAGTTATAACACCCATGTGTAGGGTGTTTTAAGAATTTATTGATTCTATTGAAAAACCTTGAATTATATGTAGGAATTGATCACATTTTTGGGTAGGACTCATGTAGAATGAATCCCTATGTAAATATAAAATCAAATTTGAAAATATTTGATGATTAACATGGAATCTTTATGAGTTCTTGGTTGAAGAACATGAATCTTGAATGACTTAGGGTTTAATTGATGAACTCAAGATGTCAATCAACCAGAATTTTTGACATAACTTTAAACGTATTCCATTTGAATTGTACTTCGAATTAGAGTTTTAACCATATATTCTTGGAACGTTCTTTCTCTTATCTATCCAATGAACTTGGAATCATGTCAATTGGTGTTCTGTAGAGGGAGTAATCGACATGTTACTACAGGGTGTTTGATCTGCTAGCATAATAATCTGCCATAATTTTGACATGACTTTAAACGTGTTCGATTTGAATTGTACTTCAAATTATAGTGTGAATCATTGATGTATGGAAAAGTCTATCTCTTATATTTCCAATGAACTTAGAATAAGGTCAATCGGAGTTCTGTAGAGGGAGAAATCGAAATTTTACGAGAGGGTGTTTAATCTATTAGAAAATTTATGATTCGTTTCGGCTACCTGAAAATGTGAGATTTTTCTTTTTAAGACTCCAATGCCTAAAATTTTATCGGGGAACTATTTGTGACCTTGATGAAATATATTGCTAGAATAATGATATTGCAGTAGGTCTATGATTAAGTGTTGGACTTTAATTTTATTAGAGAATTACAGTGGAGATTCATAGGCTTGATTGTCACGTATTCTAATTCGAGATGATAAGAATATAATTACAAAAAAGCGTGAGCGAGCTTAAATTTATTGGGTCAGTTGGTTAATAAGGGTAATACTTAATTGATATAACAATGGGTAACTAGGACCCTTAGAGTTATGTGAATAGTCGAATTAATACGACAGTGAGTTAACTCATAAAATAAAATGTATGGTGAGTATTTCAGAGAAATATACTACGTATAAGTATGAATGATTATTAGGTTGTGTGTATACCTACTGAATTATATATATACTTAGGTGGAGAGAATACCTAAAGTATATTTTCCTATATTAGGGTCGAGGTACGATTCCGAACTAATATATTGAAATAATGATTTGGGGTCGTGATGAAAGAGTTCCGAACCAATCTCTCTCTCTATATAAAATTTCATTAGTGGGGTCGAAGTGATTTTTTCGAACCACTACTTGAAATGAACTTGGGGTCGAGGTGACATTCCGAACCAAACTCTTACATGGTGTCGATGGACCATTCCAAACCAAGAGTCCTTGGTGTGTGTTAAGAGGATATATTAAAAATAAATGAATTCATAAGTATATATCGTGCCTGAAATCTATACTGTATTAATAATCTACTTATGCGAGTTAGTAGATAATGAGATGCCGTGATTACATCTAAAAGCAAATTAAGTATAGAGAAACTTAATTACGAGATTAAAGATATATTGAGAATATGCATGTACATTACATTTACCGTGGGGTCGATGGATTTTCGGATCAATTTAAATGTTAGGATAATTGGGGTCGATGGATTTTCGGATCAATAATCCTTATAATATATATTGTGTGTGAAATATGTATTCCAACCTAAGAGATATAAATCACTATTGGTGCTCGAAGTATGATTCCAAGGCAATAACCCCCAAAATGTGATGTGGGGAGGTGATTATAAAGTATGTGCTTATAGTATATATCGTCTGTTAAATATATACCTCATGATACTCTACTTCTATGCGGTAGTATACTTGTAGATGATATATATATATAGATATACATCTAAATGGAAAATTAAGTAGAGAAAAGGCTTAATTACATGATTAAAGATATATTGGGAATATCTATGGTTAATTAAGTAATGAAACCTAATTATGGAAGTTAAATGATGATAGATGTGAAATTATATATGAATTAAGTAGTGAGAATTAATTATAATGATTAAACATAACATATGTGAATGTTACATGAGAAATGAATAACGTGTGAGAGATATTACTAATGAAGCGTGTTGTATGGATGGTAAGGGAAAGTAGACTATTGATAAGATCGATTATATACTTTAGTCGAGATAGCTTGGGTATGATAGCTAGGTGGGCTAAGTATAGAACGTTAGGAGTGCACATTAGATGAGAGGTGAGGAAACTCAAGAGAGTGTACGTGAACCTAACATGTGTAATCAATAACCGATTTTAATTGTGATAAATTACTTGCTAAATATTTTCAAAATGTTTTGAGTACTAACTCTTGATATCAAAATATTTTCAAAACCCTTTTAGGTGTCCAGCCACAGGGATGCCAGACTTGAGGATTCAGTCCATGGACTGGTAGCTGCAGCTTTGTGGAGGCTAGCAGGACTTTGCATAGATGACTCATTTATTCAGATCTAGTGTAGGATCTTCTTTTTAGTACTCTCTATTTGGGGCATGCTGTCCATTGTCATTATTTTCAGTTATTTAGTAATTGATTATATAGGTTTATTTAGAAGTTGTTAATTTTTAGCCGAATGTTGACTAGGAAAGACTTAATTCATTATATATTGTGAGATGGTCTACATTCTAGTATATTTTGAATGCTTAATTATTATTTTTTGCATGAGTTATCTTATCGTGTTAATGGAAGATAAAATTTGACACCGACCTTATTTGACTTAGGTGATTAGTAATTAAAAAGTTTTCGACAGTGATACTAACAATGAACCAACTGAGGAACCTGTTTTAATTTAATTTATAACTGATCAGCCGGGATTTAATTAGGCGGGGTATCATAAGTTCCAACCGAGATAGGCCTGCCTACACACAGAGTTATGAATTTTGATTCCACAATTAGTGATTTGTTATGACAATTGGATTTGGATATGGTGGAAGAAGTTTGTGAAGATTCTTCCCTTTGAAATTCTTCCATCAACAATGGACTTCTCACTTTACAATAAAAGGGTCAAGCCGACCAACTTAAAAGAGGGAGACTATGTCCTAAAATATCTGATCCAGAAGAATTATAAGCTTGAGGTCAATTGGCACGAACCTTATCGTATTCCAACATTTGTTCGACCAGGGACTTATCGAATTGAGACTTTGAAAGGCAAAGAATTCAAAAATCCCTGGAATGCTGAACACCTCCGCAAGTATTATCAATAAGTCCACAGAGAGCACTGATTATATTTTTTACTTTATGCATTATTAATGAAATTTAATTTCCATCCCTTCAATTTGTTTCAATTTTTTTCAGAGTATGACGATATACATCCCGATAAATACACACATAAAAATGTCTCCTGGTCTTCATCCCTTACCGATCAACATTTCAACCATACTTAATCAGGTTGAACTTGTTAAATTTCAAATGCATCAATAGCACAAGAAATTTCTTCATGTATGACTTCATAAAGATAAGTCACGAACAAGAAGACATTCCTCGACCAAGATAGCTACATGAATACATTCCTTATAATTTGGCGGCATTACTTACTTATTTCATGTATGACTTCATGTCTTCGACAAGTAAAAAATAATAATATAGTAAAAATTATTTACTTCATGTATGACTTCAAGTCGTCGACAAGTAAAAAATAAGACGATAGTAAAACTTCGTATAAAACTAAATTAGTTACATACAAGTTTTACTCAACCAAGGTGAGTGCACGAAGACATATAAATATTCCCAATTTATGGAGTATACACATATATTCCTCATATACCTGGTCACCACAGATAACAAATGCTAAACTGGATCAATAAATCTAAGTTCATTAGTAGAATCTATGGCTTTACAATTCGGTTAACTAATTGGTTAAATAATCAAGAGTTGACATAAAAAGATATGGATTTAAATTCAGATATTAAATTGTGTTACATTCAAATGAATACATAATAAAAATACAGCAAAAATTATTTGGCAGGATGTTTCCCTTGAACCTTGGAAGTCGGTAGAGTTGGTTGAACTCTTTCCATTCCACCGTGAGGATCATCCAAGGTATAAGGAGAATTAATGGAGTTGAAATTTTCTAACATTCTTTGGTTGTTGCTGCTCAGTGAATTAATTAGGTGTGGAGGACGAACTATCTCGTGAACATCAATTAGTTCATAATCTCCTAAATATTTGGTGATCAAGCACTAGGAAACTACATAAGAAGGAATCCATGACTTATTTAATTTGAAAGTAGGATCATCACAATATGACAGACTAGATTCATACCAATACGATAGCTCACTATTTCGATCATGTTTCAGCAAAGTGAGACAATTGGTCCATCACCATCTATAACCTTCACTTTGACTCTGAGTAATATGATCATCAATATGGCGAAGTGCTTCATTATAATCTTCCATCCACACTTCTCTAAGTTGTTTATGAAATTGGAAGGTTAACCTTTCAACCTAATGTTGAAATTTCTTCAACACATCATTCTCCACTTTTAACTGAATGGATTAGTCGGCGATGGTTTTCTCCTTAGCTTGCAGCTTTACATACAAATCAACAGTCGCCTAACTCTTAGCCTTAAACTAAGAAGCTTGATCATCCAGTGTTCTTTTAGTCCTAGCTTCCTCAGTACTTGGTGAGATTAATCTCTGCTGCCCGAAAGTTTGCCTATGCTTTGTTTTCTTCGGAGCTTCAATCTCCTCCATGAGCATAACATTCTCAGTCTAAAACAATGAGGAACCTTCATCGGCATCACTGGAAGATGATTGTTTCAAGATATCTAACTCATTCCTGAGTTTATTATTCTCTTCTTGCAAGAGTTTAGCAATATTCCTGACCTCATCGACTTCTCGACGTAGCAAGAATTCAGACGTTCTATACATCGATGCATACTTCTCAAGTTTCTGGTTAAAGCCCCATTCCTCACTTAAAGCTTTATATTTATCTTCACAATCGACATGGAGTGAAGATAAACAAAACTTATGATCTTCTTACATATCCTCAATCACCTTGTAATAGGCTACGTTTTTCGCTACATCCCTGTTCCACAAGTAATGAAGATTAATATATGAGTCTCTCACTTGAGTAGAGGCATCTGGTCCAAGCAAGCCGACCAACTCTTCTTCAGTTAAAGAGAGACGGTCAACTTCCAAAAGAGCTCTACTGCTTAAGTAGGTTAGATTCAATAGAAACCAAAAGTTTCTTCCTAGAATCAAACTTAAAAATATAGGTGTAAGTCTATAAGTAAAATTGATGAGCAACAACAAATATGAAGATTCATTCAAGCAAGTAAAAATAACGAATAAAATGATAGTTACAACACACATGGCTGGAAAGGGTGAAGTGATTTCATCCATATCCAAAAAAGATTTTTATAACTTGTTGAGAATTGGTAGCCTTATTACATGGAGAAGAAATATAAAAATAAAAAGAGCAAGGAGTTAAACCTTCTCCTTATCATGTGCAGTACTCCGAGAAGGATGGTCGACAGTCTCATCAACAGTCTTTAAAACTGACTCTGCAGGCTGAAGGGACGATTCCCCAGATCCTTATCCATCGTCATATTCCTATCCGCTGACCAACCAAACTTAAAGGATGACTTCCTCATAAATTCAACTTGGGCAGTAGTTGCCAACATTTCCTTATCCCACCCTTTATTAAAAGAGTCCTATTTGATCTTCTTATTTTTGGCCTTCTCAGTGATTAAGTCAGAAGATAGAACAATAATTTTCTCCTCAGTAGATTTTAGAAAACCTTCATTGGTAGATAACTTCTCCTCGACGAGTTTAGAATTATTATCAAGAGTTGATAAAGTGGTCTCAGCAGTGACCCACTTCTCACAAACCTCCTTCACACTGGCTTCAGCAGTTACCAGCTTCTCTTCGATAACAGTGGCTCTGTTGTTAGCCTTCTGTAGCTCTTCTTCCTAAAGTTTCTTCTTAGTCTCCAAATCTTTCTGACCAACAGTCAAAGATTGTCTCAGACCTTTAAAGGCCTCTTCTACTTCACCTTATGAAGAACATATCTGATCATTCTTCTCCACTAATTGGTTAAAATTTGCCAAAAATTGCATAAAGATAAATATCATATCAAAATAAGTAACATGAGAGAAAAATAAGCAACAGAGAAATTAATTACGAGAGCTAAATTTATTGTGATCTCGAAGAATAAGCAAAAATTCCTCTATCAAAAGAATGGGTGCCAGTTTTTATTAATTTCCGTGGAAACACAAGGAGGAATAGCTACAGAGTAATTATGCCAAGTGATATCCAAATTCTCTTGGATTTTCTTGACCAACTCTTGGTCGACAGCATAAATTTTCTCAACTGGATTTTTAGGCAAGCCACTTTTCAGTCTCCTAAACTGATGGGCATCAACACCTCCTTCCTCAGGAATGATAACCTAAAGGACTCTCTATGACACCCCACCCAATTAAATATTAGGTGATCGGTCCTTTATAAAATTTTAGAACAGAATGTTCGGTTGGTTCATTCTTTGCATCACTGTCGAAAAATATTAATCTTAATAATCACCTAATTTAAATTAAGCTGGTGTCAAAATAGTTTTTCCTTTTAAAATTAAAATAAAAAATCTTTTATTTAAGGTCCAAGAATTTAAATATAAATCATTCACCATTCAACAAAGATAAATAATAAATCTGGATCACGTACTCAAAAAAATACGGCTGGATTAAACATTTCAGTTCAAAACCTTAAGCCAAAGAACCACAGTAAACTAAATCCAACTAGAATGAATAGAAAGTAAACTAAATACAATCTCTGATAAAAATGTCTAAGGAATGGGCGACACATGCCCTAAATGAAGAGTTTAGATGAACTGAGAGCAAAGATAGGAGCGTCTATAGCAAAGACTTATAGCTTCCACATCAGCTGCAGCACGCCAAGCAAACCAAGTCTCTAAATCTAGTGATCCTGTGGCTGAGCACCTGATATAATACATATATATATATATATATATATAGCAAGACAGAAAAGAGATGTAAGAGACGGGTCATAGCCCGATGTGTAAAAATATGTTTTGAAAATATTTAAAACCACCTTAAAGAAAGTATTATGTGCATGTTAGATTCATGCTCTCACATGAATATCTCACCTCTCTTATATTTTTCACTCCTAACGCATCTTCTATTTAGTACTAGTAACTCTACCCTAGCTAACTAGTTCAAGTCACTTAACACTCTCTACATCCAACAATAGTATTCCCGTATCTCCCATACAATACCCCATAAGTAGTCTATCACATGTTACTACTTATCATGTTCACTAGTTTCTATTAGTAGAATTTCTCATAATTATATACATATATATATATATATATATATATATATATATATATATATATATATATATATATATAGCCATATCATCCCTATATATATAAATATATCAGTCCTGCACCCCCGGTTTAAACCCCATTAGTGCTATTAATAAAATAATCATGTACCCATGGGTTATCACCCATTAGTACACTTAATACAATATCCTTGCACCCCCGGGTTATCACCCATTAGTGCGCTAAATAAAAACATTACACCCCCGAGTTATCACCCTTTAGTGTATTAACCAACATAAATCGCCCATTAGTGCACTTTAACAAAAATATCAAATAATAGGCATACAGAAATCCTATTAAAATTTATAGGCACTCCCCCAACCTAGTTGCATACTTACCATACGTATTTTATTCTCACTGTTACGTATTGCATAAACTTATCAGATTACCATAACTCTCTCATAATTTTCAAGGTAAGTCTTCTTCCCAAAATATTTAAAGTATAAATCTCACACACTTATTCGAATACCTGTCTCGTTTTAAATTATTAGCTGACAGTTTCTCTCACCCCAATAAACTAAAATTTCTAAAAATGGACCCTAAGAAAAATTCCTGAAATTTACCTCGTCACTCGAACCGATGGCAATGTTGTTTGAACGACTGCCATGTGTCGCTCGAGCGACTTCATGCGAGATGCATATCTCGCTTGAACGATCCTTCGTGCAACTTTGCGCGAGATGTACTGTTTTGTCTTCTCCCCCAAAATTCTGCATTTTTCCACCATTTTTATCCCTAAAACCTTTATTGTTCATTTCCAAACATCCAAACAATAAAACCAATTGATACTCCAACATATTTAGATAATTTCTAACAACCTAGAATCATTAAATCTTCACAATACATCAATTAAATACTAAATCTCGGAATGAAAGCATTAAAAACCCTAGTTCTTCCAATTTCAATTCAAGAACTACTATAACCCAGATTGGTTCATGGAAATTATTATAAATTCGTGGATGATATCCTAACTACATGAAGGAATTTAATCTCTTATTGTCTCAGACCCAAATCTGAATCAAATCATCAAGTTTTCATCAAAATTAAATCTCATAAATTAATGGGTTATCAACTAATCTAATCATGAACATAATTATTACTAAATCACGCAAGTAATAAACACTTGCCTCAAATCAACCGTCTGATTTCTTGACGTTGTTGGCATGGGTATGTTCCTCTCGTTCCGATCTACATGATGGTAGTGATGGTTGTGCGTGGTGGTGCTAATTTGGGCCTTCCTTCTTTGAATTTGTTCTCCCTCACACCCTCTATGGACGTTCCTTACCTTTGTATCTCTCAACCCTAATGAACCTCTGATGGCTGATAAAATAAACTCCCAATTTTTGTCCATTTAATTCCTCCAAAAATCAGAACTACAAAATTACCCCTACGGGTGCCGGCTTGGCCTAAAACCCTCCCGGAGTCTAAATAAAATACCCGGGTAGTGTTTTCTGACTATTTCGACCCTCCCAGACTCAGTGGTGAACTCGAAATTACCATATGAGTTACTTAAAAATAGTTTATTTTTATATTTCATTCATTTAGTCCCAACACGACTCACATGCGTGTCCCGACTTAATATACCAAACTATCGTATTTTTCCTCTCGACAATTTATCAGATTCAATAATTCCATATTACTAATTCACTCAATAATATTCAATAATTCTCATTAATAAGTATTAACCCTTGTCACGCTAGTTAATAATTATTTTTAAATTCGGATTAATTTACCAATTAATTATCGCGTATTAATTAAATTAGTCCCACAATAATAATTAATCACATAATTATTTAGGTTCTAAAAAGTACGGGGTGTTACACTCTCTCTTTATCAGAAGCTTTGGGAATCTTCTCTTTATCATAGGTTTTGACCCTTTTCTCTGGCTTCTTCACATTATCACAACAGTCTTTCCAACAGGAGACCAGGCTCCACTCATCAGATTTGGCATTTTCCTTTTTCCCATGGAAAGATATGGAGAAGTGGGAATGGTGGAAACATATATAGACTCAAAGGATGAAGAATTCCCAAACTCTCTCTCAATACGAACAGATTCATCAACCGAGGAAGTAGGGATTGTCTCCTTTTCAAGATTTGTTGGGGCTAAAGTTACAGAAGTAGTTGGCCGAGCACCAAATGAAGTTATGGAACTCCTAGACTGCAACAAGTATGCAGCTGACCTAGAATGTTCCTCGTCAATATTTTGTTGAATATGCCACAAAACTTTAACTATTGCAGATTGACCTCTTATTCCCTGGGACCTTTCTTCTTGCTATCAACTGCGCAAAACAAAATAAGACAAGAAAACAAATGATCAGAATATCATCAAACAGTTAGCTGGCAAGGAAAAGAATGTAGTAATCAAGATTAACAACCTATGCCATGCCCTACTTGAGGGCACCAAGGCCCATTATATAATTTTTTTTGTTGGTAAAGGGGCATGTTGCCAATTTTTTTTAATAACCCCATAGTTAAAATATTTTTTATTTGAATCAGGAAAATTGACTACCAATGCCATGTTGGCAAACCTGGTCTTTATATAATAAGACATTAGCTCAGGGATGAGAATGAGGGTTCCATGTATCTGATTAAACCTATGTATCCCATTAATAACCCTCCAGGTATTGGGGGGTGGGGGTACACTAGCAGGGATGATATCAAAGTACTGGAAAAATTCTAAATAAAAACTATTAGGTGTAAAAGAAAATCTATATTGAGCAATAAAAAGAGACGGAATCCAATGACCCTTAGGCAAGGCACGCACCTCAACAGGTGGCACCGCTATTTATAAGTCTATCGAATCAGGAATATCCCATTCCCGCTTAAATTCTTCTAAAGAATACCACTGTACGATGTAAACCATGGTTACAATAAAGATGAAGCAAGAAAGTGAAATCAAAAGGGAAGAGAAAGCTTACAGAGAAAAAAAAATGACTCGAGCGAAGAGAAGAAATGCAAACAATAGCTCTGAAACAGATAGATTAGGAGAATGAGAAGAGTCTTAAGCTTGAGCAGATTTGGTAAAGAAAATCTTTGAATAAATCTCATATTTTATAGTTTACCTAGGAAATCGTGCATGAGATGATTACTTGAAACGACGATTAACGTTAAGATAGCTACACTGTTCAAAAGGGCAAGAAAGTTCTAATATAGCCTTTGGCAGTTTGTTGAAATCCAAATTATTTATATAAATGCCACAACGAAATGAAGAGATGGAAAATTTTCACATGTCCCACAAGTCAGCATCAGTCGACCAACTCTGAAGAATGTATACTCCATCTTTTCAATAAAAACATCAAGAATGAAGTATTGAGGGCTTCTATTGATACCAAAAGTTATCCATCTATGTGGACCAATCGAAAATTGACAAATGTCTCCTTACTTGACAGAATAACTAGTCAGCAAATAGTTACTCGATAGCCATGCGGACCAACAAGAATAATGTTGATCATCAACAATATAAACGAAAGGCCACAATGCTAAAAGAACAACCGATTGTCACATTCATTATGTACAGGGTGTAAATACTAAAATATATAAAAGCATTCTATCTCTTGAGATTACAAACCTTGATACTCGGATCACTATAAATACATTGTATCCCATTCCCAATGGGCAAGATATAACGGATTCTAGGGATTTGTTATTAACAAGAATACCTATCTTTCTGTAATCACTGAGATCAATAGCACAACAGTGGACGTAGGCTTAATTTCATAGCTGAACCACTATAAAACCTTGTGTTTCCTTTTATTATTATCTTATAATAATTATATATTTGTCTGTGATTATTAAATTGGATCTAGTAGAATTTTTTACATCAACATGCATATAAACAAGTTTAATGGAGGTTGTAATGAGTTTTAACTTGGAATTGATTTTTTTTTAGAAATTTCAGTCCTCAAAATGTGTGAAAAAGTGTTGAAAATGTTATAAGTGTATGGCCTTAAGACTATACGTGTTAATAAGGGAAAATTGTATTTTTCTTATAAAGTAGTCTTCAAAATGTTAAATCGTTTCTTAGAGAAAGAAAGTAACGAAATAAAGAGATTTCTAACTCGTAAAGTGTATTACTCCAAAGTGTTATGTAAGTTTTAATGGGTTAAAAACATTTGAGAAGTTTGTGTGCATATCTTAATAATATTTTGGGGAAATAACACTTGCGAAAATAGAGAAAAATTCAAGTTTGGAAATAAATGGGTAAAATGGTTATTTTACATAAAGTGAAACATTTTTATAAAATAAAAATAGTGGAAATGGTGTTATAAAAATAGTCATAGATTAGAGTTATTTTGGAATAAAATAAATATAGGTGTATAAAGGACAAGAAATGATGATTTCAAAGTGTAACACAAGATAGGGTGAAATCCCAATTTTTGGCTTTGATCGGTCAAAAGTAGAGTTATGTGGACATTGGAAAATTGTTAAAACACATTAATATGGACTCAAATGACACCGTGAATGATTGATAATTGTGGTGACAATTAAACTCAACAAAAAATAATAAGCAAAGGCGATCACCAGAATAAATAAAGACCCGAAATAATTGCAATCACACAGAACACAAGATATACGAGGTTCGAAAAGAAGGCCTACGTCCATGGTGGTGCTCTTTGTATTTTATTTATGTTTACTCTAGGAGAGTGTTTACAATTACATGCCCGTTGCCTTGGAATGAGGGTTTAATTTATACTTGTCATTTTCGGAGAGTGGGGGTGTTGTAATCCCTAGAATATCTCTTGAGATATTTTATGAGTTGAATGGGTCATACCCGAGTCAGTTAAAGCACGAGGCCTCTAGACTTTGGGCCGAACTTAATTGGGCTACTCGTCTGGGTCGGAATAACTAATCGAGGTACCAACAATTTCTCCCAAAATTTTTGGGTCACAATTTGGGCTCAATAATTTTAAATGATTGCCTTAATGGCATTATTGTGAATCGTGCAACACCTTGGGATTGACGAATCTTTCTCGATTTGATTAGGCGGAAGATTTGCTATGTTTCCTGTGCATCATGATTGAGAGGGTTTAAACCAGTTTGGAGAGGTCATTCCCGGACGTGACTTAAAACTTCTTTGCGCTCTCTAGATTTTTCCAACCTCTCACTGTTGCTTTCTCACTTCCAGGTCTCGTCTTCCATCTTCAAGCTTCTTCCTTATCCTCTCATCTTCCCTTCTTGTGGCTTTGCATTGTCTCAAGCTGATTCTTACTTCATAAGTTCTTCACACTCCTTCGCTTTTCTTTTTCTGTTGGAATTTCTTCATATTCGATATTAGGGTTTCTCTTTTTTGATGACAAAAATAGGCAATAAGTCGATAACTGAGTTTAGAAAGTTCTACAATATTCCAAATTGGGTAGACATTGAATGTTACCCTGTTCCTCGTAATGTCATGGACATTGAGGATGGTCACTCAATACATGTCTTCTGTTATCCCAAGGGAGTCTTACTTTTCCCCCAAATCGCTTGTTTTTGCATTTTTTTAGTTACTTCTATATAATTCCTGCACAATGCTAGCCAAATGTTTGTAAAATTGTCAATGGTGTGCATAGAATTAATCATTTTTATGGCACCAATCTAGGGCTTACTGAAATCTACTATTGTTATTATTTTTCTCGAACATATTCTGGACTTATTTACCTCAAAACTAGGAGTCCCGATAGGGTATTGGTAGTAAATCTACCTGATTCCCACAAGGATTACTAACATGTAGGGTTTATTGCCAGAAACTGGCAGTTCCCTCCCCAGGATGAAGAGGAGAGGTATAGGGGACCTGTGATTCCCTTTTATAGGTAGGAGTACATAGGTAGGAATAGCTCTTGTTTTTCTTATTGATTTTTTTTGTTAGTGTACGGTCTTCCTTATATATTTCTCTCTTTCTTTTTTCAGCAAAAATAAAGAACTTGAAACTTCGCGAGATTCGAGCTACTAAGTTGGTCAAGTCTTGGAAGATCAAGGACTACTTAGCTGACGGTGAGCATCCATGATTAGTAGCATTCCTCTTAGAGTACAAGAACATTGGGTCTAGTTTCATCGCAAGACCCGTGGATAGCATTCCTTAGCTAGATATCACAGAAGAGGTTGTTACTAACCCAATTCAATTAGACGAAGAAGAAAGCAGCTCGGGTGAAGAGAGCGAGGGAGATGATATGGGTGTTATTGAAGGTGATTACAATAAGGAGAGCTCAAGTAGCAAAAAATCTTCCAGCTCAGAGGAGGGTTCAGAGGCTCCGGAGGATTTAGGGGATTCAAGTAACTCCAGTGAGGAAGATATGGCTCCTCCTAGGAAATTTTTGATCCAAGATGATGATGAAGACAATGTGCTTCTTGCTCACAAGTTGAAGAAGCATAAATCTGGGAGCTGGGATATTGCCACTGGCTCCCACGCTACTGTTCATGAGAAGGAGAGGAAGAAGAAGGAGGAGGCACAAGTGAGAGAGAGGGAGGGAAATAAGGAAGAGGAAAAGAAGAAGGTTGAAGAGAGAAAGAGGATATAGAGGGAGAAGAAGGAGAGAGAATAAGAAAAGAGGAGAGAAGAGATGAGGATAAAGGTGGGGAAATCTCTGGTGCCCGTGTTTGCTCTGGATGAGGGGGCTTCTGTTGCTCTTACCCCTCAGTTAGCTCCGACAGTGCTTGAGAGAGCAGTGCTGCAAGCTGATCGCCAGAGGTTGACAAATATAGGGACCGACCAGTTAGTTCTGAAGGCGAGTCAAGGGCTAGCCTTGGTAAGCCTGATTCTACTTTTCTTTTCTTATAATACTCCTTTTGATACTTTCTCTGCTAATGTTTTCCTTTACTCTATAGTTTGTGTCTGATTTAATCGTCATTTACCGTAGTCGTGATGAGCTGGCAAGGAAGAACGCTGAGTTGGACAGGAAAAATACCGAGTTGGAGGCCAGCTTGAATATTGCCAGTTCTACTCAAAAGTCTTCTGAACTCGCCTTAGCCCAAGCCAATAAAGAAAAAAAGGTGGCGACCAAGGATCTCGAAGAGTTGAGTTAGTCCTATGACTTGGTCTGCACAAGAAAGCTGATTGTGGTTGAGGAGAATAAGGTGCTCGCTGGGAAGGTGGAATCTGAGGCTTCTACCCTCAAGGAGAGCTCGTACAACGCTGGATGGGTCACAACGTACGAGGATGCTGAGGTTCAGATTTGCTATATTAGCCGTCTCAACTTTAAGAAGGGTTGGAACAAGGCCCTGCTTACTGCCGAGGTGGATATTGATTCCCCCCTCTTTGATGAGAATGATCCTGGCCCCAAGCCTATTGTGTATGAGACGCCTGCTCCTACTGTCAATGAAGGTACTTAAACTATCTAAACCACTTCTGCTGGTACTCCCATTGACCAGGGGACGGTGACCACTCTGTCTGAAGGAGGCGTACCTGGGGCTACTGCAGACAAAGGAAAGAAACCAGCGGCCTTAGAGAAGACTAAGGTTGCCATCTATTCTTATTTAGGGATATATTTGTATTTTTGTTGTTCTTTCTTTTTGATGATGTACTTTTAACCTTATTTTAATGAAATGAAATTTAGTTCCCTTTCGCGTACTAATTTATTTGTTCTTCAATGCTTATATGGTTTGTAGCTGATTGATGTTGAGGAGTATATACCTACTACTTCTCAACTAAGGAATATTCATGGTCCTGATTCAAGCAATCGAGTTTGTAAAGCCTTAGTAAGGATCTTCAAGTCTCTTAGGTCGAGGAATCAAGACTATAAGGACCGCTCATTGCCAAGCTGGAGGATAGGCTATAGAAGATGGAGGAGATCAGTGCTTTTGTTCAAGGAGAAGTGGATGCTCTAAAAGCTAAGCTTCTTGATTCCTCCAAGGTTAATCAAGTTGGAGGGGTACTTCAGTAAGATAACGATGCTCTGACGAGAGAAGTCTCGTGACTCTGGGAGAATGCACGGAGCATTGATCCTCGAGTTCTACATGGTTCCTCTTCATCGACTGAACCGCGAGCTGGTACTGATGACAGTGGTTCATCTAGGGATATTGTAGAGCTTCGAGGTGATGTTCACCGGGCATATGTGATAGCTTTCGATCTTTAAATAGATGTTACCTTTCTAAGGCACCTGTTCAAGAAAGGTCCTCGACGAGTGTGGGATGATGGTTATGATTAGGGTTGGACTGATGCTCCGACGAATTTTGGGGAGATTCAAAAGTTATCCTTTATTAGGGGATGGTTGAGTTCTCTGAGTGAGTTGCAGGTGCCTAGGAACTTTGTCCCCCTGGTAACGTCATGAGATCTCTCCCTCAACTTTAATGCCGAACCCATTCAGGGGGATGATCAATGGGTCCCCATAGATGCTATCCCAAGGAAGCTATTGGAACTAGATTCAAATGAAGTTGAGGAGGAATTAGCTCCTCACCGAGATGATGGCAAAAGAGCGCAAGTGGATGACTATCTTGCTCGGAGACCTAATCATGATTAGGATTTATTTTATTCAGCACATGCAACTCTTTGTATATGTAATGAAGTAATAAAATAATTATATTTTGGGCGATTCGCTGACTAAACATGTGTTGTGTATTTTTTTTACTTCATTAATTTCTTGTTCGACTATCTTAGGCTCTTCTTAGACGACTAGATTTGATATAGGAAGAGTTATTTTGTTGAGTGAGTATCCCCCAGTCCAAGATGCTTATAAGATACCATCATACCTCACTTTACCTTTTAGGTTGTGTCGTCACACTCCTTTGGCCCTAATTGTGGCAATGGAGAGGACACACCTGGTGTTGGATGTTCTATTCGAGCAGGTTTTTTAAGCCATACATTGTTTGGCGACCAACCTGGGTTGGCCGAACTGCCTAAGGGTCCCCTGTAGGGCTTCATATATTGTCAGGGGAAATGCTATGAGGTTATTCATGTTTGATGACGAAAACCTGAGGAGGGTAATACCCTGCTTTTATATGTTAAGAGGATAGCCTGTAACTTGGAAAAGGTGCATGAATTATAAAGTATTTGAGAAAAAATCAACACTTCATAGAATGCCACAGCCAAATAATTTTTATTAATCAGAAATGAATTGCAAATTTTAACATTAGCTTAAAAACACAGGAAACTAGAAGTCGAATTTCTTCAAATTGGCTGCATTCCAAGATCGAGGTATCTCCCTATCCTCCAGTGTTTCTAAGTGATAAGATCCTTGTACGTCGTCTCTTATCACCTTGAATGGTCCCTCCCATTTTGGCCCTAGCTTTCCATCTGATGGTTTTATTGCACTAACAAGAACTTACCCTAGGACATAGTCCCCATCTTGGAATGCTCTTGGATTGACCTTCTTGTTGTAGTGCTTTGGTAGCTGTTGTTGGTAACCTATTAGTTTCACTAGGGCCACCTCTCTTCGTTCCTCAGCAAGGTCAAGTTCAGCGAGCAATGCTGCATCGTTCTGGCCTTAGTCGACCAGGGTGGACCTCATGGTGGGGAGTCCACATTCCAAGGGGATGATTTCCTTCATACCATATTTCAGTGCGAATGGTGTTTCCCCGGTTGCTCGCCATGGGGTAGTGCGGTAAGGTCATAAGATGTGGGGTAGTTCTCTCACCCATGCCCCTTTGGCTCTCTCCAATTGCTTCTTCAATCCATCAATCATTATTTTATTGGAAGCTTCAGCTTGTCTATTGCTCCGAGGATGTATGCCATAGAGCTGAAATAGTGCCTGATCCCGTCATCGTTACATAGACCCTGGAAGAGGCCACTTTTAAACCGGGTTCCGTTGTCAGTGATGATGGTCTTGGGGATCCCAAAACGGGTGACAATTTTCTTCCATATGAATCTTATCATATTCTCATCTCTAATATTTACCAGTGGCTCTGCCTCTATCTATTTGGTGAAGTCGTCTGTTGCGAGCAACAAATACTTGTGATTATCGACATCGGTAGGAAGAGGGCCTACGATCTCCATTCCTCATTAGGCTAAAGGCCATGGTCTAGTGAGTGACTTTAGATCGCTGGCTAGATGGTGAACCATAGGAGCGTGAAGTTGGCATTTTTTGCACTTACGAGCATATATCACATAATCCTTCTGCATGTACGTCCACCAGTAGCCCGAAAAGCTAGCGAGCTGCCCCCAATATGACTCCCACAAATTCCCTTATGGAGCTCGTGCAGAACTTGGTCAACGCCCTTTGGGTGAACGAATTAGAGGTAAGGGTCAGTGAAAGATCTCTTATACAATTTTCCCTTAGGAGATAAGTGAAAGCTAGAAGCTTTGACTCTTATCTGATGAGCGGTCTTCTTATCATCTGGTAGGGAACCATATTTTAAATAATCCCTTAAAGGGTCCATCCAACTAGGGGCGGACTCAATTTGGATAACATGACCTATGTTTGGCAGTTCGTCGATCTGGTTAATACTTGGCTGGGTGAGGTAATCAATCGAAATTGTTCTCTTCAAGTCAAAATTGATCGCTGAGCTCAAAGCCTCTAGGGTGTCAGCATGGTTGTTCTGTCATCTCGAAAACTGTTGGACGCTGACCTGTTTGAAGTTAGCCATTAATTTCTTCAATGTGGTGAGGTAGGCCACCATTCTCTTATCCCTGGCATTGAAGTCACCACTTATCTAGTTGGATACCAGCTGTGAGTCATCGAACACTTGGAGTTGCTTTGGCCCCAGCGCGTGTGCCTTCTGTAGGCTAGCTATCAGTGCTTTGTACTCTGCTTTATTATTGGAGACTTCAAATCCAAGCTTGATTCCGTGCTCGAGCATTGCATCTTCATGGGTAATCAACACGATGCCTACTCTGGCCCCTTTAGAATTGGAGGCACCATCAACGAACAGTCGCTAGACACCTGGTGCCAAGGGTTTTTCCCATTGATCAATAGTTTGAAGTTGGTTACAAGGATGTTCTCCTATAAATTTTGCCATTAATTCGGTGAGGACTTGTCCCTTGATGGCATTCCTTGGCAAAAATTGGATGTCAAATCACCCGAGCTCGACTGACCACTTTGATAGTCTACCGGATAGATCTACTTTTCGTAGGAATGCCTTATGGGGGTCGGATGTAAGGACAATGATGGAGTGGGATTTGATGTAATGTTTCAATTTCCTCGAGGCTACCACTAGTGCAAAGGCGAGGTTTTCTAGTGGTAGGTATCGCTGTTCGGCGTCCAAGAGAGTTTTGGTCGCGTAATAGACTGGGTGCTGGATCCCTGTTCTTTCGCATACCAGTGCAGAACTTATAGCATGACTAGAAACTGTGAGGTACAGGTATAGAGAGTCCTTCTCTTGAGGGATTACGAGCAAGGATGGTGTACTGAGGTAAGCCTTGAGTCCTTCTAGTGCTTTCGAGCAATGCTCATTCCACTCCAGGTCTTTTCTTTTCTTCAAAAGTTAGAAGAACGATTGGCACCTTTCGGATGATTTTGAGAAGAATCGGTTCGGGGCGGCAAGCATTCCTGTGAGCTTCTGCACGTCTCTTATCGTATGGGGGGCTGCACGCTATTGATGGCGTCAATGTGATATGGGTTGGCCTCGATTCCTCTCTTGTTGACTAAGTACCCGAGGAATTTTCCTGACTGGACACCAATGGAGCACTTTCTTACATTGAGCTTCATTCGGTACTTCCTGAGGATTTTGAAGGTTCTTGACAGGTCAGAGAGGTAGTCTTTCTTTGAGCTTTCTCTTGACGAGCATATCATCGATGTAGACTTCCCTAGTGCTCCCCATTTGGTTTCTGAACATTTTGGTGACCAGTCGTTGGTAGGTAGCTCCTGCGTTCTTTAGCCCGAAGGGCATTACATTGTAGCAATATAACACCACTATGGTTATAAATGTTGTTTATTCTTGATCTGGCTCGTACAGAGGTTTCTGGTGATATCTGGAGTATGCGTCCAGGAAACTCATCCTTTCGTGTGCTGCAGTGGCATACACTAACTGATCAATCTTTGGGAGGGGGAGCTGTCCTTAGGGCATGCCTTGTTGAGGTCAGTGAAATCGATGCAGACACTCCACTTTTCATTGCTCTTAGGGACAACTACTTGATTAGATAACCATTTGGGGAACTGTACTTCCTATATATATCATGCATCTAGTAGTTTTTTAATTTCCTTCTCCACTGCTTTGACTTTTTTCGGAGCAATACGTTGATCTTTATGTGTAATTGGCTTGAATGCTGGGTTTATGTGCAATTGAAGATAGGTGATTCTTGGATATATACCAGGGAGCTCGTAAGGCTCCCATGCAACGACATCTACGTTACCTCGGAGTAGGGTGATCAATTCCCTTTTTTCGTTGTCAGTGAGTGAGGTTACAATCAAGAATTTTCTTTCACTTGAGCTGTTGTTAGCTGAGTCTTCCTCCAGGTACTCGACGACTCTTTTGGAGGGGAGGAGACTGGTCTCATCAACTCCTGGTCTTCCATACCTTTGTTTCTATTTGGAGGGCATCAGCCTCTCCTGCTCTTCTTCTTTACTTGTAACTTTCTCAACCTTCTTCTCTAGATTGGGACGGATGGCTGCTATGAAGCACTTTTTTTCCATTGCCTGGTCCCCATGAATCTCCATTACTCCTCTCTCAGTCACATATTTAAGTTTCTGATGGTAGGTAGTTGGGACGACCTTCATCGCGTGAAGCCACCCTCTGTCAAGGATCGCCCGGTAGGGTGAGTCAATATAGACCACCAAAAATTTAATCATCTTGGAGATGTTTACTGCCCTTATAGGCAGTACAATATTTCCTAGGGGATGGTTATTTTTCTAACAAAGACAACTGGAGGGATGGTAACTTCCTTTAAGATACTTAACTTTAACTTTTTGAATAGGTCGAGATACATTACTTCGAATGAACTACCTTGGTCGACGAGAAACTTATCGACATCGTAGTTAGCTATCCTGAGTGTAATGATCAGGGCATTATGATGTGGGGTCCTTACTCCCACTAGGTCTTCATCCGTGAACACAATGTGCTTTCTTTAGTCGATGTCATCTGCTCACCGATGTTTTCCTACCTGCATTTTAGCTGGATCAATTTGATAATCTTGCATTACTGTCATAAGATTTTTGACTTCCATCCGAACTGTATTTCCTTGAATCTTCTTTAGGTCGGATGCCCCATGAATTACAGCGAACTCATGGCCAATGTCCTCCTCGAGCACGTTATCGGGTCTCCGATATCCATTGGTGTCTACCTTCTCTGCTTTTTTCTCTATGAACTCATTCAACTTCCCAACTTGGGTTAGATCTTCGAGGTGAGATTTGGGATCTTTGCAATGCTTGGTTTTGTGCCCGCCCTCCTTACGGAATGCACATCTCAGTGCGTTGTTTCTCTTTGAGGGGTCTCCACCCATTTTCCTGGGACATTTAACGAATGATTCATCCTTGATCTTTTCCATAATCTTATAGATTGGTTCCTCAAAAACTATGTTCACTGCTTGAAATGCTTTTGGGGCCTCACTCTTATTCCCATTCTTAGGGCCGCTCCTGCCCCCATTCTTACTTCATTTCTTTTAATTCTCAGCTTTATCGCTGCCCTTGCCAGCAAACTTTGTGCGACCATTTTCATCTGCATTGAGATGGGTCACATCTTCAACTTTGGCGAATTTCTTAATATGGACCATTAAGTCGTCGATGGTGTGGCCTCCTTTTTAGTGAGGGACTAGTGCAAGAGGTAAGATCTAGGTAAACCAATCTTAAAGGATGCCACGGTCACCTGCTCCGATAAGTCCTCGACCTCATTGAATAGTTACCAATATCTCTTCGCGTAGTCTCTGAGGCTCTCCTTGGGTATTTTCTTCATTGTCAACAAAGCATCCATCCTCTTCGGATAGGAGTTGCGGGTAATGAAGGAAGCTGTGAAGTGCTCCGCCAGGGACTCGAAGATTCTGATGGATCTATGAGGGAGTTTCTCGAACCACTTTTGGGCCACATCATGCAAGATCGACCGAAAGATCCAGCACATCAATGCGTTCTTATGGTTCCAGAGGGTCATGACCCGCCTGTACTTCCTAACATGGTTGATAGGATCAGTCTTCTCATCGTAAATCTTAAATTTGGGCATCACGAACTTCGTTGGGGCTTCTTCTTCTTCTATCTCCCTTGATAAAAGGGATTTTATTTAGGTCCTGAGAGCTTGCCTAGCTAGCTCTCTGGTCGATCTGGCACCCCGATGTGCTGGGTGTTGGTCCATTTCTCTCCGGACCAAATTTTGTATGTCGTCATTTCCTCGACCTGGGCTCTTATAACGGAGAGCTAGTTGTTGTTGCTCGAGAAAGTCATCATCTGACATGTGTTCATCAAATATTCAAGATCCACGTCTAGGGCTCCTTCCTCGACTGCGATATTTGCTCGCCTGAGGGCTAGGAGTGCGATATTGACGTTGCCTTGTGCTACGATGGAGTTCTCTCTCCATTTTCTCCAGTCTTCCCTTAAGACGAGCGTTCTCAGCTTATTTCTTATGAGTGGCCTCCTATTACTCTTAGAGTCTGGCCTCATAGGCGTCGATTATCCTAAAGACATGTGTGGACCTGACTGGTCCTTGAGTTTCCTCCGAAGCTTGTCGTTCTGGGCGATCCCTAGGATTTGAGCGTCGAACTTCAAATCTGACCCTACGAGGAGCAGGTTGCTCTTGAATATTCGCTACTTGAGGGGCATTGCTGATGTGACTAGAAATTCTAAATTCTTGTTAGTGAAGGCTTCCTTAAAGGAAAACAAATTCTTCCCACAGACGGGGCCAATTGTGGTGACAATTAAACTCAATACAAAATAATAAGCAAAGGCGATCACCTGAATAAATAAAGAACTCAAAATAATTACAATCACACACAACTCAAGATACACGTGGTTCGACAAGAAGGCCTACATCTACGGTGGTGCTCTCTGTATTTTATTTCTGTTTACTCCAGGGGAGTGTTTATAATTACATGCCCTTTGCCCCGGGCTGAGGGTTCAATTTATACTTGTCATTTCGGAGAGTGGGGGTGTTGGACTCCTCCACGTTAGCCCATAATCCCTATAATATCTCTTGAGAGATTTTAGGAGTTGAATCGGTCATAACCGAGTCAGTTAAAGCACGAGGCCTCTAGACTTTGGGCCGGGCTTAATTTTGATACTCATTTAGGCCAAAATAACTAATCGAGTAGCCCACAATAATGGACTCTGAAAGACCCAAAATCACTAGCTAAATCATATGGTAGCATAGCCAACGACGTGGAGCCCATTAAAGTATGCAGATATTTGGAAAATTCCAAGAAAATATAATAAGAAAAGAAAAACATGTCAGGAATTGGGTTGTGTGGTGAGTATAAGAAAAGACAACCTAACTTGAATGAAATTAATACATGTTTCGATTGAAAGATAATGTGGATAAGTAAAGTGGGAAATTGACTAATGTCCATGAAGTAAATGAATGGTAAAGTGAAGTTATCAAATGGTTAATTAAGCAACCTACGAATGTTTAACCCATAATTAATACGAAGGTGTGTTTATGAAAGGTTTTCAACGAAAAATAAGTATTTTCTAACACGATGCATGCATGTGTTGAAAGGTGTATCTCAGGGAGAAATCCTAGGATAAATACGATGTGAGTAAAGGGATAATTTTAATTCAGGAAGTATTCTCTCTAAACAAATGGTTTTTTGTTTAAGTATATATCCTGGATCATTAAATCAAAACATAAACGTCAAGTTAAGTAAAAATGGGACATTTTCATAAGACCAAGGTGAATTAATCGGAATAAATAGCGTCTTAGAAAAAAATGATCCCAAGTATTAATGTATAAGTATGTGTATAGATATGAATAAGTTGCTTATACATGTATCTAACGTGTTAGAGTCTCTTTTCTATCGTTTAAATATATATGAAATTATTGAGCATCGATCACTAAAAGTGTTGGCGATAGGGGCATCGATAAGCTTTAGGTATTACTAAAATAATCTTAGGACTTGATGGAGCATGATCATTGAGTAAGTGGAGACTCGATGCTGGTTATGTGACTTTAATGGCTAGCCTGATGGGGAGCATTACAACATGTCGCAGGTCGAGCTCTTTGGTGACAGTCTCTCGAGAAGAGCATATGATGACATATTAGTGATTGAGGACATAATTGATTTAGCTTTGAAGGATTACTGTGACTTAGAACAAGAGTTAATAAACCCCAGGAACTTGAGTAAATGGTGGATCGATAATTTCGAGGATGAATTCTCCCAAGGATGGGAGAATATGACACTTATTCTTGAGATTTTATCATTTCCTCCATGTAATTTGTAATTATATAGAACCCTTGGTGATTCGGATCAATAATTTAGGGATGGTTATCGATAATTTATGTATGGTCATCAGTAACTTATTGATGGTTATCCCTTCCTCCGTGCTAAGTATGTCACCCTTGGACTTTAAAAATCCTTTTATGAGTTTATTTGGGGTTATATAGGAGAGAGAGAGAGATGGTGGGTTCTTCCTCACCATTTTTTTATTAGCATTTGCCTCTCCCCCCCCCTCTCTCTCTCTCTCTCTCTCTCTCTAGTTTTAAGGGTATTTAATCTTCCCCAAGCATCTCCCACCATTGTTACACCTTTCCACAACCATACCACACCATCTCCAAGCCTTATTATTCATTTACAAGATTTATCAAGGGTAGAAGTGGGTCATGTTAAGCAATATAAAATGTTTGGAGCTATTGTCGTGGTGGTATGAAGAAGAAGTAGAAAGTAGTGGAGTTTGAAGGGGTTTTAGTTGGAGCTTTCATGGAGACAGACTTAGTGGAGCTAGACAACATCTTTAAGGCCACCTTAGGAGGTGGGAGGTTGTCATTTTATTCAACATTCATCCGCCATTATTAAGCTTCTTTGAGGTGGGAAAACTCTACTCTTTAAGTTTAATACTCTATTTCCACAGTATCTGGCCTTGTGCGTAGAGTTTATGAGTAGAATGAATGAATAATTTAAGAAAATATTTCTGATAGATGGTGTAAAGAAATGATATATTTCAAGAAAACTTGGTGTTAAACATTTTTATGGAATAAAAATATTGAAATAATATTTATCTTATCCAAGATTGTTAAATTTTTCAATTTTTTCTTCTAAATTTGGTATTTTCACAAAGATAGGCATCTATTCAAGTTTTGAAAGATAAAAAATGTCTTTAGTATTAAAAAGCAAATGGTTGTAATTGTTATGAAATTTCTTGAATGAGTCATGTGTTGAACACATTTTTCTTTGATTTTTGGACTTAAGACCCTCTTCCCATATGTTTAAACTTGTAGTATTTTGATGATTGGCATATAAACAAGTTTAATGGAGGTTTTAATGAGATTTAACTTGGAATAAACAAAATAAAAATTTCAGCCCTTAAATTGTGTGAAAAAATGTTCAAAGTAACAATATCGCCTTAAGACTATATGTGTTAATAAGGGAAAATGATATTTTTCTTATGAAATAGTTTTTAAAATGTTCAATGATTTCTTAGAGAAAGAAAATAATGAAATATGAGATTTTCAACTTGTAAAGTATGTAACTCTAAAGTGTTAAATAAGTATTCGTGGGTTAAAAACATTTGAGAAGTTGGCGTGTATAATTTAATAATGTTCTTGGGAAAATAACACTTGCGAAAATGGAGAAAAGTGCAAGTTTGGAAATAAATGAGTAAAATAGTAATTTTACATAAAGTGAAAAATAGTGTTACATAAATTGTCCTAGTGTAACACTCCGTATTTCTGAGTAATTAGAATTTAATTAATTCAATTATTTTAAATTACACACATGTATTAATTAAGTTTAATTTAGTATTAAGTGTTTATTAAATATTAATCTGGAGAATTAATGATTAATGTTTATGGAATAAAATTACTAAGTGAGTAGTAAATGATTATTATTACGTCGTAGCGAATGATATCGACGTGACTGTGTTATATCTCAATCGGGAGTTGCGTGTAGACTATATGAGATTGAGAAAAATAATTTATTTCGAGTGACTCGGATGGCGATTTCGAGATCACGACGGATTCCGAATGGGTGAAAATAGATAGAATCGTGTACCCGGGTGTATTGGTTGGGTCCCAGAGAGATTTTAGACCAACCCAGCACCACGTAAGGGAGTTTTGATCAATTAGGATCCTAGGGTAGAGGGAACTCCGAAAATTAGAGTGTAATACCGGCCCCTTTCAGTTAAAGGATAAGGTTACAATACTTGGGAGAGAGAGAGGAGGCTATAGGAGAGGAAGAGGAGAAGAAACCTAGGCCATTCCACACCTTTTCGTATCACGAACGTTGGAGGATTTGTGATTGTTTCAAGGAAAGATCAACCTCACTATCTCAGAACAAAAATCAGACCTTCTTTATCAAGGAAAGTTTTATCTTACATTATTTCAAGCATGTTACAATATCCATGTAGTGTAGGATTTTAATTTCATGATTTCTTGAGATTTAGATGGGTGAAATTCATGATTTGGGGTTGGAATTCATGTAGAATAAATCCCTATATGTAGATAATAAAAAATCAAAGAACATGTGATGTATAACAAGAAAGAAATTAGGGTATATTGATGAATATGCATGAATAATACCATAAACTAGGGTTTTATGGATTTTGAGATTTAATCGGTTCTTGGATAGATTTCTTTTAGATTGATGTGTTATTTACGCTAGAAATTGTCCTCAGACATATATTTGAGGTTTGGTTATGTTGGATAGGAGTTTGGGAAAACAAATTTCGGACGATGATGAAAAAACCCAGGATTGATCGATCGATCATGGGATGTTGATTGATCGATCAATCGACGAGCTTTTGTCGATCGATCGACTAAAGCTGTTTTAGTCCTCTTTTGTTTATTTAGGTTTTTGCACCAATTCTCCAAAGTTTGAGAATTTAGATTACCTCTAAAAGAAAATATGCTTGAGGGAGTATGGATGGAAAATTTAAAATGGGATTGCATGTTCTGGAAAGTCTTGAAAAAGCACTACATAGTTTTGGACGTTATTGGTGTGGAAATCACTTTAACTTGATTTGTTGATTTGCATAAGACGATGTCGTCTAAATTCAACAATTTTTACACCTAAGGATACTTTGATGTTCATTCGTTAGGAGTACACATATTCATTGTGCACATATGATTGATTGAGTTTATTTACGTATCGAATGTGTTCACACCCATACATTCAATTTCCATGACTTGGTTATTTTCGTATAAATCCATGGTGTGATTTTTTTATCTTATTTTTTCTTTGAAAAAATTGAAAAATCCAAAAATAGTTAGTGGATGTTTTTTGGATATACCTTTGCATGCGTGTAGTTTGATTCATGTTTGCTATGCATTTTATCATGACACTCCATATTTTTATTGTTTCTTCTTATCTGTCTATTTGGGGACATCATAAAAAGGGCAGAAAGAATTATCATGTTTGGGGGAGTTTTTGCATTATGGGGGAGATTTTATTTAGTAATGATTTATTCTTATATCATTTCAAACTCGATTCGTCACGAATGTATTTGATTTATCTCATGTGTGTAGGTACAACGAATGAATATCATTATGCTGCACACCCTGATGAGAAAAGCTTTGAGATTTGATGAAGATTTTTTGAAGAACAGTTTGAGATCTTGTAAATTTATTCATAGGAGGGTAGATTTGTATAGGTCATTTGGTATTTGATAATTCAGATGTTTTTATGTATGTACCGGCATAGACATAGGGGGATATTTGTAAGGACATATTTTTATAAATGTCCGTGACAATTTATTATATCATATACCGCTACACCGCCGAAGAGCATTCAAGCATCAAAGACGGATCCGAATATCAATTTCTTCAACATTCAAGACTCCAAAAAGTTTACTTTGGTAAGGTTATATTTTAAATACCTTAACTTTGCACTTAGAGCTTTTGAGATATTTTTACAAAATATTTTCTAAGTGTTGGAGCGGACTTTTTCATCAAAATTTGAGAATGAGTAATTTTTCTAAGTCCTGTAGCGTACCTCGTTTTTAATGCCAGCTCGTTCAAGCGAGATGTCATTTCGTTCGAGAGACATGTAGATGTCGGGCGATGTCATTCAAACGACAAGTGTACGTCATTTGAGCGAGATCCCTATTTCGTTCAAGCGACTGAGGCGGCGCGTTTTTATATAAATACTCATTAAATGGTTTCATGTTCATTAAGAAGTCAGAGGGTTTTGAAAGACAAGAAATTGTGAAATTGCAGAATTCTTTTGGCTTCTTCTTTTAGGGTTTAATCCCCTTTTGTTTTCAATTCAAAAAAATCCCATACGCTTTGGTGAATTATTTTAGTGTTCAAGAACACACTTTGCTTTTGATCATTCTTTGTGGGGAGAAATCTTCAACCAGAGAGCTTCATGCTATTGTGGAGGGAGTCCTTGTGAAGATTTTAGACTGTGTGTCTGGACTGCGCATCCTTGTGTTATAGCTGCGTGTGAACCACTGCTGATTTCTTGTCATTGCTTTGAAGGTTTGACGAATACACCGTGTGTTACTCTTGTGGGAGAAAGCAAGATGGTATGTAAGTTAATGTTCTTGTAAACTTTTCAGAGTTCAAGAAATAAAAGGTTTTGCCCTGCGTGGATTTTTCCTAAAATTTTGTGTCGCATGTTTTATTTATGGGTTGACACACGCACACACGTAGTTGCATGTTTAAGGGGCTGAATTAATTTGGTTTAAATAGACTCTAATTAAATAAGTGTGCTAAATTAGAAATTTTCAAATTTAATCAATTATCACATAGTCTTATATTTTTACAGTATCCAAATCCGAAGTGCAAACATGATCGCCGCCAACTCCAAGTCATGGGTGAGAAAATTCCTCTCTTGGGTCTTAAGCTTATGGGAGGCATAAGCTATAGCCTGATCCTCCTGCTGAAGTACACCCCCAAGTCCTAATAAGGGCACATCAGTGTAGACTAGATACTCCACTCCCTTCCTGGGTAATGCTGACACTGGTGCTGAGGTTAACTTGTCTTTCAAATCATTAAAGGACAACTGACAGGCGTCACTCTAGATAAATGACACCCCTTTGAGAGTTAGTTGTGTCAATGGACCCTCTATATTCGAAAACCTTTGAATGAACCTCATGTAGTATCCGGCTAGGCCCAAGAAGCTGCGTATCTCAGTCGCTGTCGTGGGATGTCCCCACTCCCTCACCGCTGACACCTTCCCCGGATCCACGGATGTCCCTCTATCACAGATGATATGCCCAAAAAATTGGACCTCCTTTAGCTAAAACCAACATTTCTCGTATTTTGCGTATAACTCATGCTGATGCAGTGTCTGCAAAACCTGCCTCAAGTGCTCAGCATGCTCCTCCTCGATCTGCGAGTAAACTAGAATGTCATTAATGAAGACGATGACGACTGGTCCAGGAACTCTCTAAACACCTTATTCATCAAGTCCATAAACACGGCTGGGGCGTTGGTTAGCCCGAAAGGCATAACCCTGAACTCATAGGAACCATATCTTGTCAACAAGGCTATCTTCGACACATCCTCCTCCCTGCTACGCAACTGATGGTATCCCGACCTCAAGTCAATCTTTGAGAAGAAGGCATCTCCTCTCAACTAGTCGAATAAGTCATTAATTCGGGGCTACGGGTAATTATGACATATCATGAATTTATTCAGTTCTTGGTAGTCAACATACAGTCGTAAAGATCCATCCGTTTTCTTTACAACCAACACGGGAGCAACCCAAGGTGAGGTACTCCTACAGATGGAGCCTTGACCTAACAGTTGCACAGTCTGGTCTTGTAACTTTGAATATTCAATAGGGTTAGGCTCACTTACCCTAATAATTGTAGTTATAATATCCTCCCTTGTTACACCGATTTATTCACTATGTAAGATATTTAGCAATGGTTCTTACATCGCATAATACGGCTCTACTCGCTGTGAGTGTAGATATAATAAATCTTAAGGTTATTGTTTCCTTTATGGATGACAACCAGGGTAATAACCCATGTACTAAAGGCCAAACATTTCCCAAGTTTCGACATTTTCTAGGTTTCATGTGTGGGATGTCTCGAAACTCAAAATTCAAATAAGGAACACCCCCGATACACTACTAACTAACATTATTAGTTAATTAGGTTTGTGGGACCTCAATATCTGACTTGTACCCCATATCCATGCTTCTTGCTATAAGATTAACTCACCTATCGTCATGTTACGAGAGATGATATTAAACACATTACTCCTACTAGCTAGGCGTTAGACTCTTAAAATTTTCTACGGGATAATCCCCATGTTTATAAATATTTCATCCAATCTTTAATCCCTTTAATAGATACCCCTACCCATCGGGATTTGGTGTAACCATACGACATATGCCATGAAGTCCTTATTCACCACCATATACCGATATATATAAATGTGGCCTCGCATCCTCTCAGGTGAATCTTAGCACAAATATTAACAAACACAAAAATATCACTGTAAGGGTCTATTAACACTCAAACCATCATTATCTAGTTCGCAAATCAGGATAGTAATACATTTTACTCCCATGTTTCTCAAAGTATTACAATAAATTATAACGAATCAAAGATGTTCGAGATTTCCACTATATCTTAAAAGCACTATAAATAATGAAGTATCGTACCACCAAACGAGGGTGATAGTTGTGTTATCAGTGGCATAACCGCATATTAGAAATTATAGATATGCCCGTACTGTACTTCTTGCTGATGTTATGGAACCTACGCTGTTGAGGTAAATATCCATGCTTCCCCATGTTAGGCATTCTGTGGTTCCGGGCGGGCCCCCTACGGCTGCTGCGGGGTCCAATCCTTTTGAGGGAAATTTCAGCGAAAGTGGCCCCGTTCACCGCATATAAAACACTTCCCCAAAAAATTTCTACTGTGCTGGTCCTGCTGATCACGCTGCTGGCCCTGATGGCCTAGCTGAACTAGCTAATTTGATCGAGGCTGTCCTCCATCTCGTTACAGGAAAATTTGGCATTGGTAGCCATTTCTTCCACACTTAAAACACCTCTTTGTGAAGGTATTCTGTCCTTCACTTTGTTGACTCTGGAAAATTTGGCTCTTCCTACGATTTCCATTGTCCTCTTGGTCTTGACGACTTCGAGGAACTTGTCGCTTCTGCGACGATACTTCCTCATTGCTGTTATCCCTAAAATTATCATATTAATAGACTTCTCTTGTTCTTTTTCCCCCGGTAAGTTCTACACTAGGATTTTGGTACTGTAATATTACGGTAGTCACTGCTTGTACCATAATATTCGCTATCTCAGTGATTGCCTCTCTTTCCTGATGTACCCGAGGCACTTGTTGGTTTGGTCCAGCATTTTTTTCTTCAGCGGGGTTAGTTTGCCTCTCCCTCATAAGCGGCATCTGAAATTCAAATGAATTTTATAAGTCTACCGGCTATGCATAGCATTGTATAGAACTACTTAATCTCTAACACGTAACAAAGAATGTAAGAGTCCTAAGAATAGGGCTCTATATCAAATAATGTTATGCAAAAACATAATAAGCCATACAGATCCTAAGGACACTAGAACCTGATGCTCTGATACCACTTTTGACACCCCACATAATGGTGACCAGTCCTTTATTAATTAAATTCAGAATATCCAGTTGGTTCAGATAATGCATCACTTGTCAAAATTATCAATTTTATTTAATTGAAAACTAACCACCTAATATTTAAAAAGGTTAATTTCTAAATTTTATCTTGTTATTAACCATCATGAAGTAAGGAAATAAATTAACTAATACTATTCATCCCAAAAACATAAGGAAAGAACTAGCTGAATTAAAATAAAGAACTGGAGTAAACACTTCCAGTAAAAAATCCCATACAATAATCCAAAGCCCTGAAATAACAATATACTAACATAATAAAACATCTAAACCTCTGAATAGAAGAAAGGAAGGTACGCCATGTCCAACTGAAGTAAATAACTGATAGATTAAGAAGAATAGACTATGAAGCTTCTACTAGCAATGTCATGTAGCTTCCACAGCAGCTACAACTCGACAATTGAATGGAATCTCCTAAGCTTAGTGTCCTTATGGCTGAGCACCTAAAATAAAGGAATAAGAAAGGAGTTTTGCAGAAAAATGGGTCAGAGCCCGAGTAGAAAATAGTTTAAATATAACAAGTGCTTAAATTGGTTAATTAGAACAAGTATTATTCATTTTAACTTAGCGTACTCACTTGAGAGGCCCACCTCTCATCTACTGTGCACGCCTAACGAGCCTAACTATCCATATAGTCATGATACTCTTTCTGACTATACGTAGTATAACCACTATACCGGATAAAATGTCTAAATAACCTGAAGATAATATATTGATATTATTTAGGAATAGGTTTCAAGATGCTTAAACTCATTCTCATAACATTTTTAATTCTCAACTGGTGACCCAATAAGTATATACTATAATAAAGAGGTCAATATGAAACAAAGAATAGGAACTCCGTATACATATGTAAAATCTCAATATGTATACATATAAATATATATATCAATACTGCACCCATGGTTAAGAAACCCCTGGTGCTAGGCATACTCGACTATTTAGTCCCATTGCAATGCTCACGCATGAAGGACAATAAGTTCAATCTCTCAGGAACCAATAAAACATATACACATATTGGAGGTGGGCATAGTCCCAAGATGATGGGCTACGCACCCATACGACTGTCATCACTATCGTTCTCATAAATAGCCCGTACTTAGGTTCCATGTTCTAGTGGTACGAGTCAAAATCCCCCAAAGGAAAAGAAGATATGGTCGTCCACAACGCACTAACCTCTATTCGATAACCATTTGCTAGGTATGTAATACACATAATATTCGAAGTAATAAGAATGAACACAACTTATATAACTTAATAGGCATTCATGTAACCCAATTCTCATAGTACGTAGGTAATATTATCATTTCTACTCTCACCGCTATTCATTCATATTTTACCTCCATTGAACCTATCTTCCTTCATAGGTTCAATAAACTTTCTATATATCGGGAACAATCACACTCCCAAATAAATACTAACTTGGAACTTACGTTGACCGATACTCACATAGGTTATGACTCTCACTTGGATAAACTTAGGATGATGTTTAGCTCGATCGGACCATAAAAAGCCATTATGGATTCTCGTTAGAAGTCAAGGGAGTATCGTTCGAACGAAGTTCTCACTTGTAATGAACTCCATCATTTCATTAGAAGGTCGTTGGAATTATCATTGGAAGTCTCTTTCGAATGAGGTCGTTCGAACGACGTGTGAAGACTTCAAACGAGAAATTCGGGCAGACCACTGTTCTTCTCCAAATTCGATTTTTCCAACTTTAAATCCTCAATATTAATCCAAAACTCAACCAAAATCTAATTTAATGTTCTTAAACTATTTCAAATTACTCCAAGATACTTTCTAATACAAATTAAAGGTCAAATCCTTATATATTCAATTTGAATTCAATAATTTCTTCAATTCCTAATAAATCTCTTAAATGTGAACCCAGACTTTCTGAACCTTCAAAATGCCTAATAAATCTCTTTCGTGATTTCTATATAATTACTAAAATTAATAGGTCTAAGATGGGACGATCCTCTACATGCAAACCCATATCCAATTCATAAGGTTTCTTTACAAATCTGTATAATTAAACCTATGTTTTCATTGCAACAAGTTTATATCATCTAATATAAATCAACAGGAATAATATTTGCTAAAAAAGGTGAAAGATAAACACTTGCCTTGGGATGGATTTCTGATTCTATGATTGAATTTGATATGTGGTTGATCCTCTCATCGCGATCTACACTATGGTGTAACTATTCGTGAGAAATCTCCAACTTTTGTCTTTGTTATCCAATGGGTTTTCTTCCTCCTTGGTTCTCCCTCTCTTTCTCTCTCTCTTTCTCACATAGGTTGCAACTGACAGACCACTAACTCTATATGTTCCTATTTTAATCATATTTTCTTCCATTTAATTACTCAAAAATCCCAAAAGACTAAAATACCCCTTTGGGGTGTCATTTTGGGCGAAAATGCCCCGGACTCCAAATATAACACCCGAGTAGTGTTTTCTGACTATTTCAACCCTTCTGGACACGCCAGTTCACTCAAAATAGTCCTTCGAGTTATATAAAAATAATTTTCCTTTTTAACCCCCAAATATATAATAGTAACGTGACTCATATACGCGTCCCAAATAATTATATCTTAATTGTCGTGTATCTCATCACTCGCCATATTATTATTTCCGAAATGATATTACGTTACTCACTACGAAATGTTCAACATAGTTATTACTCAAGATGATTTCAACATAATTATTTTTGATAGCTACCAACTCTCGTCACGCTAGTAATTATAACCCTTAAAATTGGATTAATTATAAACTAAATTTTCTCCCTTAAAATTAATTAATCCCAATTTCCAAAATTTCATAATAAAATAAATATGCGTAAAAATACGGGGTATTACACTCGGCGTGCATGTTCCACAAGAAAATCTAAGAGTTTTCGAGTGAGGGGAAATTCGATCACTTATTCCGATCCAAAGGTTAAAGAGGTGGAGTGATATCTTTCAATGTTATCTGGCCAATCAGGGAGAGTGCCACCACAAATCAAATACGCCACCACTTGTCCTATAAAAAGGACCCCTGGGATCATAATTTTAGAGGATTTTGGGGGAGCAATATTTGAACGATTGTATTCAATTTGAGGTCCAAGTTTTAATCATTTCTTCAGAGGATTAAAGATTATTGTGAGAAAACTATTTGTAAGTTCGATTTATTAATGAAAATATCTATTCAATATTGCAATTTCTCTTTCATTATGGTACCTTGATTCTTCTATTAGGATTAGGGTGAGTTTATCACCGTTAGCTAATATTGTTACGTTAATTTGATTGTTGTTTATTCCCTACTTGTTTTAATTGTGATCAAATATGTATCCATTTTCAAACGACACGAGAGTGTGTTTTAAAACATTCAAAATTGTTTTTTAATCAAGTTTTGAGATTTAAAACTAGTAATTTTTGATGGATTATGCTTGCACTTTGATTATTTTGATAGTCCCTTCTTAAATACATTTGTGAACTTTAAAACTTTTATTTTGTAAAGGAATAGGTATTTTAGCCATTTATTAGAGATGTTAAAAATATTTTGAACATAACATTTATATTTTTTTGAATTAAACGAGACAAGAGTCGAATTAATTTGGGTTATAAAAAGGGAATGACAACATTAATTTAGTGTGCAATATTAATTACTTGATAAATGGATCCCGAATCCTAATTGTTTACAAATATCTTGTGTTACTCTCACATATCGTAGTTCCTTTTATTTAGTGTAGATCATAATTATTCTCTACCCCATTTTATCTAGTTGGACGGTTGCAATTCTTTTAAAAGTTAAAATTGATAAATCTCTGTAGGTTCGACCCGTACTTATAGTGTTAATGGTGACCGATGTGGCCCTCAAGTAAATTAAATTTGATTAGAATCTGGATATTGTCACAGTGATGAACTTGTGTCATTAGAGGTTGTAATGAGGTGAATGTTTCACCTAGTTGGATACTTCCTAAGGAGACACTGGGGTACGGTCGTGGTATGGCAAAGTAGACAATAACTTATATGTGTTAGGTGGGTCACATCGTCATGTTGACTAGAAATATGCACAAGGTTGGCATTGACAAAGATGTTTTCCATTCATTGGCTGGAATGGTTCGTAATGGCTAAACATAAAAGGAGGAAGCCTTATTCTTAAGGAGTCAAGTCCATCGTTTGACTTTCCAAAGGATAATAGGTACCCATATGTTGCTCATATCTCGTGGGGATGAATTGTTCGTATTTCAATTCGTCACGGTTGGTGACTAAAGACGGGGTGAATGGATAGGTTAAGATCCATTGAGGACATCTAGGAAGAGTCGTAGACTTTAAGCATATGACTTAGTTTAGTCTTTCGTAAATCATTATCTGTTGTGTCTGAATGGGATTCCTTTAGAACGATTGGTCGTTCATTCTTATGTGTGGTATTCCTTTGGTTTCGATGGTCGAGGATGGTGTCCTTTCACTTCCATTATATGAGGCTTATGTTCCTTTGATTTCGACAGCTTAAGATTGTACTATGTTATTATTATGGTGCAATTTGTCTCAATAGAGTGAGGTTGGACCTACCATGATCAATTCAACTCAGGAATTGGGTGCGCCCTTATCTAAAGTATTTTTTGTATTATACAAAGTTTTGTCTATGTGTGGTTGGGTGTTCAGCCGTCCTTGTTTTCTCGTATTATCCATTTTCCTTAAGATTAATAACCTCATGGACTGGAAGGTATGGCATTTAGCTGCTCTAGTTGTAAAGAGCGGGATTATGATTTGAGGACATTGTATAGTGATAGACGATGAGAAAACTAGACGCTTAGTGTTATTTTAACACAATGAGTGGATTGGTATGATATTTGAGTGCATGCTCCATAGTTATACGCGGAAGCACGATAGTGGCTTGATTGGTTTGTTTCTCCTCGAAGTGAGTAACTATTCATGCGAGGTTATTAACAAGTTTAAGTGAATTTTGATGGTCAGGAAGACCCGAGAATTCAAGGGGAATAAGGATAGGTAGACCTAAGAATTGAAAAAAACTGTGATAATGGACTGTGTGTTAGTCGTGTGTCGTTTTCTCTTGGGTGAGCATCGATCACTAAAAAGTGTTGTCAATAGGGGGTATAGGTATGCTTTGGGTGTTAGAAAAGTAGTCTTAAGGCTTGATTGAGAATGATCATCAAGTAAGTGGAGACTCGAGGACGATTATGTAACTTCGATGGCTAGCCTGATGTGGAGCGTTATAACATATGGCATGTCGAGCTCTTTGGTGGTGACCCATTTGGAGGAGTGTATGACAACATCTCAGTGATTGAGGAATTCAATGATCTAGCCTTGAAGTATTGATGTGACTTAGAATAAGAGTTGATAAACCACGTGAACTTGAGGAATTGGTGGATTGATAATTTCGGGGAAATATCTCCTAAGGAGTGGAGAATGTGAAACCTGTACTTGATATTTTAAACCATTTATCCATGTAACTTGCAATTATGTAGAACCCTTGGGGATTCAGATCAATAATTTAGGGATGTTTATCGATAATTGTATATTGTTGTGGCATTTTTGGCTTCTCGTTCGAACAAAGTACCCCTTGTCCGAGCGATAAGCTTTCCTCGTTTGAACGAGCTTATAACAAAGTTCTAAAAGAACACCTATATATAGGATTTTACCCCTCGTTGGTATTTCGTTCAAACGTCATTTGAACGATATTCAGATCTCGTTTGAATGACCGCATCAGTAATTTGTTATTTCGAGTTACCCTTGTGTGTTGTCGAGTTTTAGAGCCTTAGATTGATGAGGTGTGAACCTCTCAAGGCATAGGATTATAAAAACGTGTTAATTATGTTTCCCTTGGTCTTTAAAATCATTTTATTAGTTTATTTTGGGCTATCTAGGAGACAGAGATGGTGGGTTCTTCCCCCACTATTTTATATAAGCATTTACCTCCCCCCCTCTCCCTCTCCCTCTCTTTCTCTCTCTATTCAAGGGTGTTTCATATTCCCCAAGCTTGTCCCATGCTTATTACACCTTGCAACCACCATACTATACCATCTACAAGCCTTATTCTTTCTTAACAAGCTTTATAAGTGGGTTGTGTTAAGCAAGGTAATGATTTTTAGAGATATTATTGGGGGATTTCAAATACGAAGAAAAAGTAGAAAGTAATGGATTTTAAAGGTGGTTTTACTTGGAGATTTCATGGAGACTATCTTTGTGTAGCTAGGCAACTTCTTCAAGTCCACCTTAGAACTTGGGAGGTTGACATATTCTTCAACATTCATCTACTATTATTGAAGCTTCTTTGAGTTGGGAAAACTCTACTGTTTAAGTTTAAGACACTACTTCCCTAGTATTTGTTATTGTGTCTAGGGTTTAAGAGTAGAATGCATTAATAATTTGGGGAAATATTTCCTATAGTTGGTGTAAAAAGGCTCATAAAAGATTTTAATAATGTTGAGTAAAATGATTTATTTAAAGAAAAATTGGTGTTAAACATTTCATGGAATAAAAATGTTGAAATAATATTTATCTTGTCAAAGATATTTGATGAACAAATGTTTCAATGTTTTCTTGTAAAATCTGTTTTTTTTTACAAAGATAGGCATTTATTCAAGTTTTGAAATATAAAAAATTTATTTAGTCATGAAAAGCATGTTGTTGCAAATGTTATGAAATTTCTTGAATAAGTTGTGTTAAACTCATTTTTCTTGGATTTTTGGACTGAAAATCCCTTTTCCCATGTGTATAAACTTGTAGTATTTTGATGGTAGGCATTGTTGATACCAAAAATCATCCATCTACGTTAACTAATCAGAAATCGACAAATGTCTCCTTACAAGGTAGAAATCCTAGTCACCAAATTGTTACTCGGCAGCCATGACGACCAACAAGAAGAATGCCGACCAGCATATAAATGAAAGGCTAAAACACCAAAATAACATCCAACTATCACATTCATTATGTACTTGGTGTAAATGCTTAAATAAATAAAATCATTCCATCTCTTGGGATTCCAACCCTTGATCTTCGGATCACTATAAATACATTGTATCTAATTCGTTATGGGCAAGACATAATGGATTATGAGGATTTCTTATTGACAACAATACCTAGATTTCTGTAATCATTGAGATCAATAGCACAACAGTGGATGTAGGCTTATTTTCATAGCATAACCACTTTAAAACCTCGTGTTTCCCTTTATTATTATTATTATTATTATTATTATTATTATTATTATTATTATTATTATTATTATTATTATTATTATTATTATTATTATTATTATTATTATTATCTCATAACAATTCTATATTTATCTTTGATTATTAAATTGGATCTGGTCCTTTTTTTACACCAACAGATTGGCGCCATCTGTGGGAAGGAGTGTCTAATTACCGTTATCAAATATCTTATCCTTATCTAGAGAAAAAATAATTAATCCTGAGTCCAACACAGGAATGAAGACAATCTAACCGTTCCATCTGTTCTGCCTATAACGGTCGACCTAATTGGAATCCTAGCCAGTCTTACTAAAAGGAAATAAGCCATGTAGGAAATGGTGAGGTAATTGGCTGTATCGTTATAATCTTGATCTTCAAATTTGTCATGGCAACAAACATTTTCTTCGCCAAGAAAAGAAATACCTCTTCCACCTCCCAGACATAGTTGACATATTTATTCCAGAACCTCGCAAGATAGGACTTCCCATCACGGAGTAAGTTCGTCAATAAGAGACACAAAGTTCTATGATGTTCAATCCTTATCTCTTGAAAAGGCAAGCATTCTAGAAAGGTTGAGTAGAACATCTCCTTTTGATTGCTTAGGCCCCCGACCAAACAAGAATCCTCCTAGACAATTGTCTAGAAACACTTCACATCCAGTCGACCATCGTGAAGGCTCAGTTCGATCAAGATCAAGTGTCCGACATTGAATACACGTCGAGAAGAAAGAGAGCTCAGCTCAAACAAATAGTCGAGCAACTTCACACAGGTCCAATGCAGCGAATCCCTTATGGAAGGGATCAATTCAATGGTTAGAAGATCGACTGGGAGAAATAGCGAAAGCGAGGAATCCTTTGTAGAGGGGTTTCGTTAAAGGATCCCCTTTTATTTAAGCGATTGCTTATTTACCAACTCTATCCAAATTCAAAGCTCCTTTGGTAACTTCTAAATATGATGGGAAAACTGATCAAGTATTACACGTCAAAAAGTATAAAGCTGCCTCTAAAATTTATCCAATCCCTGATGAGATGAGATATAGGGCATTTTTAGGTACTAGCACGGGCTCAGCTCAAATATGGTACAACAATTTACCCCGAGGAAAAATTATCAACTTTAATTAGCTTCCTGAGCTATTCATTAGCAATTTCTGTTTTGGGGCCAAACTAGTGAAGAGAGTAGCACAATTTCTTGAGTGTAAGTCAGCGAGTGGGAGAAACCACTAGGGAATACATCACTCATTTTAATAACGAGAAATTGGAGGTAGTTGATTATGAAGAGAAGATAACTATTACTGCTATCATGAGAGGACTACTACCCGAGAAACTGTATTATGCTTTGGCTAAAGATCCTCCTAAAACCATGACTGAACTTATGGATAAGGGAAGGAAAATTATGAACGCCGAGGAAGCTATGGCTGCAAAGCAAAACACATCTACCAAGTCTGACAAGAAGGATAACAAGGAGTAACAGGAACAGTAAGATCATAATCTTCCCAAGAGAAAGGAGGAACTAAAAAAGTATGGAATCTATACCCCCTTGACTGTTAGTATCACCATGTCCTAGATGAAATCAAACACAACAAGGATTTGAATTGGCCAAAATGATTGAGGACATCTTCTAATAGGAGGGACAAATCAAAGTATTATGAATTCTATAGGGATCGTGGCCATACAACAAACAACTGCATCATCTTGAAGAATGAAATATATGCTCTTATTCGTCAAGGAAAACTAAATAAATTTATTGATTGGTGGGATGGCAGAGAAGCTAGGGGAAGATCAAATTCTCCTTGCAAACCCAAAGATGTCAAGAAAAGAAACCATTAAAATGATTATGAAGATGATCTAGACCTACTGCAGAAACCCAAACAGCCAAAACCTGAGGTATCAATGATCAGTTTTAGTTCTTTTGACTATCATGTAATTACAAGTGGCGATACAGGAGGAAGAGATCATATTGCAGAAAGGAAAGCTTACTTGAATGAAGAACATATTTGCTCTTTTATCCAGAGAATAAACCTGAATGAAGATGATCAACCCAGAAAAGTCAACAAAGATAAACTTGTGATTGATTTTTCCACAAACGATCCTTCATGAGTGCTTTATCCTCATGATGACCCATTAGTTGTCAAATTCAGAATTGTGGATATAGTCATTGCAAGGGTTCTGGTGGATAATAGGAGTTTAGTTGATATCATGTTTTACCAATGTTTTAAAAGTTTGAACTTGAAACTCGGCCAACTACAGTCTTATCATAGGCCATTAATAGGTTTTTTAAGGGAGAAAGTTTGCCCACCAGGAACTATCGAGCAGAAGTATTGATCAGCAGATTGTTGACAATTCGTACTGAGAAAATACAATTTTTGGTGATGGATAAAACTGTTCAGTCTGCCTATAATGTGATTCTCAATTGGGTAGGATTGAAGAAGTTTAAAGAAATACCCTCAACAGTCCACCAATTTCTGAAGTTTTTAACTCACTTTGGGGTAGGCATTATGAGGGGAAACTAAAAATTGGCTAGGGAGTGTTACTACTCATCAGCTGAGCAAGAGGATTTGATCAGTTTGAAGAAGAAATCCACCACTTATCAAGTGGACACCACTGAGCCCAATGGAGAATATGAAGTTGAAACTTTAGATCCAGGAGATGAGACATTATTTATCAAGGGGTAGATTATAGAGACAACTGAAAGTATCATTTTGGACGACGATCAAGCAGAGAGGACTACACAGATCGACTCATCACTAGATCCAAGTCTCAAACAGTAATTGATTAAGTTTCTCGAATAATGAAAGAATGTCTTTACGTGGAGTCATGAGGATATGCCGGGGATTGATCTTAACTTTCTTTGTCATGAGCTTAATGTCAATAAAGATGCTAAGCCAATCAAGCATATACAGAGAGTTTTTAGTTCAAAGAAAAATCAAACTATGCAGGAAGAAGTGGATAAGCTTTAAAAAGCCCAATTCATTGAAGATATTAAATATCCAGACTGTTTGGCCAATGTTGTGATGGTCAAAAAAAAAAATTAATAAGTGGAGAATGTGTGTGGACTTCACTTATTTGAATAAACCTTATCCAAAATATTATTTTCCCTTGCATAGAATTGATCATATTGTGGATGCTACTTAAGGGAATGAACTTTTGAGTTTCATTGATACTTATTTCGAGTACAATCAGATAAAAATGAAACCAAAAGATAGGTAAAACATAAATTTTATCACCAACCGAGGAACTTATTGCTACAACGTGATGACTTTGGGGCTAAAAATGCGAGGCAACATAGCAGAGGCTAGTGAACAAAGTATTTGAAGATCAAATAGGTATGAATATTGAAGTTTATGTGAATGATATGTTAACCAAGATCTAGAAAGCTTCGAACCACATCAGAGATCTCAGTTAGGCATTTAACCAACTGGAGAAACATCAAATGAAGTTGAATCTGACCAAGTGCGTGTTCGGAGTCGAAAAAGGAATGTTCATCGGCTTTATAGTCAATTAAAGGGTAATTGAAGCTAATCTAACAAAGATCAAAGATTTGATAGAAATGCAGTCCCCAATTTTCAAGAAAGATGTTCAAATGCTCTCAGGTAGAGTAACAACCTTAAACAGGTTTGTTTCCCGAGAAATAGATAAATATTTACCTATCTTTAAGGTATTACGAAAGATTTCTTGAGAGTACGCTTTTGTTCAAACAAAGAAATTATTTAACGAAACTCAGTTTTTCAATTAAATCCTAAAACATGCATCTAGGTGTGATTGAAGAAAATATGAACATGCAAGAACATTCAATTACAAACAAACACACAAATGAGGAAAAATCCCCCACAAGGGAAAAACCTTTTTTTATTTTCACTATACTTTGTAAAGAACGGATTACACTGAAAACAAGAGTGACATACGGAATACTCTCAGGTGTCGGTTCCGATGTCGTCGACTGGAATCTCCCGCAAGAACTGCAGATGGTCAGCAATGGAAAAGAGTCGGCTTCTCCACAATTTACTCCAAAAGAGTAAAAATGATCCTTTTAAGGTTTAAAGATTCACACACATATTTAGGAATGGTTTTATGAATCAAAAGGCATGAAACCTTAAAAACTTGAAGTCTATTTTCTAGGTTGTAAATTACAAAAATGTGTGTGAAAAAGACTTGGAAAAACGTGCAGAATGGGTACAAAATATTTATACAAAAATTGAGGCGGTGCCATCGCTCGAACGACATAGGCATGTCGCTCGAACGAGATACGTGTATCGCTCGAACGAGATCATGAGACATGATCATGTTGCTCGAATGACAGAGCAATGTCGTTCGAACGAGCTCGATGACTGAAAAAGCCTGCTTCTACACTTACAAAAATTTCTTCTTTTGTATTAAAAATAAATCTGACTTCGAAAAACATTTTCTAAAAAATTCCCAAATATTTATGCAAAGATTAACAACTCCAATAAACCATTTTACCAGTAAAGCAAAGTGGGGTAGTGGAAACGGATGAGCAACACGTCGCATGTAACATGACATCGCATATAGCTTGATGCACGTGTAAAGATGGTGGATGAATGGATTCAGATCAGGGTCGTCGTGGATGATCGTGTTGACGTGCCGAATGTAGCGGTATCATACATACATACTGTTATCTAGGATAAATATAAAATTCCTATATTCTACCCCAGACATTTATAAAATTATATCCTTACAAATCTCCCCCTATATCTATGCCGGTGCATACATAAAAATTCAAATTATGCTATCTCCATAAAGAAAAATGACATATAAGATAATATCCCCATTAAACCCTCAAACAGAGAATACTAACTGACATGTTGTCAATCAAACGTCAACATCTTCAAATCTTCATCTTTTCAGAAACTTTCAAAGCTTTTCTCATCATGGTGTGTAATCTAATAAGCATTAATTTTGTACCTACACACATGAGATAAAGCAGATACCCATGACACGCAACAGTTTGAAATATAATAATATACAAAAATCAAATGTCAATTAGGCTTAAGCAAATCATTGATAAATCAACCAAACAATACCAAACAATTCTCCCCTATAATTCGTCTTCCCCTTTTTATGATGTCCCCAAATAGACAGATATGAGAAGCACAAATAAATGCAAATGGAGAATGTCGGAAGGTAATAAACTTTCTATTTTTTGAATTTTTCCAAAAATTTCACACAAAATATACAACAAAGAATCACACCTTGAAAGGACACAAAAACAACCAAGTCGATGATAGCAGAAATGTAGGGGTGTGAGTAAATACGATAGGAAAATCAATGCATACAAACATAACATATGTGCACGGTGAATATTGGATACTCGTAACGAATGAACTCAACATCTTCCTTAGGTGTAAAAAGATGGAATTATAAGAAACTGACTCAATCAAATCAGCAAATCAAAGCTCAAAGTGATTTCCACACCAATAGCGTCCAAAACTATTTAATTCGTTTTCAGGACTTTCAAGGAAGTGCAAACCCATTTAAATTCTCCAACCAAACTCCCTCAGATTTATATTTTTATTAAAGGTGATCTAAATTCACAAACATTAGAGAATTGATGGTGAAACCTAATGGCCCATATTCGGCATGAATTGCTTTTTATTGCCTTTAATTTTTTTTCTGGCTCTTTTAACCTCTGTGGACCCTGGATAATAAAATTTCTCAATTTTTTAGGTTCGATATAACGGTGGCTTAGTATTCGCAAAGGCCAAATGAGAACCTTTCGCAGCCCTTCCCCGTTTTAAAATACCACACAATCTCACCAAACGATTTTTACATAAATTCCAATCTTGTCACGTTTTATCGCATATGGTTCGTTGTATAGACGGAATTTAGATGGAAACACTCAAGACAATATGTGATAGACAAGTACAATAATAAAATAAAGTCGTGCATGTGTGCAATAAAGGAGATAAGGAGCCAAACATGTAGGAAGATATCACTAATCACATGTCAAAGTCTCCAAACAATCTAAAGCACATGGATGCAATGATGTAGTGTCTCAAAGCACTATCAAATAGTCATGTGAGAAATGGAAATGGAAGTTATGACTTGGAGATCTTAAATGCTCATCCAAAAGAGGTGTAAACAAAATACAAAAATCTTTTTGTGCTTTTCTAAAATTTTTATAAAAACAAAATATTTTTGGATCTTAAAAAAATATATACAAAGAAAATAATAATAATACAAATGATACAAACAAGCAATAGGAATCATATGATATGAACATAACAATGCATCCTATCCTAGACACGTACCATCCCCTCAGTCGACTGTGCAAATCCCTAAAGACTTCCTAAGACTCTCAAATCTAAGGGCATCTAAAGGTTTCGTGAAAATATTTTCTAACTGAAGGTCAGTGGGTACGAAACTCAGGGATATGACTTTCTCCTAAACTAACTAACGTATAACGTGCTCACGTATCCTGATGTGTTTTGTTCTTGAATGTTGGACCGAATTATGAGATATGTGTATCACGATCGTGTTATCACAAGAGATGGTCATGGTGTCCTGTGAAATCCCATAATCTTCCAACATTTTCTTCATTTATAAGAGTTGCGTGCAATAACTCCCGACAAACGATGTACTCATCCTCCGTAGTGGACAAAGAGATGGAGTTTTGCTTCTTTCTAAACCAATAGACAAGAGAAGAACCAAAGAAGAAACACCCACCAGAAGTGCTCCTACATCCATCTGCATCCCCGGCCCAATCAACATCCGAATAGGTGAACATACGATCATCACTATCAAAGGAATACCAAATACCGTAGGAGAGAGTCCCACTCACGTATTTAATAATACGTTTTAGAGCGAGTAAGTGTTATAATTTCGAGGACGCCTGATATCGCGCACAGACTCCAACACTAAAGGCTATGTCAGGACAATTGGAAGTCAAGTAGAGAAGACTACCTATCATACTTCAATACAAGGTTTGCTCTACGTCCTTGCCTGTAGTGTCCTTACTAAGCTTGATATAAGTACTCATAGGTGTACGTGCATGATTAGCGGAGTCTAAACCAAATTTCTTCACTAGGTCTCTAGCATACTTGGATTAGGAGATAAACATCCCGTCCTCTACTTGACGAACCTATAGACCAAGGAAGAAAGTAATCTCACCTACCATGCTCATCTCAAACTCACTTTTCATCTCCTCATCAAAGTGGTGAGCATGCTGGGAGCATGTGGATCCAAAGACTATGTCGTGCACATAGACTTGGGTAACCAAAATATCACCGTCATCTCTCGTGACGAATAATGTCATATCAACTCCCCCTCTATTGAAGCCACGGGCTAAGAGATATGAAGTAAGCATCTCGTACCAAGCATGGGGTGCTTGCTTCAAACTATATAAGGCTTTCCTCAGATATTAGATGTGCTCCAGGTGCTTAGGGTCTTCAAACCCTTTTGGTTGTTTCATGTAAACCTCCTCCTATAGAATGACATTTAGAAAGTCACTTTTGACATCTATCGGATATAACTTGAAGTGCAGATGACATGCGATGGAGAGTAGTAAGCGAACACACTCAAGCCTCGCAACCGGAGCAAATGTCTCCCCAAAGTCTACACCCTCTATCTATGTGTAGCCTTGAGCAATCAACCTAGCCTTGTTTCTGATTATGGTACCATTTTCATACATTTTATTCTTGATAATCCACCTGGTACCTATCACATTTGTCTCACTAGGTCGGGGGAAAAGTTCCCAAATAATGTTTTGTCTAAACTGAAGCAAGTCATCCTACATCGCAGAGATCCAATGTTCATCCTAGAGTGCTTCTTTATAGTTCTTGGGCTCGACTTTAGAACTGTAGCAGACTTGGCTAACAACATTCTCTAGTTGAGCATGAGGCTTTACCCCTAGGGTGGGATCTAGGATAGAAGTAGGATCATGACTCCTGCGATCCCAAGAAGGTGTGTCCCCTAGAACAGGAGTAGGGTCCACCCTGGATGTGGGAGACACAGTGGAATCATAATAAAGGAGTGTGTCATCCTCACTCAAATGGGTGGAGTCATCATCTTGCACAATAACATTTATTAACTCCATCACTTTAGATCTCTTCAGGTTAAAAACCATGTACACTCTACTATGTGATGAATATCCTAGCAATATTCCCTCGTTGCTTCGGGAGTCAAAATTTCCTAATTGCTCTTTATCCCATATGATGTAGCATTTACTCCCCAAAATATGGAAATATGCAAGGTTGGGCTTCTTTACAGTCCATAATTCATAGGGCGTTTTAAGTGTGTGTGGACGAAGGTAAACACTATTCACCGTATGGCATGCAGTTGACACTGCCTCTACCCAATATCTCCTAGCAACTTTACGACCTAGAAGCATAGATCTAGCCATTTCCTGAATCATCCTGTTCTTTCTCTCAACAATCCTATTTTACTGAGGAATCTTCATAGTAGAAAACTCATGTTTGATTCCTAGGCTATCACAGTAAATATCTACTCTTTGCTCGGTAAATTCAGTGTCGTTGTCACTACGTATCCTATTAATAGTGACTCCGTGTTAGTTTTGCAGGACACGACACTTGGTCGTTAAAAAATCTACAGCATCAGATTTTTCTCTCAGAAAACCTAAAATTAAATATCTGGAGAAATCATCTACCATCACTAGGATGTATCTTTTACCACCCATACTCTCTGTATGAGTAGGACCCGTGAGATCCATGTGTATCACCTCAAGTACTTGTGAAGTGGTAATGGAATTCAACTTCCTGTGGGGGCTGCGAATTTGCTTTCCCAACTAACAGGGTCCAAAAACCATGGAAGTTGACTATCCAAGTTTTGGTAAGCCACATACAAGGTCCTTTTCAGCTAATTGTGTCAAATCTCTAAAGTTCACGTGACCTAGACATTGGTGCCATAAATCCATAAGAGCGATCGTGGCGCTATTGCAGATAAGTGAGGACTTGGGCATAGTCCCACAGTAATTATCCTTTGTTCTCACCCCTTGCACTATAAGTTTACCGGCTTGATTATAGACATTACACGCATCCCGATCAAACTTTATGATAAAGTTAGCGTCGCACAGATGGCTAATGCTGAGAAGGTCTGCTTTCAAACCTTTGACGTACAAAACATTCTCTAGCTTAGAAAATCCTAGTAACTCTACTGTACCTCGTCCTATGATGCTATACTTTCTCCCGTCTCCAAAGGTGACTTTACCTTCCTTATAATCCTTTAGGTAGGTAAAAATGAGACATCACTGGTCATATGTCTGGAGCACCCACTATCGAAATACAATTGTGAGGTATTATGTACTTTGAGAGAGACATGAACAACAAGGGCCTTTTCATCTTTCTTAGGTACCCAAGAAGTGGTAACCTTTTGTTTACCCTTGTTGTTGTTGGTTTTAGCCGGGATGTGGGAAGCATTCACTGACAACAAAGACATCCGTCAAAATTCCTCCATCAAACTCTGTGATGTGGCGGCTAAAAACTCAACATGCTCTCTCAGACTGGTAAAATCATCAGTATGATGTGGTGGATCATATGTACGTGAAGTCCGACTGAAACTATAGCAATACTCTCTCAGGTAGCCTTTTCTTTTATAGTACGTACAAAAGAACATAGTCTTAGGTAGACCTTGGTTTTCTTTTCTTGGTCGACGTCTCCTTCGTGGTTTTTGACGATGTCCATATGGAGTTTTGGTAAATTCAGGATCTGGTCCAGGTGGTATTTGGTATGTGGAGGAACCATCAAAACCTATTCCCTACTTAACACCAAAACCTAAAGCGGGATCTAGGAGAATCTTTCCCATCTTTGCATATCTGTCCTCGATTTGAACCTTAACTTCTACTACTCTCTCAAGATCATGAGTAAGTTGGGCTACAAGGGCTTCAAGTTTATTTTGAGTCTCCAGGGAGGAATGGAGCTCACTCATAAGACTATCCACTTGATTATTCAAGTCCCCTTTCTCTTTCTCAAAACAACTCTCTCTCTGTCTCCAAACAATCCCTTTCTTTCTCAAAAGTGACTTTCTCTCACAACATAGGCAAACTCTATCTCTCTCAAGGTAGTGTAGGTAGAGTATTCTCTCTCTCTCTCTCTCTCTCTCTCTCTCTCTCTCTTCTCCTAAATATTCATCTAAAGCGGTGATCCTAAGAACTAACGCTTTATTACGCTTTTTGGTTTTAAATGACTCAGTATATAACGCAGCGTAGGCGCGTTGAAGATTACTCTAGCTCTCATTTGCAGTATCCTCCCCCTCACTCACTTCATTCTCACTGTCGAGGTGTTCCTATGAAGTAGCATCCTTATCATCGTGAGGAGAACTAGAGGTACTCACATGACTAGCATGAATGTGGTGAAGTTACACTCATGTGATGACTCGTCTCCAGAGGCCACCGACTGGACCTCATTGTCGTCACTAAGGATAGCGTTAAGGACACTTTTCCCATTTCTTTGGCAAGTCTTTTTAGCCTAGTAGCACACTCAAAAGCTCTATGACTCTTACCGTCACACTCATAACATCTCTCACCATCTTTCTTAGGAGGATCTTAAAAATATTTTTCATTTTTCTTTTCAAACTTATTTTTCCCAAAAATCTTTTTATCTTTGAAATTTCCATTTTTCTTGAAATTGAGAAATTCTTGAATTTTTTTGCAAACAAGGCCAAATCATCTAAATAAAGGTCACACTTGAAATCTGACATTTCTTTCTCCCTATTTCTAGATGACTCTACTCTCTTTCTTGCCGACCCCTCACTCTTCCTATCCTAGGCTTAAAGTGAAATTCCCTTATCTTTTGGTTTAACAGACTTAGGAAACATGTCAATTTCAAATATTTGTGAGTCTCCAACTAATTCCTCTAATTAAGCGTGTTTAAATTACCCATAGAATTTAGCATAGTGACTTTAGGGATAAAAAGCTTAGGCAAAGATCTTAGAATCTTTTTGACAACTCTAGCTTTAGGAATGTGTTCACCAAGATTAAAGCTAGTATTTACAATATCAGATGACCTAACATAAAATTCATCAAAACATTTAGACTCAAGCATGGTGATAGTTTCAAATTGAGTTGTTAAGTTTTGCAGTTTTGATTCTTTCACAGCATTAGTTTCTTCATGGGTAAGCTGTAAAACATCTCATGCCTCTTTTGATGTTGTACATATCATTATCCACTGGAACTCGTTAGGTGTGATGGATCCAGAAATAGCACTAAGACCCTTAGAGTTAAAAGATGACCATTTAAATTCTTCTTCAGTCCATGCAGTCATAGATTTTAAATTTGTCACGTTGTCAATAGTGATGGAGGGAGGTGTCCACCCTCTTTCAACCAAAACCCAAACTCTTTCATCTATGGCTTTTAGAACAGATTTCATACGGGCTTTCCAGTAAGCATGATTTATCCCGTCAAAAAATGGCATTTTATTATATCATTTCTCCATTTTGAACACGGCCGTTTTCAAAAATTAATTTTTCAGAAAATTGATATCTTTAGAAAAAATTTGCAAAAATTTACACGGTATAATTGTGTAATTGGATATGATACCAATTTGAGAGTACACTTTTGTTCAAACAAAGAAATTATTTAATTAAACTCAGTTTTTAAATTAAATCCTAAAACATGCATCTAGGTGTGATTGAAGACAATATGAACATGCAAGAACATTCAATCACAAACAAACACAAGGGGAAAAACCTTTTTTATTTTCACTATAATTTATAAACAATGGTTTACAAGGATTATACTGAAAACAAAAGTGACATACTAAATACCCTCAGGTGTCGGATCAAATGTCGTCAGTTGGAATCTCCCGCAAGAACTCCAGATGGGCAGCAATGGAAAAGAGTCGGCTTCTCCAAAAGTTACTCTAGATGAGTAAAATGATCCTTTGAAGGTTTAAAGATTCATAATCATATTTAGGAATGGTTTTGTGAATCAAAACGCATGAAACCTTAAAAACTTGAAGTCTGTCTTCTGGGATGTAAATCGTAGAAACGTGTGGGAAAAAGACTTGGAAAAGTGTGCCGAATGGGTAAAGATATTTATACGAAAATTGAGGCGACGCCATCGCTCGAACGATATAGGCATGTCGCTTGAACGATGTCGCGCAACATGGTCATATCGCTTGAATGATAGAGCAATGTCGTTTGAACGAGATCCACGACCGAAAAAGTTTGCTTCTACACTTAGAGAAATTTTTGCTTTTGTATTAAAAATAAATCAGACTTCGAAAAATATTTTCTAAGAAATTCTAAAATATTTATGTAAATATTAACAACTCCAATAAACCATTTTACGAATAAAGCGAAGTGGAGTAGTGGGAACGGATGAGCAGCACGCCATATATAGTATGATGCACGTGTGAAGATGGTGGATGCATGGATTTGGATCAATGTCGTCGTGGATGATCGTGTTGACCTGACGAATGTAATGGTATCAGACATACATACTGTGATCTAGGACACATAGAAAATTCCTAGATTCTACCCCAGACATTTATAAAATTATGTCCTTACATTGTTGAATGGAATTCAGAATGTGAAAATGCATTCCAGGAGTTGAAGAAGTACGTGGGATCACACCATTGCTATCCTGACTAGTTTTGGGATAAAACTTATACTTATACTTGGTTGTTTCTAAATCAGCAGTGAGTTTGTACTTAGTTAGACTCGATAACGGGGTACAAACACTAATTTAATAAACCACTAAAGCATTTAGAGGAGCTGAAGTTCGATATCTACCCTTGAAACTATTATCATTATCACTTATTGAATCTTCTAGGAAAATGAAGACTTATTTTCAAGAACATTCAATCATTGTATATACTGATTTTCCTCTGAAGAAAGCTCTATCCAAGACATCCTTTTATGGAGTTTGTACGTGGATGGATCCTCGTGCACAATTGGTAGTGGAGCAGGTATCATAATCAATACTCCTAATAATAATGATATTGAATATACACTTGGGTTTCAATTTAAAGCATCAATTAATGAAGTAGAGTATGAGGTATTGATAACATGACTATATTTGGCCCATTCTTTAGGCTCCAAGCAAGTTGTGGCTCACAGTGATTCACAGTTGGTGGTTAATCAAGTGCTTCATTTATATGGAGTCAAAAAATAATTGATGTTACGATATCTTGGCATAGCCATAGAAGTCATTGCCAAGTTACTTTCCATAAAACTGAACAGAATCCCAAGAATAAAAAATGCTTGAGCAGATGCCCTTGCTCGGTTAGCTTCAACGAACAAAACTGAACTTCGAAGAACTATTCCCATTGAGATTCTAGCCAATAGGAGCATCGATGATGACTTAATGGTTAACTTTGTAACCAAAGATTTGGGACCCTCTAGGATGGATCCAATCAAAGCTTTACTGAGGATGGGATTCTACCTTCAGATCCAAAAGAGGCCAAATAACTTTGATACGAAGTAGTAAGATATGTAGTGGATAAATAATTTTTTCCATAAGGGGGTTAACTATCTCCTTATTGTGACGTGTTCATCCGTTAGAGTTGGAAGATTTGATTAGAGAAGTGCACGGAGGATCTTATGGAACTCATTTTGCTGGTCGGTCATTACTCCAAAGAATCAATACTCAAGGTTATTACTGGCTGACAATGAGAGCAGATTATACAGACTTTGTAAGGAAGTGTGACAAGTGTTAGAAGTTCTTTTTTATCCATAAAGCACCAAATTCTACTCTAACCCAAATAACTTCTCCTTAGCCTTCTTCTATTTAGGGAGATGACTTGGTCGGCCCATTGTCAACCACCAAATGCAGATTCAGGTATTTAGTCATTGTTGTTGACTATTACACTAAATGGGTGGAGGTGAAACCATTAATTGAAATGCCATACGAAAAGGTATGTCAATTCACCTGGAAGAACATCATATGTAGATATGGGCTGCCCTATGCTTTTATTATGGACAATGGTACCCAATTTGACGATAAAGAATTTGACACGTATTGTGTCCAATCCAAAATCCAGAAACTTCATTTTTCACTAGGCCATCCACAAAGCAATGGTCAAATATAATCATAAATAGGACTTTGTACAATCGTGTGAAGAAGCGACTTGATGTTACCAAAGGGAACTAGATAAATGAATTATATTATGTTCATTGGACCTACCGAACAACGTGGAGAAAAGTAACTTGACATACACCATACATGCTTTCATTTGGGATTGAAGATATAGTTCCAATCGAGATAGGCATGCCTACATACAGGGTTCTAAATTTTGATTCCCCAATTAATGATTTGTTAAGACGATTGGATTTGGATATGTTGGAAGAAGTTCGTGAAAATGTTGCCCTTTGAAATGCTGCCTACCAACAAAGGACTGATTGTTTTTACAATAAAATGGTTAAGCCGACCAACTTAAAAGAGGGCGACTATGTCCTAAAAGACTTGATCCGTAAGAATTATAAGCTCGAGGTCAATTGGAACTACCCTTATCATTTTCCAACAATTGTCCGACGAGGGACTTATCGAATTGAGACTTTGAAAGGCAAAGAATTCAAAAATCCCTGGAGTGCCGAACACCTCCACAAGTATTGTCAATAAGTCCATAGAGAGAACTAATTGTAATTCTTTACTTAATGCATTATTAATGAAATTGAATTTCCATTCCTTTAATTTGTTTTGATTTTTTTTCCAGAGTATGGGGGTATACATCCCTAGAAATACACAAATAAAAATGTCTCTTGGTCTTCAGCCCTTATCGGTAAACATTTCAACCATACTTAATTAGGTTGAACTTGTCAAATTCCAGATGCATCAATAACATAAGAAATTACTTCATGTATGACTTCGTATAAATAGGTCACGAACAAGAAGACATTCCCCGACCAAGATAGCTATAGGAATACATTCCTTATAATTGGTCGGCATTACTTACTTACTTCATGTATGACTTCAAGTCTTCACGAAGTTAAAAATAATAAGATAGTAAAACTTATTTACTTCATGTATGACTTCAAGTCTTCAACAAGTAAAAAATAAGAAGATAGTAAAACTTCGTATATAACTAAATAGTTACATACAAATTTTACTCAACCAAGGTGAGTGCATGAAGGCATATAAATATTCCCAATTTATGGAGTATACATATATATTCCTTATACACCACTGATAACTAATGGTAAACTGGATCAATAAATCTAAGTGCATTTGTAGAATCTATGGCTTTATGAGTAATTGTTTTAACAATTCGGTTAACTAATTGGTTAATAATCAAGAGTTGACAAAATAAAAATATGGATTTAAATTCATATATTAAACTGTGTTACATTCAAATGAATACATCGTAAAAATATAAGAAAATCTATTCGGCAGGATGTTTCCCTTGAGCCTTGGAAGTCAGCTGAGCTGCTTCCACTCTTTCCATTCTAGTAGGAGGATCATCCAAGGTATAAGGAGAATTAGTGAAGTTAGAATTTTCTAACATTTTTTGGTTGTTGTTGTTCAGCACATTAATCAGGTGTGGGGGATAAACTATCTCGTGAACATCAATTAGTTCATAATCTCCTAATTATTTGGTGATCAAGTACTGGGAAGTTACATCAGAAGGAATCCATGACTTATTTAATTGGAAAGGAGGATCATCACAATCTAGAAGACCAGGCTCATTCCAATATGATAGCTCGCTATTTCAATCATGTTTCAACAAAGTCAGATAATTTTCCATCCCCATCTATAACCTTCTCTTTGGCTCTGAGTAATATGATCATCAATATGGCCAAGTGATTCATTATAACCTTTCAATATGATGTTGAAATTTCTTCAACACATCATTCTTCACTTTCAACTGAATGGATTGGTCGGCGATGGCTTTCTCCTTAGCTTGCAGCTATGCAGATAAATTAGTAGTGGCCTGACTCTTAGCCTTCAACTGAGCATATTGATCGACCAATATTCTTTTAGTCCTAGCTTCATCAATAGTTGGTCAGATTGACCCCTGTTGCTTGGAAGTTTTCCCATACTTTGTTTTCTTAGGATCCTCAATCTCCTAAACGAGCCTAGCATTCTCAGTCTCTAAGAATGAGTCACCTTCGTCGGCACCACTGGGAGATGATTGTTTTAAGATATCTACCTCATTCTCGAGTTTATTATTCTCTTCTTCCAAGATTTTGGTAATATTCCTAGCCTCATCGACTTCTCGGTGTAGTAAAAATTCAGACCTTCTATACATCGGTGCATACTTATGTTTCTGGCCAAAGCTCAATACCTCACTCAAAGATTTATATTTATCCTCATAATAGGCATGAAGTGAAGATAAAGAAAACTTATGATCTTCTTACACATCCTCAATCACCTCGTAATAGGCTATGTTGTTCACTACATACCTATTCCACAAGTAATAAAGATTAATATATGAGTCTCTCACTTGAGTGGAGGCATCTGGTCCAAGCAATCCGTCCAACTCTTCTTCAGTTAAAGAGACATGTTCATCTTCCAAAAGAGCTCTACTCTGCTTAAGTTGGTCGAATTCAATAGAAACCAAAAGTTTCTTCCTAGCATCAAACTGAAAAATGTAGGTGTAAGTCTACAAGTAAAATTACCGAGCAATAATAAATATGAAGATTCATTTAAGCAATCAATAAGAATGAATAAAATGATATTTATAACACACATGACCAGAAAGGGTGAAATGATTTCATTAATGTCCAAAAAAAGTGTTTTACAACTTGCTGAGAATTGGTAGCCCTATTACATGGAGAAGAAATATAAAAAGAAAAAGAGCAAGGAGTTAAACCTTCTCCTTGTCATGTGCAGTACTTCCAGAAGGATGGTCGACAGCCTCATCAACAGTCTTCAAAACTGACTCTGGAGGCTGAAGGGAGGATTCCCCAGATCCTTATTCATCATCATATTCCTCCTCCAAGTTAGGAGGAGTACCAGTATCATGCCATGAGAATAGTTCAGACTCAGTTGGAGTGCTAACTTCTTTAAAGGCTGCCGACCAAGCATACTTAAAGGACGACTTCCTCATAAATTCAACTTCGGTAGCAGTTGCCAACATTGCCTTATCCTACCCTTTGTTAAAAGAGTCCTCTTTGATCTTTTTATTTTTGTCCCTCTTAGTGACCAAGTCAGAAGATAGACCAATAATTTTCTCCTAGGAAGATTTTAGAAAACCTTCATTGGTATCCAACTTCTCCTCGACCAGTTTAGCCTTATTCTCAGCAGTTGATAAAGTGGTCTCAGTAATGACCAACTTCTCACCAACCTCCTTCACACTGGCTTTAGCAGTTACCAGCTTCTCTTCGACAACCGTGGCTTTGTTATTAGACTTTTATAGCTCTTTTTCCTAAAGTTTCTTCTTGGCCTCCAAAGCTTTCTGACCAACCGTTAAAGATTGTCTCAAACCTTTAATGGCCTCTTCTACTTCACCTCCTGAAGAACATATCTGATTGTTTTTCTCCACTAATTGGTTAAAATTTTCCAAAAATTGCATAAAGATAAATATCATATCGAAATAAGTAACATGAGAGAAAAATAAGCAACAGAGAAAGTAATTACCATAACTAAATTTTTGCAAGTAAATGCTGCCAATTGTGATCTTGGAAAATGAGAAAGAATTTCTCTACCAAAAGAATGGGTGCCAGTTTTTATTAATTTCCTCGCAACACCAGGAGGAATAGCTATAGAGGAACTAGGGCTAGTGATAGCCAAATCCTCTTGGATTTTCTCGACCAACTCTTGGTCGACAACATAAATTTTCTCATCTGGTTTCTCAAGCAAGCCTTTTTTCAGTCTCCTAAATTGATAAGCATCAGAACCTCCTTCCTCAGTAATGATAACCTGAGGGATACTCTCTTTATCAAAATGAACCAACCAGATGTTCCTCCTCCAAGCACCTCAACAAGTGGCACCGAAATTTCTAAGTCTACCTAATCAGGAATATCTCATTCCCACCTAAATTCCTCTAAAGAATCCCCATGTATGATGTAAACCATGGTTGCAATAAAGATGAAGTAAGAGAGATAAATTTAATTGGAAGAGAAAGCTAAGAGAGGAAAAAAGACTGAAGCAAAGGGAAGAAATGCCAAGAAAACCTCTGAAACAAATAGACTAGGAGAATGAGAAGAGTGTGAATTCTTGATAGTATTTGGTAAAGAAAATCTTTGAATAAATCTCATCTTTTTATAGCTTAACTAGGAAATCGTGCATGAGATTATTACTTGAAATGACTATTGGCGTTTAGACAACTAAACTATAGAAAAAGGTAAGAAAGTACTAATTTAGCCTTTGGCAGTTCGTTGAAATTCAAATTATTTATGAAAATGCCACAATGAAATGAAGACATGGAAATTTTTCACAAGTCCCACAATTCGACATCAGCCGACCAACTCTTAAGAAAGTATACTCCATCCTTTCAACAAAAACATCAAGAATGAAGTATTAAGGGATTCTGTTAATACAAAAAATTATCCATCTATGTGGACCAATAAAAAATTGACAAATGTCTCCTTACTTGGCAGAATACCTTGTCCGCAAATAGTTACTCGACGGCCATGTCGATCGAAAAGAAGAATGCCGATCATCAACAATATAAATGAAAGGACACAATGCGAAAAGAAAAACCAATTTTCACATTCATTATGTACATGGTGTAAATGCTTAAATATATAAAAGCCTACCATCTCTTGTGATTCTAACCCTTGATATCCGAATCACGATAAATACATTGTATCGCATTCCCAGTGGGCAAGACATAACTGATTATAGGGATTTCTTATTGACAAGAATACATTGCTTCCTGTAATCACGGAGATCAATAGCACACCAGTGGACGTAGGCTTAATTCCATAGTTGAACCACTATAAAACCTCGTGTTTCCATTTATTATTATCTCATAACAATTCAATATTTATCTGTGATTATTATATTGGATATAGTCCAATTTTTTACATCAACATGCATATAAACAAGTTTAATGAAGGTTGTAATGAGTTTTAACTTGGAATTGAAAAAAAATAGAAATTTCATCCCTCAAAGTCTGTGAAAAAGTGTCGAAAATGTGACAAGTGTATGGCCTTAAGACTACACGCGTTAATAAGGGAAGATTTGTATTTTTCTTATAAAGTAGTCTTCAAAATGTTCAATAATTTCTTAGAAAAAGAAAGTAATGAAATAAAGAAATTTCTAACTTGTAAAGTATGTTACTCCAAAGTGTTATATTAGTGTTAATGGATTAAAAACATTTCAGAAGTTTGTGTGTATAACTTAATAATATTTTGGGGAAAATAACACTTGCGAAAATAGAGAAAAATGCAAGTTTGGAAATAAATGGGTAAAATGGTAATTTTACATAAAGTGGAACATTTTTATTAAATAAAAATAGTGGAAATGGTGTTATAAAAATAGTGATAGATGGGAGTTATTTTGGAATAAAATCAACGTAGGTATATAGAGGACAAGAAATGATGATTTTAAAGTGTAACATAAGATGGGGTGAAATCCTGAGTTTTGGCTTTAATCGGTCAAAAGTGGAGTTATATGGACATTGGAAAAATGTTAAAACACAATAATATGGACTCAAATGACACCGAGAATGATTGATAATGAACTCTGAAAGACCCAAAATCACTAACCAAATCATATGGTATCATAGTCGATGATGTGGAACCCGTTAAAGTATGCGGATATTTAGAAGATTCCAAGGGAATATAATAAGAAAAGCAAAACATGTCAAGAATTGGGTTGTGTAGTGAATATAAGAAAAGATAACCTAACTTGAATGAAATTAATACATGTTTCGATTGAAAGATAATGTGGACAAGTAAAGTGGGAAATTGACTAATGTCCATAACGTAAATGAATGGTAAAGTGAAGTGATCCAATAGTTAATTAAGCAACCTACAGAGGTTTAACCCATAATTAATACGAAGGTGTGTTTATGAAAGGTTTCCAATAAAAAATAAGTATTTTCTAACATGTGCGTATGTTGAAAGGTGAATCTCAGGGGGAAATACTAAGATAAATTCGGTGTGAGTAAAGGGATAATTTTGATTTAGGAAGTATTCTCTCTACAAAAATGGTATTTTGTTTAAGTATATAATCGGTATCGTTAAATCAAAAAATAAATGTCAAGTCAAGTAAAAATGGGACTCTTTCATTAGACTAAGGTGAATTAATCGAAATAAATAACATCTTAGAATAAAATGGTCCCAAACATTAATGTCTAAGTATGTGTATAGATACAGAGTAGTACTTGTACACGTATCTTATGTGTTAGAGCCTCTTTTCTATCGTTTAATTATATATTAAATTATTGAGCTTCGATCACTAGAAAGTGTTGGCGATAGGGGCGTTGATATGTTTTGGGTGTTACTAAAGTAATCTTAGGACTTGATTGAGCATGATCATCGAGTAAGTGGAGACTTGATGATGGTTATGTGAATTTAATGGCTAGCTTGATGGGGAGCGTTACAACCTATCGCATGTTGAGCTCTTTGGTGATGGTCCCTTGAGAGGAGCATATGACGACATCTTAGTGATTTAGGACTTAATTGATCTAGCTTTGAAGGATTCCCGTGACTTAGAACAATAGTTGATAAACCCCAGGAACTTGAATAAATGGTGGATCGATAATTTCGAGGATGAAATCTCCTAAAGATGGGAGAATATGACACTCATTCCCGAGATTTTATCCTTTCCGCCATGTAATTTGTAATTATATAGAACCCTAGGGGATTCGGATAAGTAATTTAGGGATGGTTATCGATAATTTATGGATAGTCATCAATAACTTACTGATGGTTATCCCTTCCTCCGTGCTAAATGTGTCTCCCTTGGACTTTAAAAATCATTTTACGGGTTTATTTAGGGTTATATGGGGGGTAGAGAGAGAGAGAGATGGTGGGTTATTCCTCACCATTTTTTATTAGCATTCACCTCTCTCTCTCTCTCTCTCTCTCTATATATATATATATATATATATATATATATATATATATATATATATATATATATATATATATATAGTTTTAACGATATTTCAGCTTCCCCAAGCTTCTCCCACAATTGTTACACTTTGCCACGACCATACCACACCATCTCTAAGCCTTATTGTTCCTTTACAAGCTTTATCACGGGTATAAGTCGGTCATGTTAAGCAAAATAAGATGTTTGGAGATATTGTTGGGGTGGTATAAAGAAGAAGAAATAGAAAGTAATGGAGTTTTAAGGGGTTTTTACTTTGAGCTTTCATGGAGACATAGGAGGTGGGACGTTGTCATTTTCTTTAACATTCATCCGCCATTATTAAAGCTGGTTTGAGGTGGGAAAAATCTACTCTTTAAGTTTAAGATTATATTTCCTTAGTATCTGCCCTTGTGTGTAGAGTTTAAGAGAAGAATGCATGAATAATTTAATAGATTATTTCTGACAGTTGGTGTAAAGAAATGATATATTTCAAGAAAACTTGGTGTTAGACATTTTTATGGAATAACAATATTGAAATAATATTTATCTTGTCAAATATTGTTCATACAATAAATTTTTCAATGTTTTCTCGTAAATTTGGGATTTTCACAAAGATAAGCATTTATTAAAGTTTTGACGGATAAAAAATATCTTTAGTATTAAAAAGTACGTTATTGTAAATGTTATGAAATTTCTTGAATAAGTCATGTGTTAAACTCATTTTTCTTGGATTTTTGAACTTAAGATCCTTTTCCCATGTGTTTAAACTTCTTGTATTTTGATGATTGGCATATAAACAAGTTTAATGGAGGTTCTAATTAGATTTAACTTGGAATAAAGAAAATAAAAATTTCATCCCTTAGAATGTGCGAAAAAGTGTTGAAAATAATTGTATGGCCTTAAGAGTATATGTCTTAATAAGGGAAAATGGTATTTTTGTTATAAAATAATTTTCAAAATGTTCAATGATTTCTTAGAGAAAGAAAATAATGAAATAAACATATTTCCAACTTTTAAAGTATGTAACTCTAAAGTGTTAAATAAGTGACAATGGGTTAAAAACATTTGAGAAGTTGGCGTGTATAATTTACTAATGTTCTTGGGAAAATAAAACTTTGGAAAATGGAGAAAAGTGCAAGTTTGGAAATAAATGAGTAAAATAGTAATTTTACATAAAGTGTAAAATGGTGCGCTACACAAATTGTCCTAGTGTAACAGTCTGTATTTTTGAGTAATTAGAATTTAATTAATTCGATTATTTTAAATTACACGTGTGTCTGAATTTTATTGAATTAAGTATTAAGTGTTTATTGAATATTAATTGGGAGAATTAATGATTAATATTTTTGGAATAAAATTATTAAGTAAGTAGTAAATAATTATTATTACATTGTAGCGAGTGATATCGACGTGACTGTGTTATATCTCAATCGGGATTTGCATGTTGACTATATGAGATTGAGATAAAGATTTTGTGTTGAGTGACTCGGATGGAGATTTTGAGGTTCAGATTGATTCCAAATGGGTCGAAATAGGCAGAATAGTGTACCCGGGTGTATTGATTGGGTCCTGGAGCGATTTTAGACCAACCTGACACCACTTAAGGGAGTTTCGGTCAATTAGGAGCCTAGGGTAGAGGGAACTCCGAAAATTAGAGTGTTATACCGTACCCTTTGAAGGCTAGGGCTACAACACTTGGGAGATAGAGGAGGCTATAGGAGAGGAAGAGGAGAAGAAACCTAGGCCATTCCACACCTTTTCGTATCACCAACGTTGCCGAATTTGTGATTTGAGGAAGGAAAGATCAACCTCACCATCTCAAAACAAAAATCAGATCTTTTTTTTATTAAGGCAAGTATTTATCTTGCATTATTTCAAGCATGTTATAATATCCATGTAGTGTAGGATTTTAATTACATGATTTAAAGGATTTCTTGAGATTTGGAAGGGTGAAATTCATGATTTGTGGTAGGAATTCATGTAACATAAATCCCTATATGTAGATGATACAAAATCAGAGAACATGTGATGAATAACAGGAAAGAAGTAATGGTATATTGATGAATATGCACGAATAATACCATAAACTAGGGTTTTATGAATTTTGAGATTTAATCGGTTTTTGGATATATTTCTTTTAGATTGATGTGTTATTTACGTTAGAAATTGTCCCTAGACATATATTTGAGATTTGGGTATGCTGGATAGGAGTTTGGGAAAACAAAGTTGGGACGAAGATACCAAAACTAGGATTGATCGATCGATCGTGTGATGTCGATTGATCAATCAATCGTGGGATGTCGATTGATCGATTGATCGACGAGCTTTTGTCGATCGATGGACCAAAGCTATTTTTTTCCTCTTTTGCTTATTTTAATAGTTCTCCTTGTCGAAGAATGTGGGGGACTTTGGTAATGTTATTTTAACTATATAAATACTTAAAGAAGGTCAGTAGACATATGATTAAGGCCCATATAATCTTAATAAGGGCATAATTAGGATTAGGAGCGACGATAGTTAACCGATTGTGATGCGTATTGGCAATTTATGATTTGGGTTATGAGAAGAGTAAATGATGACCTAAGGCTAATATTAGTAGTATAGTGATGTGTTAATGACTAAAATAACATAAGGGATAGTTGGGACCCTTCGGTTAGTGATTGATACTCAAAAAATACAAATATAATACTATGTGTGAATTGTTAGTATGTTGAGTATTTGATAGATATAAATACTACGTACGGGATATATTGTGGGTTTTGTGTGTGTGTGTGTATATATATATATATATATATATATATAGCTTGTGTGAATACCTATTATGTGATTTGTTATGTGTGCGAACATATCTACGCTGCCTGCTATCACGGGAGATCCACGCTGAAGGCGATCCCACCTTGGAGATTCTAGAGAGGTTTGGATATGTCCCCGATAAAATAGAACTTAGGAATGCTCACTATTTGAGAGTGTATAGTGGGATCTCGGGTATAACATATACAATGGAGGAGAACATAGTTCTAAGTCGTTGGGCTAGCCCATGTGAGGGTGATGTTTCTCAATCTATATTTTACTCATTTTGTTGATCTCAGTTTAAATACATGCCTAGTTTAATTATTTCCTCACATATTGTCTTTTACACTTTTATTTGTGAAGTATTAAATTAATAGAATTCTACCGACTAGTCTCTTTGGATTCGATACCCGGACTGACCGCTATACGACAGTAAATAGTGTAGTCTGATAAGCACCCAAAAGTGTACATTTTACAGCCCGAATAGATACATTTTAGTTCCTAATTCTCGACAAATTGGGACTTATATGCTTATTTGTTTATTTTATAGGTCAAATGCATGTTGCGATGTTCAAATGCTCAAATCAAGGAAATTGCAACAAAAATAGAGCTAAGCATGTATACCCTGCCCCATAACCCAAAAGCCGAGCCCAGACCTACCCTAATCCTTCCCCAAACCCTATGTGTGTTGAGTTTTTACTTTTATTACTTTTGTAGATTTTATTTGAGTCTTTTTTATTTTTAGATTTATTTAGAATTTTGTAGGATTTATTTTCTAATTTTATATTTCTTTTTATTTTGTGTTGTTTTATTTTGATTTTTAATTTTTAATCCTTATTGTATTTTATTTTATTTTTAGGATTAGTTTTTAGGAGTTTATTTTTAGTTTTATTACATTTTAATTTTTAGGACTTTAGTTTTTAATTTATTTTTTAATTTTTTAATTTAATTTCTTTTATTTTATTATTTAAGTTTTATTTTATAGATTAGGATTTTATTTTTACATGATTTTAATTTTTTAGTTTTTTAGTTTTATTTTTAGTTAGTTAGTTAGTTTTATTTTTAGATTGGGTGTACTAATTTACACACACACACTAATCCTAAACCAACTCACTCACCCTTACACTACTCTCCTACTCTCCTACACCCTCACAACACACAAACATACCCCCACTTCATCTTCTTCATCCCACACACACTCTCTCCTCTACCTCCATTAACTAACACGCACACATACAACTCTCAACTTCCTCAAAACCTCCATAAATAATACTAGCACCCTAACACCATACACCTCAACCTAGTAGCCCTCCAACCTGACTTCAAACCCGAGACCACCCCCTTACCCGATTCCATACCACCACCTGCCTACCTCCCCCATTTAACCAAACCCCCTGAAACCACAACCTACCCGGAGCCTGCTCGCGTCCAACCCGCTTCCCCGATAGCTTCCTTCAACCTGCGACCCAATCGAAACCATCCAAACCCAAATACCCCATGGCCACTACCTAAAACCCATCTGAAAACCAATCCCATTTGAAGAAATACCTATGAGAAGTATATATATAGGTTGAGAAGTATGATAGTAATCTAAATAATTATACTATACGTAGTATAATTATACTATACATAGTCGAGGTTAAAATACGTATGAGAAGTATATATATAGGTTGGAGAAATACCTATAAATTTAATAGGACGTGTGTATGCCTATTATGTGATATTATTGCTAAGAGCACTAATGGGTGATAACCCTTGGGTGCAAGAATCTTATAGTTAAGCACACTAATTAGTGATAACATGGGGGTGCAGGAACTCTATTGTTAAGTGTACTAATGGGTGATAACCCGGGGGTACAAGAATATTATTTTTAGGTGCGCTAATGGGACCCGGGGGTTCAAGAACAATATTGATTAAGTGTACTAATCGGTGATAACCCGGGGGTACAAGGATATTATTGTTAAGTGTACTAATCAGTGATTACCCGGGGGTACAATGATGATGATTATTGTTAGGCGCACTAATGGGTGATAACCCGGGGGTGCTGGATTATTATTGATAGGTACATTAATGGGTGCTAACCTGGGGATGTAGAATTCTCTTGATAGGTGCACTAATGGGCCTTAGCCCGAGGGTGCAGAATTAGTATATATATATATATATATATGAACTTGTGAATATTTCTACTGTGTGTGTAAGAGGGTAGTGAGACTGGGGTCTATGAATAACTGGAAAGGGTGAGGCGTGACCCACTCCAATGGACGCTGCCTGCAAGGTCTTAAAGGTCTCTTGGTGCAACTTCTGAAGAAAACTTCTCCTTCTGGTAACAATGGAGCTCAAGCTTCAATTCACTCCCTGCAAGAAGATGAACTTTCACAGCAAAAATAGTAATTTTCTCAAGGGAAACACTTGAGAGTGATGGCTGTCAGTGGGGAGTGAAGGAACAAGGCACTCAGCACTAAGAGAATGAGCAGGGAGAGAATACTTAGGTAGGTCTGGTGGTGTTTTGGCAGAGTAACAGTGTAATTTTCTATTGTCTATCTCTTTTGACCTTGCCCAGGGGTCTATTTATACATGGGCGTTAGGGGTGAGCTAGCGATTTTGGGCGGAAAAATTGAGAGAGTTGGTGGGGAACAATGTCTGAAGTGTACCATTTGTCCCTACCTATAGGCAGCCTGCCTGTCCCCTCTGCAGGCGCCACCTGGCGCCGACAAAAACTCAAAAAGCACATATGTCCCCTAATGAAGACAAAATAGCAGATTTTGGTAGTTATCTTTTGAAACGGTAACTTGTGGTGCAATTTTGCAAATCTTGAGAGAGGAGACCTTAAGGCCTCATCCTCTCTAAAAGTGTTATTTTTCTTGAGAGGGACCTCGAGGACCCCCTCTTCTGGAAAAGTCATTTTCTTGTAAAGAGTTTATTTCTTGTGAGTAGCCAGCTCTTTGGCTGCTCACTTCACTTGTGACCAAGTGTGCAGTGTGCGTAGTCTCGAGTGACTTCTGGGTCTCCCTACTAGTATTCTCTCAATCCTATAGTGCTAAGTGGTTGATCTTGCTCAACATACCTTGTCCCTCAGCCGCCAAGCCATAACTCCCAGGAGGTCCCAACGCGCCTGTTCGAGCCCTGCTCGCTCGACTAGGCATCCTGTACAAGAAAGTAAAGTGTTAGTGTTGTTGTTCATTTAGAGACTGATGTTTCATGATGGGGGGTTGTTCGCGATAGTTACTCCCTCAATATGAGTTTCTGTCAAAAACCCCTGTAGCAGCACTTCTCGAAAAACATTTCTGCAGTGACCCTTGCAGTGGCGCTGAGTTTTGCAGTGACGCCGACTCTCTCAACTGTCATTACTGCAGTGGCCCTTGAAGCGGCGCTGGCACTTGAAACGGCGCCGACCCTTGCGGCGGTGCGGACCCACCCTTGCATCGGCACTGGTATTTGAAGTGGCGCCGACACTTGCAGTGGCGTCAACACGTGAAGCGGTGCCGACGCTTGAAACGGCGCTGACGCTTGAAGTGGCGCTGACACTTGAAGTGGCGCTGAGGCTTGAAATGGAGCTGACCCTTGCGGCGGCGCGGACCCTTGCATCGGTGCTGGTGTTTGAAGTGGCGCCGGCACTTGTAGTGGCGTCGACACATGAAGCGATGCCGATGCTTGAAACGGTATTGACGCTTGAAGTGGCGCTGACACTTGAAGTGGCGCTGACGCTTGAAGCAGCGCTGGCGCTTGAAACGCCGTTGACGTTTGAAGCAGCGCTGATACTTGAGGTAGCGCTGACGCTTGAAGCGGTCGCTCATACCTGGGGCGGCGCCGACCCTTATCGCGGCGCCGACGCTTGAAGTGGCGCTGATACTTGGGGTAGCACTGACGCTTGAAGCGGTCGCTGATACCTGAGGCGGCGCCGACACTTGAAGCGGTGCTGACGCTTGAAGCGGCGCTGACGCTTGAAGCAGTCACTGATACCTGAGGCGGCTCCGACCCTTGTCGCGGCGCCGACACTTAAAGCGGCGCTGACGCTTGAAGCGGTCGCTGATACCTGAGGCAGCGCCGACCCTTATCGCAGCGTCGACACTTGAAGCGGCGCTGACGCTTGAAGCGGTGCTGACGCTTGAAGCGGCGCTGACGCTTGAAGCGGGTGCTGATACCTGAGGTGGCGCTGACCCTTGTCGCGACGTCGACATTTGAAGCGGCGCTGACGCTTGAAGCGACACTGACACGTGAGGCGGCGCCGACACTCCAAGTGGCGCCGATGCTCGAAGTGGAGCTGATGCTTGAATCGGCGCTGACATGTGAGGCGACGCCCACCCTTATCGCGGTGCCGATGCTCGAAGTGGCGCCGATGCTCGAAGTAGTGATGATGCTTGAAGTGGCGCTGACACTTGAAGCGGTCGCTGATACCTGAGGAGGCGCCAACCCTTGTTGCGGCGCCGACACTTGAAGTGGCGCTGACGCTTGAAGCGGCGCTGACGCTTGAGGCGGCGCCGAACCTTGTCGTGGCGTCGACGCTCGAAGCGGCGCCGACGCTCAAAGCAGCGCTTACGCTTGAAGTGGCGCTGATACTTGAGGTAGCACTGACACTTGAGGTAGTGCCGACCCTTGCGGTGGCGCAGGCACTTGCAACGGCACCGGCACTTGCGATGGCGCAGGCACTGATACTTGAGGTAGCACTGACACTTGCGGTGGCGCAGGCACTTGCAACGGCACCGGCACTTGCGATGGCTTTTGGACTTCTGGGTGACCCTCGCGGGCACCTCTCGGATGTTATTAATAAAAAAGCATTTTTATTTTATTTTGCTTTTTTTTATTGATAAACACCCATCTACATTAGCCCCTCGTGCAAAGATTTTTTGGTTGGGTAGACTAAAAAAACTTTGTACGTTATAAATCTGATTTCAACAATTATGTACACATATATATATATTTTCTGAGGGACCCTTAAATCATTAACTGCGATGTCCCTTTATCCGAGGTTTTTAATTTTTTTGAGAACCCAAGCGTCAGTGTGGGAACTATCATCTCATCATTTGGGAAAAAAAGGTCATCAACTTTTTGCCTTCCTGCACGTTTTCCCTTTTTGGTGCAAAAAACATAAGCCTCTTTTCTTGGGCTCCTTCACCTTCTTCAATAAAAAAACATAAGGCACTTTTGGGTTTGTAGTGAGAGAGAGTGAGAAAGGGATTTTTAAAACACCATAGCCACCCATCTCCTCATTTTTGCTCTAACTTTTCCAACTACCATAGCCTCTCATCCATGGATTCTAAACCAAAGAATGCCTCTACAAATGTAAGCAACTTTAAAACCCCCAAGATTCTAAGCTCTATACCTTCTTCATCAATCATTTCCAACGCTTCTATGGCCGAAACTACTATCGTCGGCGATCCCTCATCCCGTCTGACCAGCGGCGGCGGTGTTTCATCCGTTATACCTGCCTTCTCAAATTTTGCGTCGAGAACCCTCGAGGGTTCCTCGCCCTCCGCGTCGGAGTACGCGACCTTCGGTTTGGGTTCCTCTACGACGAGGGGTGTCTCGACCAAGGCTTTGCTGGCGGTGGGGGATATCTCGACTGTAGATGGTATGCGCGAGGGACATGGTGTCTCGACCGAGGCTTTACTGCCGGCGGGGGGTATCTCGACTATTCGGGTTCTGCGCGAGGAACACGGTGTCTCGCCCGATCTGGGCGTGAGTTTGAGTTTCTTGGTTGGGACGGCTGCCATCCAGGGTTCTTCGTCAGTAGGTCCCCCATCCGAGGGTCTCTCGCCCCGTTCAAGACCTCGCGATGCTGATATTTTTCGGCGAGACACATCCTGCTCCATTCGAGACCTTGCATGTTCGGGGCCAGCACCTCAGATCTCCTCGCCTCCTATATCTGCGTATGAGGGCCTCTCTCCCATGACGAGCTTTTTTAGAAGTTCTCCGCGTGAGGGGGTCGCGATGAAGTTCTCCGATGTGTCCTCTACAGGTGTCTTAACGCGCCATAGCGCTGGCAGTGGTTCCTCGCGCGCTGGAACGAATGTGGGGAATACTTCCTTGTGTTCCGTAGCTGATGGTCTCTCGCTCAATCCGTTGTTGGCGTCTGGGGGCGTCTCGACCTTGGGTGTCTCGGCGCCCCCGATCTTTTCTGAAGTTTATCCAGTTGGTTTGGATAAGGGTATCTCGGATTTTTCTGGCGCCAACAGTGGTTCCTCGCGCGTTGAGCTAGGCGCGGGGAGTTCTTTGTCTATTGAAGATGAGTTTGGAGGAAGGGGGGTATCGACAGGTATTAGTGCTGACACCAGCATTTTGCCCTCGGGTGTCTCGATGCCTTTGACTGTTTATGAAATGGGTATTTCAGCTTATGGCAGCATGGTGACCTCTCGTCGGCAGTCGGGGGCCTCGAGACTTGGTCTCGCGTCCACGGGTCTCTCGTTCGTGGAATGGGGTGTCTCGACATTTTGTCACCTCGGGGGTTCCGTGACCCAGGGTGTCTCGCCGACTATTGGTGTTACGGAGAGCATGCTACTGACCAGGGGCTCTTCACATGATTTTGCTGGGGTTTCTGCCTCTACTTCTTTTTTTTGCGATAGGGGACCCCGAGGGTCCCTCGCTCGGAGTCCCCATTAGGGTGAGTTCTTTTCTTGAGCCAATGGCTCTGGGTGGTTCATCAGCTACTCCAACTTCTTCTCAGGCATGGAAGTACTATATGCGCATTCGTCAAGTGCGAGACTTTGGTATTTATCGTCGTGCTCCTTTTTTTGGTCCTACTGACAGTTTCATGATTTCACTTTCTGATTTTGGGGAAAAAATTTTGGGTGCTGTTCTTGAACGTTCTCATGCGGTGTTAACTGAGTCTGCTGATCTTCCTACTATTTCTACGGATTCCATTCTCGGAGTCCGAGTTGACCGCGGTGACTTTCCTTATTCCAACGTTGAAGTTAAAACCCCGGGTGGACCCACAGAGGAGTGGGCCAGCTGGGTCGATTATGTTCTGAGCGTTCCTGATTATGTGGCTATTCTTAGGGAGGTGGGACTCTTCATCGCCGTCAGCAGCCTGAAGTCCTGCACCATATTTAAACATGGTTCTTCGCTCAATCTCTTATTGTCTCGGTGGAGTATGGAGTCTCACACCTTTGTCACGGGCTGGGGGGAATTTACCATTACCCTAGAAGATATATGTGAGTTGTACGCCCTTCCTTTCTTTGGGCAGCAGGTATTTTCTGATGACTGCGAGGACTCCCTAGAGAAGGAGCTGGTAGGGGAGTTACGGTAAGCTCTCGGAGAGTGCTCGAGGTATGTGGCCATAAATATAACTGGTCATTCCAAGCATTACTTTGCCAAATGGCAAAGATACTGGTTCAGGGACTTTGAGCAGTTGCAAAAGGGCGAGACTTCTCGTGCAGCCCCCAGATCCCAGGATGGTCCTAAGCTTCACTCTCCTGCACATTTAGCCGCTTTCCTCGTTACGTTCCTGACTCGGTTCCTTCTACCAGGTAAGCCTGAAGATTGTCCTCGTGAACTTCTTTTTAGATTGGCTGTACGATTGTCTCGCGGTAGGTCGGTACCCATGGCTGCCCTGACCTTGGGTTCTCTTTACACCTGGATAGACCGAGCACACATAGATGTAGAGAGGTCCTGCGATCGGTATGATGTTTCTAATCATGCCAACGCCCCTCTCTTGATGGCCTTTTTGTTTGAGCATTTCCCCCACTTTTCCTTAGGGGCTCACGCTTGTCATAGCGACGCTGCGAGACTTCTTCAGTGGCATAAGAAAAATCCCAAGCAGTCTCTGGGAATGTTGATTGATGATATCAAGGAGTTTCAGTTTCGGCCTTACACCAGGCGCCCTGGGGGTACTTTCAGCTGGCTTTCTTTCCCCGGCGACGGCGGGACCTTCTATTGCCCTTCAGCAGTGGGGTCAGTTTCCACGTGTCCTCATATTAATGTGGTGACGATGCTCTTACCGTGTCACCTTCCTTCTTGGACCGAGTTAGGTCCGCGTGCTGAATCTTATCATTCCGAGAGGGCAAGACGACAGTTTGGTTATGATCAGGGCGTTCACACTCCTCCTCTTCCTACCTACAGCAGTCATTCTGAGGCATTCTCCGAGGCGTGTGCTAGCTTTACTCTTCAGGGATTATTCCGCAGAGTCAGTGGTTTGGGTGGTCTCTATGTGCCTCCCTGCTATTATCATCCTTCATTCACTTCATCTTGGTTCCTTCTTTGGCAGCAACAGGTTCGTCTTATCCAAGAATGTGTAGTTGGCCCTCCTCATGAGACTAACCCCATCAAATATACCAGAGCTCAGTTTTTGGTCAGGCGGACGCAGAAAGATCCTTGGTTTCTCAGCACCACCTCTACGCCACCCTTGGAGCAGGCCATCCCTATTTTAGTGAAACCTCTCATTGACGAGTCACTTCCGCCTCCGTCGACTGAGCTTCCTCCTGTGAAGTCTAAAAGCCAACCAAAAGGCAAAGGGAAGGCGGGCACCTCTACTACCAGCAAAAGGAAACACCCTGACGCCGACGTCTCCAATTTTGTTCCTGCTACTACTGCTTCTCCTCCTTCTTCTCCTGTGAGGACCCGGGCTACGAAGAAAAAGAAAGGAGATGGCGCTGGCATAGCTGCTTCCTCTACGGTGGATCAAGAGTCCAATACTGGCAACCTTGGTGCAGGGGGGACTTCCCAAGTAGTGAAAGGGAAAGGTTACTCCTCACCGAGCCTTACTTCCCAGGAGACGTGGGTCGCGTCTATTCCTATTGCAGAAGGTACTATATCACAACATCCTTTACTTAGTGGAACCAGTTCTCACGGAGTTCCTTCATCTCCCTCCCCTTCATTGGAAGAGGAACTAGTTGATTATGGAAGCACCCCTTCCTATGACGACCATAGTTCTTCTTCAGGTGATATGGGTGGCCTGGGTTTCCATAGCGAAAGCACTACTGACACTTATGCTTTGTTATCAGTCTCTAGAGAGTCTTCTAGCGATGATGAGGCCTCCCGTTCTCCTGGGGGGTTCAGCCCCACCCATCTCCTTTATAGCCAGACTACGCGCCCTGTTACTGTAAGCGTTCTCCCTTTACTTGTCTATATTTTTTTGCATATGATTTTCTTTCTTCCCCTCATTATATATATATATATATATATATATATATATATATATATATATATATATATATATATATATATATATATATATATATATATATATATATATATATTTTCATTCAAAGCATTCTGTTATATTTATGCAGGCCATTTCCGTAGAGGCAAGTAGTTCTCCTCTTCCCCCACTACGACCGACGCCCTTTCAGCGGGAGAGGAACTCCATGCTCATTTCCTCCCGAGGCCTGTTTAGAGAGGTTTTCTGTCTCCTTAATTCATTTAACATCTGTTGTAATTTATTCGTCTTCTAACTGCCTTTTGGTTGAGTACACTGTCATTTCCTCGCAGCTTTCATCCGTGCACTTTACTGTCACCAGGACCGCCCCTGTGGCTTCCCCTTCTCCTCAGGTATGCTTTGCTATTTTCAAAACTTTCATTGCGCCATTTTCTTTTTTACCTCTTCCTTTTATTTACCCATTTATCATGCGTAGAGAGTTGTGTCTTCGGGCGTTGCCACATCATCTTCTCTCGTCTCGGCGGTGGGCACTTCTGCCGTTGAGCCCCTGGGCTCCTCTTCATCTGAGGTACGTATATTTTTTTTTTTGAATATTTGTTTTCTCTTAATAGGATTCCTAATGGCTTTTGGACTTTCTTCTCAGGGGGGTTCTTCTCCCTTACTTGACATTATCACCCCGGGCCTATCCTCTTTGGGGAGGATTTCTATCCCTAGGGTCCGCGTATCTATGGACGGTAGACCCTTGGTTCAGGCGATTTCTCATGGCCCAATATTTACTGTGGCCTCAACCAGTGAGCCTACACTTCAGGTCAGTCCTTTCTGTTGAAGCATGGGATCTCCTTTTCCTCAAACATGCAATGAACAACGTATTTTCATTCTTTGCAGGCTATCAGTACAGCCCCTACTGCGCCGACCGTCCTTTTCCGCTCTTCCCCTTTGGATGGGGCTCAGGTACTTTTTTTTCTTAGCTATGCACTTCTTCTCTATCTGGCATGTATTTATCATAATCTCTTTGTTGAGTTCGTTGCAGTTATCCCTTGGCGCTATTTCGAGTGTGGCTCCTGCTACTGTCGCTTCAGTAGCCCCTATACATGGGCCGATTTGTCCTGCTGTTACACCTCTTCAGGTAGCTATCTGTTCGGTGCCCTTTTGAGGATCTTCCCTCACCCTCTTTTTAATTGAGGTATTTATCATTCATGGAATAACTGATTTGTTACCTGTCTCCCTTTCTTGTCACCCGCAGCTTCACCTACCCCTTGCGGCCTCTGTCGCTGAGATTGTTCTTCCTGAGGTGCCTGAGGTTGAGTTAGCTTCTTCGGAAGCATTGGTCGCTGAGGCAACCCCTTCTGGAGCATCGATCAGTGTTGTTGTCCCTACGGGAGCCCCTGCTCCTCCTTCTATGACCGTTACGGAGGGTGTTGTTCAGGTGCCGTGTATAAGAGTATCTACTTTCCTCCTTCTAGCGTATACTGTGCAAGCATTCTCATTTCACCCTTGTCTCATTGTTTCCAGGTGCATGAGAGTACTCCGATGACTATGGATCTTGGCAGTGGGGCCACTGCGAGAGAGGTATTAGACTGGCATACCTCCTCTTTTTACTATTCCCCTCTTTTCTTCTTTCGTATACTGTGAAAGCATTCTCATTTTACCATTGTCTCATTATTTCCAGGGGCATGAGAGTACTCCGATGACTGTGGAGTCTAGTAGTGGGGAAACTGTGAGAGAGGTATTAGACTGGCATATCCCCTCTTTTTACTATTCCCCTATTTTCTTCTTGCGTATACGGTGCAAGCATTCTCATTTCACCCTTGTCTCATTGTTTCCAGGTGCATGAGAGTACTCCGGTGACTGTGGAGTCTGGTAGTGGGGCAACTGTGAGAGAGGTATTAGACTGGCATACCCCCTCTTTTTACTATTCCCCTATTTTCTTCTTGCGTATACTGTGCAAGCATTCTCATTTCACCATTGTCTCATTGTTTCCAGGTGCATGAGAGTACTCCGATGACTGTGGAGTCTGGTAGTGGGGCAACTATGGAGGGAGATCATAGTTCTGAGCTTACTCCTTTAGCCGGTGACGCTGATTCTGGTGGGGAGTATTCTTTTCTTCTTTCTGAGGCGGGGTCTCGCCACTCCGAGGGTGATGATGAAGCAGAGGACGCTGCGACTATTTCTAGTAGGCTATGGCGTGAGGAGCTGCCAGGCCGCTTCAGGGTATATGAGCGTCAACTCTTGGATCTCATCTTGGAGCACCATCCCGAGACGTTCACTTCTCAGAGTATACTCCAGGTTGACAGTCTTACGGCCTTCAACCTGAGGGCTCTTGCCAGCCATGTTCATGAGTTCTTGGCTAACTCCCCTGATAAACTGACTAGCTCTTCTATTTTGCTATTCTTGGATGCCCTCCGCGACCTACAATAGTTCTATCACTTTCGTTTGGATTGGCTTAACGCAGGGGTTAGCCCCTTTCTGAGTATTCCTTTTCGAAAGATAGTGAGGTTTCACACTTCCCGTCAGTCTAGAGTTGGGCAACGACGCGCTGAGGCTACGAGGATCCGGAATCAGATCGCCCTATTGCAGGTGAAGCTTGCCAGACTCGAGTCTGGCGATGAGGAGGATGAGGCTAAATTCGTCAGGTTGGAGGAAGATTTTCTGCGGGAGGCTGGTCCGTCATATGCTGGCGCCATCGCGCATGATGACTTATTATTTGTGGTTTCTAGCAGATAGGCTACTTCTTGCTTTGTAGTGCTCAGAATTCTATGTGTACATCACTTATCATTCCTGTATGAGACACTTTGTTTCTTCTGCACTTTATTTTTCCCTTTTTTTTTCTCCCTTTATACTGTGGGTGTTTGTTTTATATGACCTGCTCTAATTTCTGTGAGCCTTTTAGTCTACTGGTGGCTACCCCATATACTGGGGGGTATTTGCGTTGATATGAAAAGTTATGTATTATCATATTGTATATATTTTTGAAAATGCACCTCTTGTAGCTGTGAGGTGTTGGCATGTGACTTTCTTGGGTTGCCCCTCCTATCTGTGGGGTAATTCCTCCACATTACTGCTTATAGTCGTAGAGGCTAGGTTGGAGAGGAGGGTGACTCTTGCCCCTTTCCGGAAGCCTGATTTTATTATAAAGACTGTATTAATTTATGTCTGGGGGACTTTGCTCAGTATACTTTCTCTTAGGATGGACCTACCTCCCAAGTGTAGTGAGCAAAGTTCCTGATCTTTTTTTTTTGTACTCTCTTCTAACTTAATAGGGAGTGCATATGTATGTATAAATGAGCAAACAAAGCAAATGTCGACAATGATCAAAAGTGTTGCTATTTCATTTCTTTACCTTTGTGTGCTGTTTAGAGTGTCGTATTGCTCTTAAAAAAAAATTACAAAAAAACTTTTCTGGTATAGGAGCAATCCTCGAAATCCACTACAGACATGCAAAACACAAACAAAACTTGTTAGCTGTTACTAAGCATAGTACCTCTTCAGCCACTTGCAGTTGATGGACTGGAGGCAATCACTCTCTGGTTCTGATATTTGGCAGTAGCCCGACTTCCCCACCCCTCTGACAACAAAAGGGCCTTCCCAGTTAGGTTTGAATTTTGATGCCGACATGCTACGGAGATGGTGAGTTAATGCTCGCAGGACTAGATCTCCCATCTGGAATTCCCTAGGCTTAACCAAGTTTTCGTAGGCCCTGGACAGTTGCTGAGTGTAGACTTTGAAATTCTCTCTCGCCTTGTCTCTGTGCTCGTCCCGCGCCTCCAATTGCACATGCCTTGGGTCTGGGATGAGCCCATTGCTAAGAGAACTTCTGGCTGAAGGTACCGCCAGTTCCACTGGTAGGACAGCTTCGGTCCCATATACTAAAGAGAAAGGAGTGAACCCTGTTGGCTTTCTTTTCGAAGTACGGTAGGCCCATAACACCATAGGCAACTTCTCATCCCATACTCCCGGCATGTCTTCTAGAATTTTCTTCAAAATATTTATCAGGGTCTTATTAGTAGCTTCTGCTTGGCCATTGCCCTTGGGGTAGGATATGGTTGAGCTATTATACACAATCTTATACTTGTCCGTGAGGAGGGCCATCTCTTTGCATACGAATTACTTCCCATTATCTGTTAGGATCACTTTGGGTATACCAAACCTACATATGATATACTCCTTTATAAACTAGGTTACCACTTGGGCGGTGACTCTCCTTAAAGGAATCGCCTCCGCCCATTTGGTGTACAATTCTGTAGCTACGATGATAAAAGCCTTGCCGTGAGATGCTGGGACGATCTTACCCACCAGGTCGAACGCCCATGTGTGGAAGGGATAGGGGGTTGCCAAGCTTTGTAGACTGACGGAGGGAGCGTGCACCATGTTTCCATGCACCTGGCATGCTCTACACTTTTTCACATATCCAATGGAGTCAGCCTCCATGGTCGGTCAGTAGTATCCCAGCGTCATCAGTTGATCATACAGCTTGGCGCCTCCCATGTGGGAGGGCTCATGAGCTTCTTTCAGTACCCTTTCCACTTCCTCTTTGGCTACGCACCTTAGCGCCTTCTCATTGTAACCTTTCCTATATAACTCTCCTTTGACCAAGTAGAAACGTGCTATCCTTTTTCTAAGGTAAATTTCATCCGCTCTCTCGACGGGCAGCTCCCCATCTTTTAGATATGCTAGGTACGGCTATCTCCAATCTTCAAAGGCTTCCACGAAGTTAGCCTCCGTCGGCTGGTCAAAATTAGCTTGGCACTTTAAACAACTTTGCTGCAAGCGGGCTGCTTCTATGCTCATGGTGGGCCAAAAATACCCGCTTTGCTGCAATCGTCTATACAGGGGGATATCCGTATCTCCACAGTGCTTCTGGTGCATTCCTATTAACCTATCCTTGGCTTCTTTCTCCCCTACGCACCTTGCCAGAAACCCTCCGGGACTCTTGAAGTAGAGAGTTCCCTGCAGCACATGATAGTTGGATAACTCTAATATTTTCATTGTCCCTTCCCTGGTTTAAAGTTGCTTCTCTACCAGACGCCTCCAATCTTCCGGCTCGTTACTTGGGAATAAGGACTTTACGGTAGTAGGTACTGTTCTCCGCCTCACTGTGATGGTTGCTTCTGACTCCTCCATGTCCAACTTTTGGGCTATGGTGGCGAGCGCGTCAGGGTGCCTGTTCATCGTTCGCGCCTGCCTCTCCACAGTTACTTCCAAAAACTGTCCGAGCAGTCGTTGGATGATGTGTCTGTATGGCGCTAGGTTGGCATGTTTAAGGGAAAACTCTCCATTGACCTGCCTTATTACCAGATTGGAGTCCCCTCATATACATAGTACCCTGATCCCTCTTCTGAGTTCTTCCAACATCCCTAGAATGAGGGCTTCATACTCAGCTTCATTATTTGAGCATTTAAAATCTAACTTGAAAGACAGGGTAATCTTCTCCTTCCCATCTGACAGTATGACGCCAGCCCCACCTATTCCTTGAGCACTGGAGCCATCAAACTTCATAAACCACTTCTTCACCTCCTCCGCCATGCATGCTTGGAAACTTTCTCCGTGTAGCTCTTCACTAGGTGGTTCGAAAACCCCACTCGGGAAGTGGGCCAGCAGATCTGCTACTGCCTGGCTCTTAATGGCTTTAGGCACCACGCATTTTAGATCATATTCTGACAAGATCAAAAACCACCTTGTTGCTCGTCCCACGAGTATAGTCCGCGCGAGGAGGTACTTGATGGGATCACACTTGGTGACTATGTGAACGGTGAAGGCTAGAAGGTAGTGTCTCAACTTCTGGGCTACAAATACCAGCGTCAGGCAGTGTCTCTCCACGCTGGTGTATCTCGATTCTGTTCCGGATATTACTCTTGACAGGTAGTATACCGGCTTTTCCATTCCTTCCTTCTCTTGCGCTAAGAGGGCCCCTATCGATCTCTCTGTAGAAGTGAGGTAGAGCAGCAGCGGCGCTCCGGCTTCGGGGGGAGTCATCGTGGACGGAGAGGCTAGGATTTCTTTAATCTTCTTGAACGCACTCTCTTGCCTCTCTCCCCAAACCCACTTGGCTTTGTCTTTTAGTAGAGGTGCGAACGGATGAGTTACTTCTGCCAACGCAGGTATAAACCTCCTCAGATAGGATACCTTTCCCAGGAAGCTCTTAAGTTGTCTCTGACTCTTGGGCGGTGGCATCATCACAATGGCTTTCATCTTCTTTGCATCCACTTGCACTCCTTGTCTATTTACCAAAAAACCTAAGAATTTCCCTGCAGTAACCCCAAAGGCACACTTTGAGGGGTTCATTCTCATCTTATACCGACGACACCTCTCGAATACTCTCCTGAGATCCTGAATGTGCTTGTTTTCTGTCCTAGACTTCATCACCAAATCATCCACATAGAATTCTAGTATATCATGAAATAAGTCGTGAAAAATCGCCATCATGGTCCGTTGGTATGTGGCTCCAGCGTTCTTCAATCCGAAGGGCATGACTGTATAGTGAAAGTTCCCTAACGGTGTGCGGAAGGCAGTCTTCTCTGCGTCGGCGGGGTCCATTTTAATCTGGTTATATCCAACATACCCGTCCATGAAGCTATACATCTCATGTCCCGCGGTGGAATCCACTAAGCTGTCTATGCTGGGTAGTGGGAATTCATCCTTAGGACACGCCCTGTTCAAGTCGCGAAAGTCTACACAGTTTCTGATTTGGGTCTTGTCTTTTTTTGCCACTGGCACTATGCTGGACAGCCATATGGGGTGCTGAATAGGCTTGATGAACCCTGCCACTAACAACTTTTCCACCTCATCCTTTATTTTCAAATCAAGGTCTGCTTTATATGTGCGTGTGGCTTGTCTTACCGGAAGGGCATTGGGAAGGATGTTCAATCTATGAGAGCTCACTTCTGCGTCTATTCCGGGAATCTCTGTGTACTTCCAAGCAAATAGATCAGTGAACTCCTTAAGTAGCTCAATGAGTTCTTCCTTCTGCTTCGGTTCCAGGCACTTGGAAATTAGAATAGGTCTACTCTCGCCCTCTTCTAACCCCAACTTGATTTCCTCTAATTCCTGCAGTTGCTCTCTGGGTCCGTCTTGCATGCACTCCGGCGCCTCTTCTGGTTCTTCAAAATGCTCAACAATATGGGATTCATCAATAATAAAACACTCGGGCGTCGGGTCGATGCTCTCATCCCAGAACATTTCCCGCGCAGACCGTTATAAACGGTAGATGACTTTTCCATTGGGCTTTCTTGTAGGGACCTTTCTTTCCCCGTCCAATTCGGTGTAAAAGGTAGCATCCACCAAGTGGGCCTCCTCAACGGCGAAGGGTCTCTACGTGGCCTTGATCACTATCTCTGTACCTCTAATATTTGCCTTCGTGCACTGATGGTAGGTGGAAGGCACTATGCCATGAGTGTGCATCCATACCCTTCCAATGAGTAATTGGTAGCTGGTGTCAGCATTAATGACATGAAATTTGATGTGGGAGGTGAAACTTCCCAACTTAATTCCCACATTCATGTATCCAATTGACTGCATTCCGGCGTTGTCGAATCCAGAAATTACTAGCGGTACCGGAACCACCTTCTCCTGGTCAACTCCTGTTTCATATAATGTACTGATGGGCATGATGTTAATGGATGCTCCTCCATCCATCAACGCCCTAGGAAATGAGACTCCATTAATTATGGCTGTGACGTACAACGGGCGGTTGTGGAAGTAAGGCACCACCCTATCCGCTTCTGAAAACACCACTTCAGAGGTATACTTCTTAATCATCCTTCCGATTGGCCCCTGCCAATTTAGCGAAGGGTCTCCCTGCTGCTGCACCGCCTCCAAGACTTTCCTCGTGATGGACACCCTCGTTTCGTACTTCACCCCTATCTGGTCGAAAAACCACTTGAACTTGGGGCTCCTTGCTATGGCCTCACATTCAGAATCTAAGTCTACCTCGTACGTCTGGGCACTGCAAACATACTCTTCTTCAGAGGTCCCTCCCTCGTCCAGAGCGAGGATGACGTCTACCTCGCCTTCTGAGAGAGAGACTTCCTCAACTTCCCCTCTCCCACTTTCATGCTCCGGAGAGAAGAACCACTCCTCTTGTTTTCTTTCTAGTTGAAGTCTGCTCAGTGACAGATTTTCTAACTCCTCGCATAACTGCTCGCCACTCTCCCACTTCACAAGACTTCTCGTAGCTTCTTCGTCGTAGGCAACTACCATGTTGGCGGTTCCAAAGTGATCCGTAGGAAGTGGGTTCTCGTTAACGTCCACAGGGGGTATCTTCAAGGTACCGCTAGCCATCTGCTCACCAATGATCCTTCTCAAGTAGTAACAGTCCTTGGTAGAGTGCTGCACTCGTTGGTGCAATTCGCAGTACTTCGGATTGGCCTTGTCAGCTGCAGTGGGGGTCTCTCCTTTTAGGTGGGGAGGTCCTGCTACGCCTTCTCGCACCAAGGTACGGTAACAATCCATGGCCTCCGCTACGCTGCACGGTAGTGGCGGCGGGGCATCTTCCCCAAATTTTCTCTTGTTGCCGGGACTGTCAGTCTTGGCCCCAGAGCCTCCCTTCTTCCCTTTGTTACTCCCGTCCACATAGTTAACCGCTTGCCTCCTCGCAACTTGAAACCTCCCGGGTGTCAGTGGAACTTGTGTCCTCCAACCCGGGGCTCTTGGTTTGATTATCATAGCTATGTTGCCGGCGGCCCTGGTAAATTCTCTGAAAGTTCCATCTCTAGTTTCGTTGATCAAATGCAGCTTGTACTCTTCCAAGAGTCCTTCTACACATATCTGCAGCAACCTGGCCTCCGCCACGTCCTCGTGAACATCTAAGGCCCTCTCATGAAATCGCTTGATGTAGTGCATCAACTCTTTTCCTGGCTTCTGGACCTCTTGCGCCAGGTGCCTCAGTGTAAATTCATCCTCCGCTATAAAAAACTTCTGAAGGAATTGCCTGTGCATCTCTTCCCAAGTAGGGACGCTGTTAGGCGCCAAGTGGGAATACCATGTATAAGCTTTCCCCGTGAGAGTTTTAGAGAACTCCCTCAATCTCAGGTTCTTGTCGCCAGCGTGTACTCCCAGGTACTCGACGAACCTCTTCACGTGCTCTCTAGGGTTCTCCCCCCTACCGCCAAACTTGATAAATTTTGGTGGAATATACCCCTCAGAGTATGGCTTCTCACTTACTTCCTGTGGATAGGGGTCTTGGAACTCCTCGTATAGGTGGGAACCCTCTCTTTGAGAGGAGGAGAGGAGCTTACTCACTTCTTCCATAGTAACAGTCTTAGAGGGTGATTCCTCCAAACATGTGCTTTTAGGAGCTGGAGAACCTGTTGGCGCCAGGACCTGCTCCGGCGCCGCCTTCCGAGACGGAATCGTCTCTGCCGGAATCGTAATAGGAGTGGCTACCCCTCCGGAAGGGGCAGTAGCAGGTGTCACACAACCTTGACCCAAGTTTTATAGATCCACGTTGTTTTGCTTTAAAAAGTCAAAAAACATTGCCATAAGGTTCATACCTACCATTGGAGCCACTGCCGGCGAACTGGTCTGACCTCCCTGAGGCGCTGGCGCCTTGGCTCCGATCACCACCACTTCTTCCTGAGTAGTCTGGTCACTGTGAGCTCCATTACCAGACAGAATGTCCTCAAAAACCAACTTCTTAGAGACATTGAAACCTTCTTTGTCCATGGAAATGAGGATACCTCCCCAGCAGAGTCGCCAAATGTAAGAGGGTAGTGAGACTGGGGTCTATGAATAACTCGAAAGGGTGAGGCGTGACCCACTCCAATGGACGCTGCCTGCAAGGTCTTCAAGGTCTCCTGGTGCAACTTCTGAAGAAAACTTCTCCTTCTGGTAACAATGGAGCTTAAGCTTCAACTCACTCCCTGCAAGAAGATGAACTTTCACAGCAAAAATAGTAATTTTCTCAAGGGAAACACCTGAGAGTGATGGCTGTCAGTGGGGAGTGAAGGAACAAGGCACTCAGCACTAAGAGAATGAGCAGGGAGAGAATACTTAGGTAGGTCTGGTAGTGTTTTGGCAGAGTAACAGTGTAATTTTCTATTGTCTATCTCTTTTGACCTTGCCCAGGGGTCTATTTATACATGGGCGTTAGGGGTGAGCTGGCGATTTTGGGCGGAAAAATTGAGAGAGTTGGTGGGGAACAATGTCTGAAGTTTACCATTTGTCCCTACCTGTAGGCAGCCTGCCTGTCCCCTCTACAGGCGCCACCTGGCGCCGACAAAAACTCAAAAAGCACATATGTCCCCTAATGAAGACAAAATAGCAGATTTTGGTAGTTATCTTTTGAAACGGTAACTTGTGGTGCAATTTTGCAAATCTTGAGAGAGGAGACCTTAAGGCCTCATCCTCTCTAAAAGTGTTATTTTTCTTGAGAGGGACCTCGAGGACCCCCTCTTCTGGAAAAGTCATTTTCTTGTAAAGAGTTTATTTCTTGTGAGTAGCCAGCTCTTTGGCTGCTCACTTCACTTGTGACCAAGTGTGCAATGTGCATAGTCTCGAGTGACTTCTGGGTCTCCCTACTAGTATTCTCTCAATCCTATAGTGCTAAGTGGTTGAGCTTGCTCAACATACCTTTTCCCTCAGCCGCCAAACCATAACTCCCAGGAGGTCCCAACGCGCCTGTTCGAGCCCTGCTCGCTCGACTAGGCAGCCTGTACAAGAAAGTAAAGTGTTAGTGTTGTTGTTCATTTAGAGACTGATGTTTCATGATGGGGGGTTGTTCGCGATAGTTACTCCCTCAATATGAGTTTCTGTAGCAGCACTTCTCGAATAACATTTCTGCAGTGACCCTTGCAGTGGCACTGAGTTTTGCAGTGACGCCGACTCTCTCAACTGTCATTACTGCAGTGGCCCTTGAAGCGGCGCTGGCACTTGAAACGGCGTCGACCCTTGTGGCGGTGCGGACCCTTGCATTGGCGCTGGTATTTGAAGTGGCGTCGACACTTGCAGTGGCGTCGACACGTGAAGCGGTGCCGACGCTTGAAACGGCGCTGACGCTTGAAGTGGCGCTGACACTTGAAGTGGCGCTGAGGCCTGAAACGGCGCCGACTCTTGCGGCGGAGCGGACCCTTGCATCGATGCTGGTGTTTGAAGTGGCGACGGCACTTGTAGTGGCGTCGACACGTGAAGCGATGCCGATGCTTGAAACGGCGCTGACGCTTGAAGTGGCGCTGACACTTGAAGTGGCGCTGACGCTTGAAGCGGCGCTGGCGCTTGAAACGACGTTGACGTTTGAAGCAGCGCTGATACTTGAGGTAGTGCTGATGCTTGAAGCAGTCGCTCATACCTGGGGTGGCGCCGACCCTTGTCGCGGCGCCGACGCTCAAAGAGGCGCCGACGCTTAAAGTGGCGCTGATACTTGGGGTAGCGCTGACGCTTGAAGTGGCGTTGACACTTGAAGCGGTCGTTGATACCTGAGGCGGCGCAGACACTTGAAGCGGTGCTCACGTTTGAAGCAGACGCTGATACCTGAGGCGGTTCCGACCCTTGTCGCGGCGCCGACACTTAAAGCGGTGCTGACGCTTGAAGCGGCGCTGACGCTTGAAGCGATCGCTGATACCTGAGGCGGCGCCGACCCTTGTCGCGGCGCCAACACTTGAAGCGGTGCTGACGCTTGAAGCGGTCGCTGATACTTGAGGCAGCGCCGACCCTTGTCGCGACGCTGACATTTGAAGCGGCGCTGACGCTTGAAGCGGCGCTGACACGTGAGGCGGCGCCGACCCTTGTCGCGGCGCCGACACTCGAAGTGGCGCCGACGCTCGAAGTTGAGCTGATGCTTGAATCAGTGCTGACATGTGAGGCGGCGCCCACCCTTGTCGCGGCGCCGACTCTCGAAGTGGCGCCAACGCTCGAAGTAGCGCTGATGCTTGAAGTGGCGCTGACACTTGAAGCGGTCGCTGATACCTGAGGCGGCACCGACCCTTGTTGCGGCGCCGAAACTTAAAGTGGCGCTGATGCTTGAAGCGGCGCTGACGCTTGAGGTGGCGCCGACCCTTGTCGTGGCGTCGACGCTCGAAGCGGCGCTGACGCTTGAAGTGGCGATGATACTTGAGGTAGCGCTGACACTTGAGGTAGCGCCGACCCTTGCGGTGGCGTAGAGACTTGCCGCGGCGCTGACACTTGCGGTGGCGTAGGCACTTGCAGCGGCGCCGGCACTTGCCATGGCTTTTGGACTTCTGGGTGACCCTCGCGGGCACCTCTCGGATGTTATTAATAGAAAAGCATTTTTATTTTATTTTTCTTATTTTTATTGATAAACACCCATCTACAGTGTGAAATTAGTAGACTTGGAAATAACAATAATCATTACATTGGGCCAATAGGTCTTAACCTAAGGGTGCAATATTATTGTATATATATAGGGATGATGAGACTATATATATGTATGAGTGTACTTGGGGAACTTTCTGCTTTGTTAAACTAGTAGATAAAGTGGAAATGAGAAATGAAATAATCTTAGTTGATAAAAGATTAACCATTCGAATGGTGAATAATGAAACTTAGTATGTGAGATAAAATATTTGAATACCGTATTGTATGGGCGATACGGGAATATTACTAGTGATAGTAGTTAGTATTAGTATGGTTTCTGACTAGTTAGAGTAGGTGGTATAACTAGGGGAGATTATATGTACGTTAGGCGTGCACAATAGATGAGAGGTGAGAAACTCATGTGAGAGTTCGATAACTAACATGTGTATAAGACTTGTTTTAAGAACCAGTTTTAAATACTTGCTAAATTATTTTTAAACCTCGACCTCTGACCCATTTCGTGTATCTCTTCTCTCTTTCTCTCTCTCTCTCTATATATATATTGGAAATGTTTTGACACCTAGCTTAATTTTATATTAGGTGATTAATATGTTAAAATTTTTTCGACAGTGATGCTAAGAATGCACCAACCGAACATTCTGTTTTAAATTGGTACAGGACTGATCACCCTTTATTTAATTGGGCGGGGTGTCATAACGGGTTACCCATAAATAGAGGTCGGGGCGTTACAATAGTCTATACAGACCGGGTTGACCACAGGTAACCCATAAATCAAGGTCGGGGCATTATAATAGTCTACCATGGACATCATCAATTTACTTCACAACAATGCCAATCAAAATAAGAAAGCCAATCACTCCAAGGGGGCACCCTTTGAGGAGACTAGAAGGGCCTTTATGCGTCTAGGAGGAAACTTGTTTGGGGGAGATCAAACTAAAGGTAATGGATAAGGAAATTCTTCACTTAAAGGCCAAGATTCCGAACATGAAGAAGGAAAACCAATAGTCTACCCACAACATGGCGACAGTGTTAGAGGCAAACCACATTGCCTTTTATAGATGCGGGGACAAAGATTTTTGTAATACTAAAAAATAATAGAACTTTGTCCATAATTCCTTTTTCAAGAAAGGCTTGAGTCCCTAAGCTTGAAGTCATTTAGAGATCATGATTTTGGTACCCCTCAAATCTAGAGGAAGGATATGAAGATACAGACGAAGCGATCAATTAGACTAAGGTTGTAGAAGATCCCTTAACAAAACCTCCTTTGGTTTATTTTTATTTTGAACATTTAAGTTCTTCATCTTATTAGACTGAATGGACACATTTGATTCACGATCCAACTTCCGAGATTTTATAAATAAACTTCTATTTTTTTATAATCAACAGTCATCTAAGTGGGAAATTTCATCCCAAACTCTAAGCGGGTTCAACACAATAGGTAACTCCATGCTTCCTCCCCTCAAATCGGGTGTGAACAAAATGCAGTCCCTCTTATACAGTGACAAAACATGATCACTCAAGCATGTAGGTTGAAGGAGAAAATATGGACAAACCTTGAGCGGTTTGGGTGAGACTGTATTAGCGATGGGTTCTTTATTTGGAACGTTTGAGTCGATGGGTAAAATTTTGAAACACTTTCTGGAAATATGGCATTTATATGTGTTGAAAGTGGATTATGAGTGGTATCGGGTTTAGTATTAGCTTGTCAGACACATTTCTGAGGTGGAAGCACTCATCGGTCGTATGACATGTGGATTGTTAGAAATCATAACAGGCATCGGTTTTAAAGTTTTTAGGGAGTGAATTTCGTAATGGACGGAGGTCAAGGGGTTTGATGAGATTTTGGCTTAAAAGTTCTTGTTAGAGTTTGGACAGGGGAGCATGGAGCTCTATGTATTTGTTCTTGGAAGGATTATGGTGACCTTTCAATTCCCAAGAGGTAGAAGGTTGTGAAATTTTATTAGTGGTTGATACTGTAGCACTATCAAGCTTCTCATACGTTTGGGAGTCAACTGTCTGGTCACTTTATTTTGTACAAATTACACTTTGGTAATGCCTTCCTCAAATTATACACTAGCCTCTCGAAGGACTCGAAAGTGTGGGTAATATTATCCTCCTATGGATTCTCAAATATGAGGTAAGAAGTTCTTCTTCATAATACTGAATTGTTCCTCCTTGGATGGTCTTTTCGTCATGGTGGCAGCTTTCTCTCTCCACCTTCCTATGGAGCCACTGACTATATCCCAAGGGTTTTTCTTAACAAGATCTAGATCTCGGTGCGTATCCTCTAGCTCCCCATTATACTTTTATCGAGATATGAATTATTGGTCGATATCCTCCCAACTACGAATCTAGATTCTTCGAGGTATAGAAACCACGGGAGAGTGCTCCTTTTCAAGGTTTGCTAAAACATCTAGGCTATTATCTCTTCGAAGGAACCAAGGAGGGTCATGGCTTGGTGATAGCTTCGAAGGTGAAAAATTAGGATTCTTCTTCCCCGAACGTCTAGATGTTTGAAATCTTAAACTTCTCTGGAAGTCTATATTTGGGATAAGGAGACATATGGGTGTAATCCATGTAGTTCCCTGATATTTAGATTTGATCAAACTTTTGGACGACAGTTTGAGGTCTTATTTGACCTTGTTTAGTTCCTCCACTTTGGGATCCAAGGGTACTGGTAGATTAGCCCCTGGTTGGTCAAGGTTTTGAATAGGTAGTTGAACCGTTGGTATCCCATTAGTAGGTAGGTCACCCGAAGCATGCTACTACTTTTTTGGGACCCATACAGGATCTGGAGCGGGTGGACCCATGAATATAACGAAAAAGAACTTCGAGTTCTTCAAGAATCGAGGCCTGATGTCGTTGCATTTCATGTACCTCGATTTGAATGTTATCAATCTTGGCACTGAGTTGGGCTAAGGTAGAAAACAAATTAGGTTGCAAATTCGATGATTGGTCAGTGTTCTTTGGGGCAGTTTGATGGAAGACCGAAGCTAATAAGGAGCCATGCCAAAATCGAGTATACGATTGACCTGAGAAGGAAAATGGTTAAATTTATTTTTGAAAGAAGGTGAGAATTTTTTTTATATTTTTGAAAGAGGAGAAAAAATATTTTTCAAAAAATGAGGGAAAAATGAAAGGAATCTCAACATGATTATTATTATTAATGTTATTATTAGGTTGTCACTTATATTAGGTTTGCCTAAATGAAGATAAAAATGTTGGAAATGACCCGATACTTGGAAAATAGGGTTTGAAAATATGTAAGAAATAATTTGACTTGTTTCTAGGCTCATGGAGAAGTTCCTATTTTGAAAAAGGGGAATAGTGGAAAAATTTGAGAGGGTGTGCCGACTCAAAATTTAAGCATATTTTTGCATGGTAACTGAGAAACTAAATATTAGTGACCTAGGTTTGACACATACATGAGGTTTATGCTAATTGGTGGGTTAGTGGAAGGGTTCCTCCCCCTGGCATAACTTCTATGATATATCTCTTGCCTATAAGGGCAATCATTCATCCGTACATGTGGACAAGACATTTGATAAACTTGAGTGTATGTGAATTGACTCAGTACATATCTCGTGGGGATGGTACTTATGGTGACAATTATTATGCAACACAAATAAATACAAGAGAGGTAATTACCAAGGAAGAACAAGGAATGAAAAATAACAATCACACAACAAAATATGTACGTGGTTCAGCAAATATGTGCCTACGTCCACGGTGGTGCAGTCGATATTATTTCTATATCCTACGGAGAGTGGATACAGAGAATACAACTTGTCCTTTTGCCCCGGACCTAGGGTTTAATATATACATGTACATTTAGGTGAGTGGGGTGATGGGTTCCCCCACGCCTTCCATCCTTCCTATAACTTCCCTTCAAGGGAACGTGGGAAGAGACCGAATCAAAATAAGAGGTGGGGGCCTAGACTTTGGGCCGCCAGAACTGGGCTACTCGTCTAGGCCCATGGTATTAATTCTGGGTACCCACAATTGCCCCTAAGTTTGTTGGGCCATGTTCATGGGCTCAATAAATTTAAATGATTAGACATAATGGCTTTTTTACAATTCTTCGGAAACTGTGGAGCTGATTTTGGCGGCACCTGCTTCGTATCTTGTGCACTATGATTAGCAAAATTTGAAGGTTTCTTGGGTTAGTCACTTTTCTACCGTCGTTCCAATTTTTCCAGCACTTTCTCATTCCTTGTGAGTTCTAGCATTTCGTACCGTCTTCTCTCAATCTCCATTCTCGTTGCTTTTCTTGTCGTTTGGACTCGTGCTTCTTCATCGTTCGAATTGGTCTTCTATCTTGTAAGTTTCCTGTACTTTTTCTCTATGCTTTCTCTTTGAGTTTGTAGCTTTTCTAAGGTTTTTCAATGGCGATGATTGGAAATAGGTCACTCTCTGAATTTAGGAAGTTTTACAACATCCCTGAGTGGGTAGATATTGAGTGTTGTGCCTCCCCTACTAGAAATGTTAGAGATATAGATGATGCCCACTGAATCCACGTCTTGTTTCTTTCCCAGGGGGGACTCACTTTTCCTCCTAATGATTTATTTTTGCATTTTTTTGGCTATTTTAATATTGTTCCTGCACAATGCTCGCCCAATGTGTGGAAAATAGTAAATGGCGTACATAGGATAAATCAATTGTATGGAACTAGGTTAGGGCTCGCCGAGGTCTATTTTTGCTACTCCTTTTCTCGAACTAGTTCTGGTGTCCGTTACCTCAAAGCTAGGAGCCCTGACAGGGTATTGGTAGTAAATCTACCTGATTCCCATAAGGACTACTGGCAAGAAGGTTTCCCTGTTAGAAATTGGCAGTTTTCTCCCTAATTGGAAGGGTCGAGGTCTGAGAGGTTCTCTGTTCCCTTTTATGGAGAGGAATACATAGGTAGACATTGTACTATTGTTTCGACTTTTATTGATTTGTGATATTTCTAACTCTTTTCTGTTCCTCTTTTGCAGCGAGGTCAAAGAATTTGGAACCTGCTCTCAGCGAGGTCCATCTTTGGGACTTGATAAAGGCTTGGAATATCAAGGAGCCTTTGGGTGATGGAAAGCATCCCAGATCTGCTCCTTTTTTGCTCGAGTATAAGAACGTTGACTCCAGCTTCATACCAAGGCCTGTGGATAATATCCCAGAGTTCGACTTATTTGAAAAGACTGCTGCAGGTCCTATCCAGTTGGACGAGGAAGAGAGCAGCTCTGGGAGTGACATTGTAGGAACTGTAGGTGATTTGCGGGGAGAGAGATCTAGCAGTAGAAGTTCCTCTGAGCGTAGGGAGGTTTCTGAAGCTCGAGGGTCGTCAAGCATTTCTAGAAGTTTGAGCGAGGAGATGGTTCCTCCAAGGAAGAACCTGATCAGGGATGATGATGACGAGGACCACGTGATTCTTGCACAGAGGTCAAAGAAGCAAAAATCTGTCTCTAGGACTGTGGCTACTGGTTCTCGATCCTCTGCTCAGGAGCAGGAGAGGAAGAGGAAGGAAGAGGAGCAGGTAAGAGTGAGAGAGAGAAGAAAAAGGAAGAAGAGAGGAAGAAGGTGGAAGAGAAGAGGAGGGTAGAGGAAAGGAAGAAGAGAGAGAGTGAGAAGGAGGAGGAGAAAAGGAGGGCAGAGGCGAGGACGAAGGTCGGGAATGCCTTAGTCCCAGTGTCCACGTTGCCCGAGGGGGAACCTATGGAAATTTCCCCCCAACTGGCCCCGGCTCTGCTCGAGAGAGCTGTCCTCTCGGCTGATCGCCAAAGGGAAGTAGGGTGGGATCAATTGGCCCTTTAGGCTAGTCAGAGGCTTAATTTGGTAAGGTTTTTTCCTTTGTCTCCTACGTTTTTCTGAATTCTTTCGTTTCCTTCTTCTAATGCCTTCTTTTTTCTGTAGTTTGTTACTGACTTCGCCGTGCTGTATCGTTCGCGCGATGAGCTGGTGAAGAGAAACAGTGAGCTGGAGCAAGAGAACTCTGCCCTAAAGCTGAAGGGTGAAGAGCTCGAGGCCAACTTTAAAGCCGTCAACGCTGCTCAAATTTCATCTGACTTGGCTCATGCCACTGCCAACAAGGAGAGGGACGCTACAGTCCAGGATCTGAAGGAGCTGAGGCAGGCCTATGACTTGGTTTGATTGAGCAAACTTACAGTTGTTGAGGAGAAAAAGGTGCTCTCTAAAGAGCTGAAGAGGAAGCAGTCTGAGGCTGTTACTTCCAAGGAGGACTCTTACAATTCTGGCTGGGCTGCAGCATACGAGGATGCTGAAGTTCAGATAGGCTATATTAGCCGTCTAAACTTCAAGAAAGGATGGAACAAGGCTCTCATCTCTGCTGGAGTGGATGTTGCATCTCCCATTTTTGACGAGCACGACCCAGGACCGAGGCTAGTCGTAGATGAGGACCTTGCCCCAGCCGTTAAAGGCTCTGATCCTGTTCCTCCGGTGACCCCTACTGACGTTTTTCTTATTGAGGTGACATAGATCATCCCTGCCGAGGGCACTGCTCATGTTGATGCCAATAAGCGGAAAGGGCCATCAGCCTCTAGGCCTCCTGAGGTCGCTAATTAGTTATCTGATAGGATTGCTTTGTATTTTTGCTTTTTCCAGTCTGTAAACTTTCTTTTTTCAGTTCGATGTAATTTTAACCTTCATTAATGAAAAAGGCTTCTATTTTTCTGTGCACTAATATGTCTTCTTATTTACCTTGTCTTATCATTTTTTGTAGTCAATTGATGTTGATGATTACATTCCTACTACTTCTCAACTGGGCAGGACCCTTGGTCCTAATACGAGTCCTGAGGTTCTCCAGGCCTTTGTTAGACTATGCAAATCCCTTCTATCTAGGAATCAAAAGTATAAGGAGCAATCGGAACTTGTGGCCAAGCTGAAGGACAGGCTCCAGGAGATGGAAGAGGTTGGGGCTTCGGTGCAAGAAGAAGTGAATACGCTGAGAGCAAAGCTTCTTAATGCTTCCGAGATCAACCATGTGGGTGAGATGCTTCAGCAAGAGAATGAGGTTCTGAGGAGAAAGGTCTCATGACTTAAGGAGCACACGCCGAACACAGATCCAACAGTATTACAGGGTTCTTCATTATCGCGAGCCATAACTGGTCGGAGTGATACCCTTGTGCTGTGGGGTTCCACTGGTCCATCTGTTCCACGAGCTAGCAGGACCACCAGGAGACAGAATAGGGAGGCAGAAGAACTTCGAGAGAGGGAAATAGAAGAGCTTTGTGGTGATGTTCAATGAGCATATGTTATTGCTACTGGGATTCATAGGGACGTTACTCGGCTGCGGCACCTATTCAAAAAGGGTCCTCGACAAGTATGGGCTGCTGGCTACGACCAGGGTTGGTCAGACGCTCCAACAAGGTTGACAGAGTTCGAGGAGCTTTCTTTTATTAGGGGGTGGCTAAGTGCCTTGAAGGAGCTGCAAGTCCCGAGGAACTCGATGCTCTGGTATCGCCATGAAATGTCTCCCTCTACCCTTATGCCCAACCCCTTCCGGAGGGATGATCGATGGATTCCCATTGATGCTATTCCTCGGCAATTATTGGAGTCAGATGCGAATGAGGTTGTGGAAGAGTTATCTCCTGCTCCTGATGACGGACTAAGAGCTCGAGTGGCTGATTATCTCGCTCAGAGCCTTCCCCCTATTGAGATTTTGCCAGTTGTTATTTTTTTGTATTTTTGATAATATAAATGCTTTGGGTGAGCTCTTCGACTAAACATGTATTACTATTGTTGTAAGTATGATGAATTAATGAAAAGTTTGTGTTTTGGGCAATTTTTCCAACTAAACGTGTGCATCATACTTTTCATATTCTTGCTGCTTCACAGTCTTTTTGTTTTGTCATGCAAGTGTCCCCCCAGTCCAGTATAATACCAACATACCATTGTACTCCACTTTACCTTTTAGGTTGTGTCGTCACACTCCCTTAGGCCTAAGTGGGGCAATTGGCGAGGACACACCTGGTGTTGGATGTCTTCATCCGATGAGGATTTTACTCAATCGAAGTAGGTTTGATGACCAGTATAGAATTTTATCATATTGCCTAAGGATCCCCTGTAGGGCTTCATGTATTACCAGGGGCAATGCTAAGAGGTTTTTCGTGTTTCATGACGATGACCTGAGGAGGGGTATTCCCCTGCTATAGCATAGTGATCAATGTGTCTGTTACTTGGAAAAGATGTGCTATAAATGCAGCTGTTACTAATCAGAGTGCAACCAATTTAATAATTTTCATTAATAATAAGGGAAATGCACTTGTATAATAAAAGAATACAATAGAAATATCTAAAAATAGAATCTCTTGAGATTAACTGCATTCTATGCTCGTTGTATTTCTCAGTCCCCCATCGTTTCCAAGTGATAGGCACCCTGCAGGTCGTCTCTGGTTACTTTAAAGGGTCCTTCCCAGTTGGGACCTAATTTGCCATCTGATGGTGTCACTGTGCTGCCCAGAACTTTCCTTAGAACATAGTCCCCAATTCGGAATGCCCTCGGGTTAACCCTTTTATTGTATTGCCTTGCGAACTTTTATTGGTAGCTTGCTAGTTTCACTAGGGCTAGCTCCCTACGCTCGTCGGCTAGGTCGAGCTCAGTGAGTAATGCTACATCATTATGGCCTTGGTCGACAAGGTTGGACCTCATTGTCGGCAAACCTGCTTCGAGTGGGATGACTGCCTCCATGCCATATGTCAGCGAAAATGGGGTTTCTCCTGTTGCTCGTCGAGGAGTGGTCCGATATGCCCATATGACGTGAGGTAGTTCATTTACCCATGTGCCTTTGGCTTGCTCCAATCGCTTATTCAATCCATCGATAACGGTTTTATTGGAAGCCTCATCTTGGCCATTGCTTTGAGGGTAGGCTATCGAACTGAAGTGGTGTCTGATCCCGTGTTCGTTACAGAAGTTCTCAAAGGATCCACTTTCGAACTGTGTTCCATTGTCGATGATGATGGTTCTGGGGATTCCAAACCGAGTGATTATATTCCTCCATATGAACCTTATCACGTCAGCATCTCGGATGTTCGCCAGGGGTTGTTTTTCCATCCATTTGGTGAAGTAGTCAGTCGCAATCAACATATATTTGTGATTGTCCGCGTCGATAGGCAGTGGTCCCACGATGTCCATTCCCCATTGGGCGAAGGGCCATGGGGTGGACAGAGATTTTAGGTCGCTGGTTGGTTGGTGGGCCATAGGAGCGTGGAGCTGGAATTTTAGGCATTTGCGGACATATACTACGGAGTCCTTTTGCATATATGTCCACCAATAGCCTTCCTTCATTGCTCGAAAGGCTAGAGATCTTCCTCCATTGTGGCCTCCACAGATTCCTTCATGAAGCTCACGTAGCACTTTCTCGACATCCCCTGGGTGGACGCATCGGAGGTAGGGACCAGAGAAGGATTTTTTATACAAGTTCCCTTCTAGGGATAAGTGGAAGCGAGCAGCTTTGACTCTTATCTGGTGGGCAGTCTTCTTGTCATCCGGGAGTGTGCCATTCTTTAAAAATTCTCTTAAGGGGTCCATCCAGCTGGGTGCTGACCTCACCTGGAGCACCTGCTCCATGCTTGGTGGATTTCTGTCGATGGTCGGACAAGTGAGGAAATCGATGGGGATGATTCTTTTTAGGTCGGAGTCAACTGCCGAACTAAGGGATGCTAAGGCAACATCATGACTAGTTTTCCCCCTGGGAAACTGCTGGACGTTGATCTCTTCGAAATTTGACATCAGCTTTTTCACTAAGGCGAGGTAGGCTGCAGTTCTTTCATTCTTTGCCTTGTAATCTCCGCTTATCTGATTGGAGACCAGTTGGGAGTCACCTAACACCTGTAAATGTTTTACTCCCAAAGTATGCGCCTTTTGGAGGCCGTCTATTAGGGCTTCATACTCTGCTTCATTGTTGGAGGCTACAAATCCAAGACTGATTCCTTGTTCAAGGACTGTGTTCTCTGGAGTTATGAGGATAATGCCTGCCCCTTCCCCCTTTGAATTGGAGGCTCCATCAACAAACAGTTTCCAGGTTTTATTTTTTGTTCGGTTCTCCGTTTGCCTCGTTGGTTGGGGTTGGTCGGAGGGTCCTTCGCCCATGAATTCAGCTATGAAATCAGCAAGGATCTGACCCTTGATAGCTGTCCTTGGTTGAAATTGGATGTCAAATCGACCGAGCTCGACTGACCACTTGGACAGTCTTCCTGACAAATCTGCTTTCCTTAGGAGTGCCTTAAGGGGATGCGATGTAATAACGATGATAGTATGAGCTTCGTAATAATGCTTTAACTTCCTCGAGGCTATTACTAGTGTGAAGGCGAGCTTCTCCAATGGCAGGTACCTTTGCTCGGCATTTAGTAAGGTCTTGCTCGCATAATAAACGGGGTGCTGGATTCCTACAACCTCGCATATTAGCGCAGAGCTGACAGTGTGACTGGATACAGAGAGGTACATGTACAAAGAATTCATTTCCTGTGGTATGACAAGCAGTGGTGGAGAGCTTAAGTAGGACTTGAGCTCGACCAATGCTCGCGAGTAATCTGGGCTCCACTCTATCGTTTTGCTCCCCTTTAGAAGCTGGAAAAAGGCTTGCACTTCTCGGAGGATTTGGAGATGAAGCGATTTAAGGCAGCGAGCATACCAGTGAGCTTCTGTACGTCCCGGATTGTGCGAGGGGGTTGCACCCTGTTGATTGCATTGATCTGGTCTGGGTTAGCCTCTATGCTTCTCTTACTGACCAAGTACCCAAGAAATTTTCCTAACTGGACACCGAAGGAACACTTCCTTGCATTAAGTTTCATTCAGTATTTCCTGAGAATCTCAAAGGTTTTTGATAGGTCGGAGAGGTGATTTTCCTTCTTCTTACACTTAACAAGCATGTCATTGATGTAGACCTCCATGGTGTCTCCCATCTGATATTTGAACATTTTGGTGACTAGCCGTTGATAGGTTTCTCCTGCATTCTTGAGCCCGAAGGGCATGACCTTGTAGCAGTATAACCCAACTATTGTGATGAACGCTATTTTGTCCTGGTCGGGGGCATATAGGGGGAACTAGTGATACCCTGAGTATGCGTCCAGGAAAATTAGTCGCTCGTGAGCTGCGGTGGCGTCTACTAGTTGGTCTATCTTCGAGAGGGGGAAACTATCTTTAGGGCATGCTTTGTTGAGGTCGGTGAAGTCGATGCAAACTCTCCACTTCCCATTGCTCTTCGAAACTACTACTGGGTTGGATAACCATTTGGGGAATTATACCTCCCGTATGGATCCTGCATCCAGCAGTTTTTCCACTTCTTTTTGAACCTCTTTAGCCTTATCGGGTGCAGTTCGCCGTGACTTCTGCGTGATTGTCTTGAATGTGGGGTCGACGTGCAACTGATGATAGACCATACTCGGATCAATTCCAGGAAGTTCGTATGGTTCTTATGCGAAAACATCTACGTTGTGCCTCAGCAAGGTTGTCAACTCCTTCTGTTCTTGGTCAGTGAGAGATGCTCCAATCAAGAAGACTCTATTACTGTCACCATCTCCAGCCATAACTTCTACCAGGTTCTCGATGACCCGCTCAGAGAGGAGGAGCCTGGTCGCCTCTACTCCAGGTCTCCCATACTTTAATTTCTATTTAGAAGGTGTTAGACTTTCTTCAATTTCTTCGTTGGGCTGCTCGGACTTCTTATCTTGTTTTAGACGGATGGCTGCTATGTAGAACCTTCTCGCCATTGCCTGATCACCGTGGATTTCCATTACTCCATGTTCGGTTACGTACTTGAGTTTCTGATGGTAGGTTGAGGAAACTGCCTTCATTGCATGAAGCCATCCCCTGTCGAGGATGGCCTGGTATGGTGAGTCGATGTCAACTACCAAAAACTCGATCATCTTAGAGACGTCTTCAGCACGCACTGGTAGTACAATCTTTCCCAGGGGCATAGTCATTTTTCCAGTGAAGCCAACCAAAGGAACAGTAGCTTCCTTTAGGTCGGCGATGCTTAACTTCAATTTCCTGAATAGGTCGAGGTAGATTACTTCAGATGAGCTTCCTTGATCGATGTCAAAGTTGGCTATTCATAGTGTAATGATCAGGGCATCATGATGTGGGGTCCTTACTCCCACCAGATCTTCATCCGTGAAAATAATATGCTTGTTATAGTTGACGTCTTCTGCTCGTCGGTGCTTACCTGACTGTGACTTTGCTGGATCGATCTGAAAAGCCTGCATTACTTCTGTAAGCTTCTTCATCTCCATTCAAGCTAAATTTCCTTGGATCTGCTTGGCATCAGATGCCCCATGAATTACCGCGAACTCATGTTCGGCATCATCTTCGAGCACGTTGTCAGGTCTTGCTTCTCTATTTCCAGCTACCCTCTCCGCCTTTTTCTCTACAAACTGGTTCAGATTCTCAGACTGGGCCAGTTCCTCGAGGTGAAACTTTAGAGCTTTGTAATGCTTAGTCTTGTGTCCTCCCTCTTTTTGAAAAGCGCATCTCAGCGCATTATTACTCTTTGAGGGATCTCCCCCCATTTTTCTGGGCCATTTGATGATTGGCTCGTCTTTGATTTTCACGAGAATTTTGTAAATTGGTTTTTTGAAGACGGTGTTGACCGCCTGGAATGCTTTCGACGCATCATTGTTTCCTCCATTCTTGGAGCCATTTTCCCCCCATTCTTTCCTCCTTTTTTCTGGTTCTCAACTTTGTCACTTCCCTTAGCAGTGAGTTTAGCTCGACTGTTTTCTCCTGTACTGAGGCGGGTGACGTCTTCCACCTTGGCATACTTATCAATGCGAGCCATTAGGTCGTCGATGGTTATGGCTTCCTTCTTTGTCAGGGACTGGTAGAGAAGGGAAGAACTGGGTAGCCCAATTTTGAAAGAGGCCACCGCCACTTGCTCCGAGAAGTCCTCGACCTCATTGAACAACTCCTAGTACCTTGTCGCGTAGTCTCGAAGGGTCTCTTTAGGCATCTTCTTCATTGTCAACAAAGCATCCATCCTCTTGGGATGGGAGCTACTAGTAATGAAGCGGGTCGTAAAGAGTTCGGCCAGGGATTTGAAACTCCCGATGGATCGGTGAGGGAGTCTTTCGAACCATTTTTGTGCCACATCATGCAAGCTCGAGGGGAAAATACGGCACATCAGTGCATCCCGGTGATTCCAGAGGGTCATGGCCTGTCGGTATTGCCTGACGTGATCGATGGGATCAGTCTTACCGTCATAAATATTGAACCTTGGAATGGCAAATTTCTTGGGGGCTTCTTCCTCTTCGATTTCCCTCGTGAAGGGTGACTTCATCTGGGTTTTGAGAGCTCGCCTTGCGAGTTCTCTGGTTGATCTAGTACCGTGGTGGGAAAGTTATTGGTCCATTTCCCTGCGGACCAGATCTCGTATCTTCTCGTTGCTGCGAGCAGGGCTCTGGTAACGTCGAGCTCTTCGCAGCTGCTCGTGGAGGTTGTCGTCCGATTCGTCTCCCTCGACCTTTCTAGATCCTCACCTAGGGCTCCTTCCTCGACTGCGAGACTTGCTCGCCTGAGGGCTAGGAGTGCGATATGGACGTCTCCTGTTATCAGGATGAATCTCCCTCTCCTGTCTTTCCAGTCTTCTTTTTAGGCGAGCATTCTCAGCCTCGTACTTGCGAGAAGACTCCCTTTGTTCGTGGAGACTTGCCTCGTACGCATCAATCAATCTGGATATCTGTGTGGACCTCGTTGGTCCCTGACTTTCTTCTGAAGCTGGCTTCTCCAAGCGAGCCCTCTGATCTGAACGTCGAACTTCAAACCTAATCCTGCGAGGAGCAGGTGGTTCTTGAATATCCCCTGCCTGAGGGGCATTGCTGCTGTGACCAGACATTTTAAACTCCTTTCTTGGTGTGGGCTCTTCTCAGGGAAAGATGAACGCTTCCCACAGACGGCGCCAATTGTGGTGACAATTATTATGCAACATAAATAAATACAAGAGAGTCAATTACCAAGGAAGAACAAGGAATGAAAAATGACAATCACACAACAAAAGATGTACGTGGTTCAGCAAAGATGTGCCTACGTCCATGGTGGTGCAGTCAATATTATTTCTATATCCTCTGGAGAGTGGTTACAGAGAATACAACTTGTCCTTTTACCCCGGACCTAGGGTTTAATATATACATGTACATTTAGGTGAGTGGGGGTGATGGGTTCCCCCACGCCTTCCATCCTTCCTATAACTTCCCTTCAGGGGAACGTGGGAAGAGACCGAATCAAAATAAGAGGTCGGGGGCCTAGACTTTACGCTGCCAGAACTGGACTACTCATCTAGGCCCATGGTATTAATTATGGGTACCCACAGTACTTGTGATAGAGAATTTGATATACTCGACATACATGCATGAGTTCCCTCCTATATACCTCCCATTGTGAGTTTGGTCAAGCGGTGTGATGCAGGGGGAACCGTTTGATATACGTCGAAGGTATGAGGCCAATGGAATATGAGCGTCATATCTCTTAGGCTAACTACACCTCGCAAGACCAGCGCACATGACAAATGACACCCAGTAGGGATAAATTTTTTGTCAATATTATCATGCTGTTGGTAATATAGTGTGAAAAAATGTATGAGTCTTAATTATCATATTATGGACCGAGAGTATTTTTTTATTTTTTGTTTTCATGATGTGTAAGGGGCTCACTATTCTAATGATAAAGCATATACAAGTATTATGAAAATTAAAACTAGCATGAAGCATGGAGACTATATTACGCATGGTGATGGAGACATATACATGTGAGTGAGTGACATGTGAATATTTACAAGTGATTGTGTGTCGTTGTAAGCCTATGAATGGATAAACTACAAGGGGTGTGTGATATGTGTAGGTGGGCGTGTATATATATAAAAGTGTGAGAAGTTTGGGTATGTTCTAGTGAAGTGTAAGATTGGATATTCTAAGTGGTGTGTGAAGCATGTGAGTAGAAGTGAATCTATGTACTAGTGTGAGTGAGTTAAGTGTACGTGGAGAGTAAAATGTGTATAAGTGAGTGAAAAGTGACATATACACGAGGTTGTATACACAAAAAGTAGATAGATGAGAAAAGGGAACATACAGGTAGGTGCATACGCACACATGCATGCAAGAATAACACCCACGAAGAAAATAGAGTTGTGTCCTCTTAAAAGCAGTCCCCAACGGAGTCACCACTATAGCCTTCCTAGGGGTCTGGGGGGCTTCCCTTTGGTGTTTGCATGGGATTATGCCCTTTCTCGGGGAGCTCAGCCTCATCAATGTGGGGTAATGTGTAGAGATAGAGTCACCAACCTATTTTGCACAAAACAGGCAAAATAAATTTTTTCGCCTCAAGGGAACGACATCAAGGACAAAACTGATGATATACCCATATGTACCCTCAGCCAGGCTGAGGGTGTCCTCCGCCCAGATGAGGACTCAGGCCCAGGACGAGTCCAATGTCCACGACTCCGTTACAGGAAGGATCGGCTAGGATGACCCCTCAACGTGGCACAGACGACCCTTCAAGGGGTCGACCCCCCATTATGGACCAGACGACCCTTCAAGGAGCTCACCCCTCATCATGACCCAGACGACCCTTCAAGGGGCCGACCCCCCATCATGGATCGGACCACCCTTCAAGGGGTCGACCCCCATGATGGGCTAGATGACCCTTCAAGGTGACGACCCCTCATCATGGACCAGACGACCCTTCAAGGGGTCGACCCCTCATCATGGCCCGGACGACCCTTCAGGGGGTCGACCCCCCATCATGGTCTCGATGAAAGTACGAGGAGATGACAATATGAGGCCACATTCAGTCGGACCCAATGCTAGAATCACTTTTAGCCTCGGCTTGGCATCTTAGGCCGAGGGTGATGCCATCGTAACTCGTGATTTGGGAGATGCGTGGAACAGTGCGTGTGGGACTCATATGGCACGTGTAAAAGACCATTATAACAATATCACCCCCTCATGTGAGGGACTATTATGTCATCATTAATTGCAAGTGGCACATCCAGGTGTCAGCAGGGGATTGGTTAGATCATCATTCACATGCACCATGCATTCTTGGGGGTTACACTACACCCCCGAGCCCTATATATACTTGTCGCCTTCAATATTTTAAGGGGATCGATAATTTATAACCCTAGATAAAACTCTTCTTATACACAGTAGAGAGAGAATGAGCTTATGTGCATTGTATGCGAGGCCATTAGTCCCCATATTTAGTCGATCACACACTCACAGTGGATGTAGGCCTAATTGGCTGAACCACTATACATCATTATCTTATTCCTCTTATACTCATCCCCTTCTATAAACTTACACACATATACATCTCTATGGTTGCCATTGTTATTACTATTTGAGCTCATCATCACTTATCTGGTGGTGCTTAATCTTAGCATCATCAGTTTGGCATCAATTGTGGGAATGAGAAGACATCTTTTCCTTTATACAGCTTGACCTCATCGGGCACTCTGGTGGTTAACCAGTTCTCCCCCTTTGTGTGGAGCTATTTCACAATTGAAAGAAACCCATTGAGGTTCTCAAGCTTGCCAGTCTTTTGATTATTCACCTCTTCATAGCTCAAACATATGGCACCGGAGATGCTACCACCACCACCTCCTCCACCAAATAATGGAGTAGGACCTAGTTCCGGTCAGGCACCACCTCAGTTTGAGATGGCTGATGTGGCTGCCACCTTGAAGTCTTTAGAAGCAGGACAACGTATTATGCAGGAGCAATTTACATCTCTCAGCCAAAACATACTAAGACCACCAGGAGTCTCACAGGAGATGATTACTCCGGCAGCAGCTCAGGGGCAACATGAGGCTAGGGGACCACCCCAGGCACCACTAAAAGAATTACCACCTCCACAACGGTGGAGGGATGTTCCTGACCCCCAGCATCTACGCCTAGGGAGGCAAGGAAACCCTTGCCCGGAGTACAAATATGATGATGTGGGGGGGGGGGGGGAAGAGGCTCCGATAGAATGCTGGGAGCAGTATGAGGTCTCCAACAATACTATGCGACCTATCCAGGAGAGCAGAGGGAAGTATGGAAGGGAAAATCCCGACGATCGCCCGAGAGGCTCTGCTTTCGATCGTCTGAGCAAAGGGTAGGACTTTGAGAGGCTAGGCCCAGTAAATGACCTGCAAGAAAAATTATCCCAGTCGAGAAGTGTTGCGAGGTCCAGAAGGGAGGTAGCAGTTGGCCGACCCCATGGGGGACGACCTCGTGGACGGGATGACGGTCAGGGGGAAGTAAACAGCCAACGCAGGCCTGCCGCAGCAGAACCCTCCGTCCACCTCAAAGAGGTGGCAGGGGATAACATCGTTCAAGTCGACCCTACGAGGCCCTGGAACGACTCGATCTAAAGGCTAGAGGATAAGATTAGTGATATTCTGAAGAGTCAGGACCTTCTTCAGAGAGGATACTCCATAGGCTCACCCTTTATGGTGAAAATAGTAAACTTCCTAACGCCGTCCAAGTTCAAGACACCAATGGTCACCCCTCGGTATGACGGGAGTACCAGCCCTGTCCACCATATTGAGATATACCAATCAGTGGCAGACAGATAGTCTATTTCAGATAAGATGAGGTGTCATGCCTTTTCTGGCACTCTAACTAGGGCTGCACATGTCTGGTATATGTCTCTTCCAAAGAACTCCATTGAAAACTTTAAGCAGTTAGCAGATCGGTTTATCCATAACTTTTTCTTTGGATTGAGGCCACAGAAGAAGACCACAAACCCGCTCTATGTTAAGCAGGGGAAGAATAAGAGTTTGAGAGACTACACAACCATATTTAACAAAGAAAAGTTAGAGGTAGAAGACTATGAGGAAAGCATAGCCATGACAGTCCTCATTAGAGGACTCCAGAAGGGGAAGTTGTTATGGAAGCTTACTGAAGACCCTCCGAGGACGATGGATGAATTGCTGTCAATAGTAGGAAAGGTGATGAACGCCAAGGAGGCGATGGCCACAAAATATGAAGATGAAAAAGGAGGCACTAGTAGGGGTAAGTACCAGAAAAAGAATAAATAGGGGAAAAAGAGATCTGCAGATGATAAGTTTTTGAATTACACCCCTCGGACGGTCAGCTTCGAACATATTCTCAATGAGATAAAGAATAAACGGTCCCTAAAGTGGCCCAAAAAGTTGAGGGCAACCCCCCACAAGAGGAACAAAAACTTGTGGTGTGAATTTCACCAAGACCATGGCCATGTGATCGACAAGTTCTTTGCTCTGAATGATGAAATTGAGAAAATGTTAAATGCGGGGAAGTTAAGGAAGTACGTTGATAAGGGTGCCTTCAAGAGGGGCTGAGGGGATGAAACAAGGAAGAATATAGGTGACACGTGCAGAGAAGATCCTCCAAACCGATGGGACGAGGATCTTTGGATGATGAGGATGACCGTGACCTCCTCCGAGAGACGACCATGATCCTGTAAAGAGACTTAATATGATCTCATTCGGTGTGGAGATGATCTCCGGGGGACTAGCAGGAGGAGGATCAGAGGTCGCAGATAGGAAGGCCCACGTAGCTGAAGCTAAGGCAGTGATAAAAGATGTGCATTCAACCTCCATCGAAGAAAAGTCTGAAAAGAGGAAGAAGGTTGATATGGATACTCTGATAGTGGGATTCTCAAGAATGGACTTCAAAGGCCTCTTAGAACCACATGATGACCCTCTCGTCATCACTACCAGGGTACACGGGTGTGAGGTGCCGAGGATCCTGGTAGATGGGGGCAATTCTGCAGATGTGATGTTCTGGCCATACTTTAAAGCCTTGGGTCTCAGCCGTGCTAGGCTCGTCCCATACCATCACCCCTTGATTGGTTTTAATGGGGAACAATTTCACCCCCTAGGAGTGTATGAGGTCGATTTTAGAATGGGGGACGAGTGGCCGAGATGGCTTACCAAGAAGGTCAACTTTTTCATGATGGATGAACAAGTCTTCTCAGCCTAGATTATTATACTGGGGTGACTGGCCCTCAAGGAATTTAAGGTCGTGTCATCCACGGTTCACTAGATGGTAAAATTCCTGACCACTTATGGGGTAGGGTAAGTTCAGGGAGATCAGAAGACGACACGAGAATGCTACTTTAATTCTAGTGAAAAAAGAGAGGCGCACAAGAAAGAAACATCCACTTACAATATTGACACCCTTGACCCTAGGGATGAGAAAAAACTCAAGAAAGGAGAAGCCAGGTAAGAGGTAGAATCCATCATCCTCAATGAGGATGAGCCGAAAAAAACCGTTTAAGTAGGCAAAACTCTGAAGATAGACATAGAAGAAGACCTCATGAAGCTACTAAGGAGAAGATATAGTGTCTTCATGGAGTCATGTAGATATGCTTGGGATCGACCCCAAAATTATGAGCCACAAGCTCAACGTGGTAGTGGGTGCAAATACAGTAAAGCAGAAAAGGAGAATTTATTCTCGAGAGAAGTATGAGGTCATTAGGGATGAGGTCAAGAAGCTAGAAGATGCAGAGTTTATTAGGGAGGTCATCTAGCCCGAATGGCTATCCAACGCAGTCATAGTCCCCAAGGCCAACGGGAAGTGGAGGATGTGCATAGACTTCACCGACCTCAATAAACATTATCCCAAAGACAACTTTCCTCTCGCTCGCATTGATCAAATGGTAGATGCTACTGCAGGACATGAGCTAATGAGCTTCATGGATGACTATTCAGGTTACAACCAGATCTTTATGAGCCCTGAAGACTCAGAAAAAATGGCTCTCATTAACGATAAGGGGACCTACTATTATAGGGCCATGCCCTTTGGCCTAAAAAATACGGGGGCAATATATCAGCGCTTTGTGAGTAAAATGTTTGAGGACCAAATTGGGAAGTCCATGGAGGTCTATGTGGATGACATGATGACCAAAAGTTTAAAGGCAGAGGATCATGTGGCCGACCTTGAGAGGACCTTCAACACGATGGACAAGTACCAAATAAAGCTCAACCCAACCAAATGTGTCTTCGGGGTAGGAGCAGGGAAGTTCTTAGGGTTCATTATCAACCAAAGAGTCATTGAGGCCAATCCTGAGAAGATAAAGGCCCTCCTAGAAATGAAGACCCTTAGGACCATTAAATACATTCAGATGCTCACAAGGCGGGTGGATGCTTTGAATAGGTTCGTATCCAGAGCCACAGACAAGTGTTTACCATTCTTTAAAATTCTCAGAAAGTCCTTTAAATGGAACGAAGAGTGTGACCAGGCTTTCAAAGAATTGAATTTGTACCTAGGGTCTCCCTTGCTGTTGTCACGGACAGTGCAGGGTGAATGACTATATGTGTACCTAATCGTCTCAGAATCAACCATCAGTGTAGCCATTGTAAGAGAAGAGGACGGGGTACAAAAGCCTGTGTATTTCAACAATAAGGCACTCCAAGGGGCAGAGCAAATATACCCAAGGATAGAGAAGTTGGCCTATACCTTGATCCATGCATCAAGAAAGATGAAGCCATACTTCCAGTTCCATACAATGGTCATCCTCACTGACTCTACCCTCAGGCAGGTCTTACACAAGCCAGAAAAATTGAGGAGGCTAATGGCCTGGGCTCTAGAGCTGGGAGAGTTGAACATTGTGTATCAACCTAGGATGGACATTAAGGGGCAAGCATTAACTGATTTCATGGATGAAATTTCTTGGGAAGATGATGAGGCTGAAGAGGAGAGCCTCGAGAGGACAGATACCCAACAAATTGATCCATCCGCAGATAAGGCTGAGACAAGCACCGCTAGAGAAAAAGTGGCAGAAAATGAAGAGGGAAGATATCTATTTAGACAGGGGTCCCTCACCGAGGGAAATTTCTCAGAAGAATAGGCTGTATGGAGCCTCTTCGTTGACGGGTCCTCCTGTGATAGTTGAAGTGGGGTTGGATTAATAGTGTCAGCACCAGACGACACATATATTGAGTATGCCCTGAGGTTCAACTTCAAAGCCTCCAATAATGAGTCTGAATATGAGGCCCTGATAACAGGCCTCTCCTTAGCTAAGTCTCTTAGTGTCGGCCAAATCTTGGTCCATAGTGATTCAAGACTAGTAGTGAATCAGATACTAGGAGCCTACGAGGCTAAAGATGAATGAATGGACAAATATCTTGAAAGAGTGAAGTCACTATTGAAGAGCTTCAGAGAAGTGAAGTTGAAGAGGATACCTAGGCTTGAAAATGGCTGAGACGATGCACTTGCTAGACTGGACTCAGTAACTATGACTGATATCAGGAGGACAGTCCCAATGGAAATCTTGCTTCGACCAACAATTGGAGATGTAGATGGAACACTTAGCACTTACTTAAATATTGGCAGGGAAGCCTCATGGATGGACCCTCTAATGAGATACATTAAGGAAGGAGAGATGCCAGAAGCGAAACAAGAAAGGAAGAAGATGAGATACAGAGCTACGAAATTCACTATCATCGGGGACACCTTGTACAAAAAGGGGTTTTTCCTCCCCTTGCTCAGATGTGTGCACCCGTCTGAAGTCCTACACATATTGAAAGATGTACATAAGGGGTCATGTTCAAGCCATATTGGGGGCAGGTCATTAGCAAAGAGAATAGTAACCCAGGGGTACTGGTGGCCGAACATGGGGAAAGACGCCACGACGTATGTAAAAAAGTGTGATAAATGTCAAACGTTCGCCACCATACCCCACCATCCCCATCAGCTTCTCACGTCTATCACATCCCCATGGCCATTCGTAGTGTGGGGAATCGATGTAGTAGGACCCTTGCTTAGGTCCGTCAATAACTATCGATACTTGATTGTGGCAATTGACTATTTTTCAAAATGGTTGGAGGCGGAGCCGAATGGTGGGAACGACACCCCATTTACCCTCAAGAAAGACGAGGGGGGGACTTGAAATTTAAACATCATTTGTGGTGGTAACCACCCTCGGCTATGATGAGGGAAAATGGTGGGGACGACCCCCCATTTACCCTCAAGAAAGACGAGGGGGGGACTTCAAATTTAAACACCATTTGTGTTGCTAACCACCCTCAGCTATGATGAGGGTAAATGATGGGGACGATCCCCCATTTACCCTCAAGAAAGACGAGGGGGACTTGGGAAAAAATTATATGCAAATATGGTCTCCCCAACACCCTCATCTCGGATAACGGGACTCAATTTAAGAATACATCTTTGGAAAACTACTGCGAAAGGGTCTATGTCAAACAATTCTTCTCAACCCCAGGCTGACCTCAGGCTAATGGGAAAACTGAGGTTACGAATAGAACCATCCTAGACGGGATAAAGAAAAAGCTCTAGGAGGAAAAATGAAGATGGGTTGAGGAGCTATATGCAGTACTGTGGACCTACAGGACGACGACCAAGACCCCTACCGGGGAAACCCCGTTCATGCTAGCGTATGGTTCAGAAGCCGTCATCCCCACTGAAATTGGGTTTCCTACTCATAGAGTCCAAATGTATGATCCCCAGAGGAATATGGAAGAAAGGATACTTGATCTAGACTTGATCGAAGAGAGAAGAGAAGATGCTGAGATAAGGCAGGAAGCCTATCAGCAAAGGACCGCCAGGTTTTACAACCAAAGGGTGAGACAACGGCCAATATCCTTGGGGGACCTATACCTCAAAAAGTCTTGTCAAAAGCCTCACAAGCTCCACCGAAATTGTCATAGCCCATACAGGGTCATTGATGAAGTTGTTCTTGGAACCTATAGACTAGAAAACCTTGAAGGGGAACCCTTTTCGAACCCCTGAAATGCATATCATTTGAAGAAATACTATCAATAGTGTAATGTCCTATCGGACCACAATTGTAATGAATGTGTTGCTCCAACATAACGCTTTGGAATATTAATGAGAATGTCATATTGGGCACTCATCTTGTGTTTGTTAATTTTAGTACGATTGGGGTTATCCTAGTTTAACTACCCTCGGCTATGATGAGGGCAAATGGTGGGGACGACCCCCCATTTACCCTCAAGAAAGACGAGGGGGATTTGAAATTATAAAATCATCATTTGTTTGGTGGTAAACACCCTCGTCTATGATGAGGGAAAGTGGTGGGAACGACCCCCCATTTACCCTCAAGAAAGACGAGGGGGACTTGGAATTTAAACATCATTTATGGTGGTAACCACCCTCGGCTATGATGAGGGAAAATTGTGGGGACGACCCCCCATTTACCGTCAAGAAAGAAGAGGGGGGACTTGAAATTTAAACACAATTTGTGGTGGTAACCACCCTCAGCTATGATGAGGGCAAATGATGGGGACGATCCCCCATTTACCCTCAAGAAAGACGAGGGGGGACTTGAAATTTAAATATCATTTGTGGTGGTAACCACCCTCGGCTATGATGAGGGAAAATGGTGGGGACGACCCCCCATTTACCCTCAAGAAAGACAAAGAGGGATTTGAAATTTTAAAATCTCCATTTGTTTGGTGGTAACCACCCTCGGCTATGATGAGGAAAATGGTGGGGACAACCACCCATTTACACTCAAGAAAGACGAGGGGGGACTTGAAATTTAAACATCATTTGTGGTGGTAACTACCCTCGGCTAAGATGAGGGAAAATGATGGGGACGACCCCCCATTTACCCTCAAGAAAGATGAGGGGGGACTTCAAATATAAACATCATTTGTGTTGGTAACCGCCCTCGGATATGATGAGGGTAAATGGTGGGGACGACCCCCAATTTACCCTCAAGAAAGACGAGGGGGGACTTGAAATTTAAACATTATCTGTGGTGGTACCCACCCTCGGCTATGATGAGGGAAAATGGTGGGGACGACCCCCCATTTACCCTCAAGAAAGACGAAGGGGGACTTGAAATTTAAACATCAACTGATGCTTACAAAACCAAGTAGTTTAAAGGTCCGGGGACTAAGTTACGGAATGGGGAGGTGTTAGGAACCCATCCTGCCCATTCGATCTATCATGGGCATGTGTTAATCTTATCGTGTTAGAGTCCGTGAAGTGTGTGCTTATGTACATAATATAGATAGAGAATGGAATTGTTCAACTCGTGCAATGAGTAAAGATGGAGTGAACTCATCCCGATGAGTGTGCACCAAAAAAATAATAATTGAAATTATACAGAAATGTTTGCCGAATCACAAGTTGGTATAAAAGAAAGAATGTATCCATCGAAAAAGACAGAAGCATGCAAGAGTAAGACATCCATTATATATATATATATATATATATATATATATATATATATATATATATATATATATATATATATATATATATATAACAAATGTTCATAAGGAAGGACTCGAGTCTTAGGATTATTCCAAGATGCCTATGTAGTCCAAGTGGAATTAAAGTCCACGTAGTTCGAAGATAACATAGGATGGGGTTTAAACCATAAATCCAAGAAGGGGATTTCTTTTATAGGTATGTGTAGAGATAAATGTTCTTTAAGTGTGAGAATCCTCCTTTTGGAATTTATAGATGGACACTATGTTTCTTATTTTTGTTTTTTTAAATGAAAATAGAGTATGTGCAAACACTACCAATAAAGGTTTGACATTAATGAATGTGATGTAAATTAAACAAAGCGCTAAAGTATAAATAAAACAAGTAATACAAAAATAAGAGAATTTAAAGAAAAGGATGGATAAATGGACCTCCTTATGAATACTTGAAGTGAATCTTAAGTGTAGATATCCTGATCTTGCAATGGGATGAAGGTGTTATGATGAAGGGGGGAGTTTACTAAATGAACTATGAAATGGATGGAATCGAATGTGGGAGATGGACATCTTTGGAAGGGAGCAACTCTGAATTCGAGAGAATGCTCTCTGAATTATTGGGAGGGATGTTCAGGGGTTGGTCTTTAAAGAAAGGTCATGACCTATATTTATAGGGCCATGGGGGGTGTCGATCAACATGGTTCTGGAACTGTCTATCGACATTGAAGCCTATAGACACTGTCAATAGATAAGGTCCAGAGGGTGCCATTTGGAAGCCTGGGACAAAATTAAAAAAAGGTCGTAAAATGTGAATCCCAAGTCAGAATCGTGCATGGGGTGGACCTTTGGAAAGGGTATTTAGAGCCCTTCGAGATTTCATTAATCTTCATTCGGTTCGATGAGTTGACTAAGGATAAATGAGGCCCGAGAGCGCCCGATGAGATTTTAAAGTAAAAACTATAGGCTAATTCGCGTAGGGGTGGATCATTGGAAAAAGGATTTAGAGCCCTTCATAGATTCATTGAGCTTTCGCTCAGATGAGAAAGTTAACCAGCGTCAAATGGGGATCGGGAGTGCTCGATAGCCTCTAAATCAATACTTAGAGTATGACCTAGGGTTTATGATAAACGATTGACTGCTAGGGTCTTAGGAGGTGCTTAGGGTGGGTCTTTGGATGGGGTATCTACAAAAGGTCACTCTGAGCTTATGTACATGCTTTAAGGCTACCAAACTCTTCACCAGCATGTCATCAACATGGATCTCCATTGCCTTGTCAATAAGGTCTTTAAAAGTGGATTCCACCACCCTTTGATATGTTTCACATGCAATCTTTAATCAAAAGAGTGATAACTTTATAAGAGTAGGTACCTTTGTCTATAATGAATGAGGTTTTCTCCTCATTAGCATAATCCATCTTAATCTGGATGTACTCGGAGTAAGCGTTCGTGAATGGAAGAAGTTCTTAACTTGTTATTGAGCCATCAAGGTGTCAATCCTTAGCAAAGGGCAATAGTCTTTGGGGCATGATGGAAAACATCACTGTGTTATTTTAACTAAAGTTAAAAAGGTTTATGATGTCCGAAAATACTTTTTAAAGAAAATACTACAAAAATCTTAACAAAAACACAAGATGTGTAAAACAATTTTATTTATTTGAGTCTCTTAGAAATAGTTTTTAGAATAAACCTAAGTCTGAGATACAGAATCGAGCAATAAAGAACTACAAAGGACACATAACAGACAACAATTTTTAATGTGGTAAAACTCCACCCAATTGGGGAAACATCTACAATGAACTAAATGCCACAAAAACAAAATCCACTAAAAACAATTTTAGGTTACAAGCATACAACAAATCACACAGTTAGTTCCTATTCTAAGCCCATAAATATACCTAACTGAGATTCCACTCCTTCGGGGTATCCTTTTTAACTTTTTTAATAGACTGGATTGTCCATTGCTTGTTCCTTGCTCTGCTCCCTTTCTCCTTTTACGTGATGTTGACTCAGAAGTAAAATTCTATCAACCAATAACACACTTTCAGTGTTTGTGGGTGACTGTGTAGTGAGGGATGTGCCTAAAATGCCATGCATGTGCTCACACGCACTTAATTATAAATGGATCCTATGAATTACAACATATCTAAGTGTGGAATCATTTTTACACTGCCGAAATTAGACTCGTTCTTTTTGTAAAAATATTTCAAGATCTGAATGACGTTTGGATCTTTAAAACTCAGATCCTTAGAACTTATTTCTATACACAATTTTTCCAAAAAAAAATTCTCAGATCTAAAACATGCAAATCATGATTTCAGTTTTGAAAAATGAGAGATGTTGGATTAAAAGGTTTCAAAAACTTTGACAAACAAATTCCAATAAGAGAAAATGATTTGTCAACTAAGAAATAAAACACAGCCTAAAGAACTAAGCGTGAATGTATCACTATTTTAGATCTTCAAGTTTTTAAAAAGAAACAGGATCATAAACTGTGAGGTTGTTGAGGGAGAGATTGAAATTATGAGGAATATAGACCCCCTAACTCTCAAACGATTTTTTTGTAGAAAAAATTTATAGACTTTTTGAACAATTTTCTTTTTTCACTCTCTTTTTTATTTTCTCCCTTCTCTGATTTTTCTCTCAATTGATGAAATCCCAAAAGTCTTCAATTGGGGATCTAACGGAGTCTATTTAGAATAAGCATGGAAGGGTCTAGAAGATCAAATGAAATGAACGGCTAGTATTAATGCGATGTTTCGAATCTAAATCCAATGGTTGAGAAATGACCGCACAAAACTATACTCTCAATGGCTTAAATGGAATTCACTTGGATCGCTCAAGATTACATGAAGACCATAGATAAGGTTTGATCTAACAATTATAAAGGATGCTATAGATTGTGAGAGCAAACAAACACATATTGATCCAGTGATAAGGCAACACATGCAGAGATATTACCGATTGTAAAATGCGTGTTTTGAGTTTTATAAAAATCCAACTTTAAACAAAAAATCTTTGTGCCGTTTTTTTATTCTACCCAAGCCACTTTTTCAGAACTTTTAAAATATAAATTTTAACCCCAAAATAATTTAAACCAAATTTTAATTATTTTAAAAATATATTTTAATGGTTTAAAATTTGATAAAAATTATAGAAAATTCATTTTAAATCCAATCAACACACATCAATCAAATATGAGATTTAATTCAATCTTAGGTGTTGAGTTTGTTGGTTTTCTACCTGTTATGACTTGATGCTCACTGATAATGTTGAACATGAAGAAATGACGATGCACTTGAAGGAAGGACACAATTTTGTCTAAATTTCCAAATTAGTTGAGTCTTCTATATAGTGCAGGCTCATGTGAGTCAACTATATAGTGTGCTTTAATCTCCCACTTTGGAAATGAGAGACAAAATATCTTTTGAGTCATCTAGGACTCGTAGGGATCCAAAAAATAAGAAAAAATTATTCCTATACAAAAATTATATCTACCCCATTTCCTAGAATGCAAAAAGTGCGTAACTCAACTATGAACAAATCAATAACCTAAGTTGTTTTGATGGCATAGATTCCTGATAAATAATACGACAACTATTGACAAAGATGACGAATTAGTCATGTTTTTCCGAAAATTGTCCTGATGGACTCAAATATCTCTCCCCCATTTTGTATCATGTGGACAAAGGGTGAAAAACATAATATGAATATAACAAGAAAGGTAAACAGTATTTTATCAACCTACATCAGACAACATGTAAACTCAAGGGTCTCCTACAATAGATATAGGAGGCAGCTTTTGTCATTTATCGAACGACCGTGCTCTATATCCTCAAACACCAATTATAAGCATGATAGTAACTGGAGGCTATGATAGGTGATATATAGCTATTCAATCATAATCATACCGATGGATTTCCTAAATGATTCAAAGTGTAAATTATCCAAATCCTTGGTGAACAAGTCAGCTAGTTAATGTTCAGTGGGTAAATTGTTAATCTGTAATTCTTAAGACGCAACAAGTTAACATATAAAATGATGTCTAATTTTAATAGGTTTAGTACGTCAATGTTGAACAAGTTTTTTAGAGATATTGATCGCACTTTGATTATCGCAATATAAATTTAGTTTTTCTTCAGTAATGTCGTAGTCACTAAGCATCCGTTTTATCTATAATAACAGATCGCAACAATGTGACACCCCGCCTAATAAAATACTGGGTGATCAGTCCTATACCAAATTAAAACAGGAATCTCGGTTGGATCGTCCTTAGCATCACTGTCGAAAACTTTTTAAAACATACTAACCACCTAGTATTCCAAAAACTGGTGCCAAATTTTAACTTTTTAATTAAACAAAACAATACATGCGAAAATAAAAATGAACCATTCACATAACTGAATAAAACTCAACTGAATAATTAATTAAACAATTTTCCGAATAAACCATCGGCCACCAAAGTGAAATCCAATATAAACATCCAACACCTGAATAAATACAACTGAAAACTACACTGAGAAGTCTGGGTGACAAGCCCAAAATAAAACTGAAACTGATACATGATTCCTACTCTAGGAATGAATGAAAGATGCGTCTAATCCGAACTCCTGCTAGCATCCACATATGCCGTAGCTCCGTTCCCTGGAATAGAATATCAATCATGGCGTCCCTGTGGATGGACACCTAAAAGGTTTTGAAAATGGTTTTATAGCAAGGGTTAGAACCCAAAACATTTTGAAAATATTTAGCAAGTGAATTAACTGCATTAATTTAAAACTCATGAATCCGCTTCATATTTAAGTTAGTGTCGCACTCCCTTGTGGACATTCTCACCCCTCCACTACTGTGCACACCTAACGGTTGCCTTAACCCCACCTAGTTGTCCTACCCCGTCTAACTAGTCCTGGTATAACCTTCCCTTGTTATACTACTCTAACCCGAATATAATGATTCTTGAATTATAAGTTATCTCACAATTAACTTAATTAATTCCTCTTAAATAGTAGCATATAACCGTGTCACAAGTTATATAAAGTAAATACATCACACACTGTATTATTACCCGCATATAATATTGAATACCATTATATACGTACCTTTATTAAAACATCCACACATATAATATACGTATATCCATCCCTCCGAGTATACCCTCGCCAAATGATTCCCTCTAAAGTGCTATCTCACTAGGCGTGCTCACAAAACCTAGTTTCCCCAAGTTGGAATCGCTCACCAACTTGGCCCAAACTATAAACGTAGTGGAGGCGATCATATTCCTTCCCTGAAAGTGAGATAAATCCCACACCCATATACTGGACGCTATGACCTGGGGATATACTCGCCCAACTCTTCAAGCTAGGGTATTCACCCACATCGCGCAACCTCCCTTGATAGCACTAGAGTATATAAATTGAATAAATATCTAGCCACTGATATTTAATATCACACACAATATATACACATATATATATACTATCACTACAACGTATATATATATATATATAATATAACCCCCGGCTTTACCATGTACTCAAAATCCCGTACACTAGCCTGCAGTTTCCTGAGTTTGTGGCCCGACTCAAGATAATTAATTTTCTCACTTAATAATTTATCATCTTCCCGAGTCTATGATCCAACTCTATATAATTAATTCACACCTCAATTAATATAATACTTTACCCGAGTCTATGGTCTGTCTCTAATTAAATTTTTTAACACACCCATTAATTTAATACCTCCCCGAGTCTATCGTCCGACTCTAATTAAATTAATTAACACAATTGTTAATTTAATAACTCCCCGAGTCTATCGTAAGACTCTAATTAAATTAATTAACACACTTATTAATTTAATAACTCTCTGAGTCTATCGTCCAACTCTAATTAAATTAATTAACACACTTATTAATTTAATAACTCTCCGAGTCTATCGTTCGACCCTCATTAAATTAATTAACATACTTATTAATTTAATAACTCCCCGAGTTTATCGTCCGACTCTAATTAAATTAATTAACACACTTATTAATTTAATAACTCCCCGAGTCTATCGTCCGACTCTAATTAAATTAATTAACACACTTATTAATTTAATAACTCCTTGAGTCTATCATCCGACTCTAATTAAATTAATTAACACACTTATTAATTTAATAACTCCCCGAGTCTATCGTCCGACTCTAATTAAATTAGTTATTACACCCATTAATTTAATACCTACCCGAGTCTACAATCTGACTCTAATTAAATTAATTAACACGTCAATTAATTTGATTACTTGGCATCACCCAACCATCCTACCTGGACTCGCTCACTTGGCCCATAACTTAATATTTTCTGAGTCTATGTTCCAAGTCTAAATTAATTCCTCTCTCAATAATTAATTTAATACTTTGGTGTCACTTAACCAACATACTCGGACTCACTCACTTCGTCCATTTTTACATCTCATAATTTCATTCCCACATATTCACCCACAATGTGTCATACATTCATCTCCATAAATTTCCCAATTATATTTATCTATAATTATCAACATACCCGGACTCGCTCACTTGGTCCATTTCAATACTTAAATTATTTATGTTTCACCCAAAATTCTCACTTTAAGTCCCAACTCTTAACTTAAATTGCACATTCCCACTAGCTATATTTTGAGCCCCTAGCTATTAACTTCTCTATAATTTTTCACCAATTAAAATTATACCCAAGATAAAAAAAAAGGCAAAGCCTCAACTGCCCGACCTGCCAAGTTTTTCCCATCGTCGATCGATCGATGGCCCCCGATTGATCGATCGATCCTTTCGTGGTAGTTTTTCTTCCCCACTGAATTCCACCAATAATGAAAATTCAAGGTTTGTAAACCTTAATTTCAACCTCTAATCAAGTCATCCCATCACATAAGCATATTGGACTTTGATCTTATACATCATATACACTTTCTAGTATATGAATTTCTCAAATTATCTCACAATTCCCAAAATGAGTTTTTCCATAAATCTCCATTAACGTTGTTCTACAACTCCAACTTCTAGATCAAATTCCAACATTTTATATCCCGGTTTTTCATTTAAATTAGATATCTATACTCAGAGATATATAACATAACTAATTCTTACTTTGAATCTCATTTAATAGTTCCATGAACAAAAACCCCATTTTTGTACCCATTTATCTCCAAAACGAATTTTGGTTTACACATCACTATGATATGAATTGATTATCACCAGTTTAGAAATCACAACAGTTAACCACTTGCCTGGAATTGTTCGTAGTGTCTGATCCGTTGGCGTAGTCCCCTAATTTGGCTCCAAAATCCCCAAATGGGCTCTTGATTTGCTTTCCCCCAATTTCCCTCTCAAACCCTAGGTTTAGAGTTTGTGTTTACTGTCGTTACCTAGTCTCTCAATTTGGTTAAAAACTCGTAATCCCGTTTTTGGCCATCTGGGCGTAATTAAAATGGCCCAACTCACCCCGTGTGGGCCCGGCTATGCCCAAAAATATCCTGAAACCCAATTACTACCCCCGGGTACTCTTTTCTGCCTATTTCGACCCATCCGGACGCAACCGCACACTCGGAATTGCCATCCGAAATACTTTTTGACATTTCCAATTTTCTACCTCAAAATGCGACACCCGAGATTTAGAACCATTAAACTTAAAGTCGCCAATTATAAATAATTCGGCTCACTCAAATAAATTCTCCAACTCATGAATTTAAGTTTCTCCAATTTAAATATTTTTATAACTCCCAAAAATAATTAAATATCAAATCCTCAAAATTACGGGGTATTACAAACAACTTTTATCCGCAATATATTCTTATTCGGCTGTAGAAAGTAATATGAAGTTTTATTTTTTTACCACTCCACCCTACTAGGTTGTTTATGTAATAACAAGCACCTAACATGATTTTACTATCATCTGAGCAGTCGCCGCAGCCAGCATTGGTATATCCTACAGTTTTGCTTGTGGTGTCTTTTGTAAAGTATATACATAGGTTTATCGTTCTCTTAAGATATTTGATAATACGTTTAACACAAATAAGGTGACTTTCCTTAGGTGGACTTTGGTACCGAGCATAAACAATGTACATAATATATGGTCAAGAAGACGTTACACACAGTAAATTCCTATATACTTCTATATAGCATAGGATCAACGAGTCTCCCATTCTGTATTCAGATAGTTTCATAGATGTATTAATAGGATTCTTAGAACTTTAGCATTATCTAGACCGAATTTTTTAACTAATTCTATTTCATATTTAGACTTTGATATAAACAACCCGTCACTTTTTTTTTGCCTAAGTTGAAGACCTAAAAGATATTAAAGCTCCCCCATAAACGACATTTGCAATTATCTGTGCATAATTTCTGAAAACTCTTTAACTTGAGACAGAGAACTAGATTCAAATATAATGTAATCAACATATTCTTGAGAAATTAATACATGTTTGTTAAAATGTTTGACAAATAATGTCTGGTTATTTCTGCCACCTCGAAAACCTTTATTGATTAAAAAAGTTGGCAGGCGTTCATACTAGGCTCGATGGGTTAACTTTAAACCATATAATGACTTTTCTAATCGAAAGACATAATTTGGGTAATGAGGATCGATAAAACCTTTTAGTTGTTTAATGTAGACCTCCTCCATTAAAATACCATTTAAAAAGGCTAATTTAACATCCATGTGACAAAGTGTGAATTGTAAGTGACAAGATATGACCAAGAGTAAGAAACCAGACTCGAGGTGAGTGACCAGGGAAAAGGTCTCATCAAAATCGATTCCTTCAACATGAGATTAGCCATGGGTAACTAATCGAGCTTTATTTCTAACTATCATCCCAAATTCATCTATTATATTTTTAACGATCCAACAATTGCCAATAACCCCTTACATTTTCTGTCCTGGGACAAAATTCCACACATCATGACTCTTAAATTCAATGAGATCTTCCTGTATAGCACCTAACCAAAAAGGGTTTCTAAGTGCCTCATTCACATTCTTTGGTTCTACTAGAGAAACGAAGAATGTAAAATCGCTTACATTATGTAATTGGGGTCTCATATGCACTGGATCATCAAGGTTACCAATAACTTTATGAATGGGATGATCTTTAGAAAGACAATTAGTCACTTCAGGGGTCTTAGTCGATAAAGACTCAACTATCTCGAGAGAGTCGTAAGTAAAAATATATTCAGACTCATTGACAATAATTGATCCTTGTTCTTTAATCTCGACATTAGTGTCACTCACTATCACGTTTATCGATTCCATGATTTCTTTGGTATATAAATTATAAATTTGATATGCCCTACTGATTAGGATGTAACCCAAAAATATGGCTTTGTCGCCACGGGTTTCAAAATTAGACATGTGTTCTCTCTCTTTGCGAACATGGCAAGTACTCCCAAAAGTTCGAAAATATTTCAGATTGGGATTTTTACGATACTAAAGTTCATAAGAGGTTTGTTTGGTATTTTTTCGAAAATATACCCAGATGACGTTGTGACACGTTGTTTGAACTGCCTCAACCCAAAAGTATTTTGGTAAGTCTTAGCAGGTATCATTACCCAGGACATTTCTTGTATTGTCCAATTCTTATGCTTGTCAGCACCATTGTGTTGAGGTGTTTTAGGAGCACTGAACTCATGAGAATAACCATTACCACTACAGTAGTATGTTACATTCGAGTCCTTAAATTCACCTCCTCTATCTCTATGTATTTGATTAACTTAGGTATCTTTTTCATTCTTGATTCTTAAAAGCATTTTAAAAAATTCTCAAAATATCGGAATTTTGTTTTAAAATGCTACCTAAGAGAACCGAGTAACGTCATACACAATGACTAAAATGTAGTTGTTACCAAAAAGGCTCATAGTTCGCGAAGGACGTATAAGATCCATGTGGATTATCTCTAGAGGTTTAGTGGTTAAGGTGTCTTTATCTTTTTTGTGAGCAGATTTAACCATTTTTCCTTCCCGGCATGGCCCATAAATAATTTTTGAAATCGGTTTTATTTTTTTATAAACCTCTAACTATATCTTGATAGCTCAATTTTCTAGGATAATCGTAATTAATGTGACCTAATCGATTGTGCCCGATTTCATTATCATTAAGTTTAGCTAGTCTACAGGTCTCATTTCTCGATTTAACCTTGTAACAGTTATCTAGGGTCTTGTGGCCTGCTAGGATACAATCACCATTCTCATTCAAAAAATTTCATTCAGTTTTTGAAAATGTGGTAGTGTGATCGGAGTTACCAAATTGAGATATGATCAACAGATTGGCCTTAAGACCTTTTACTAACATGATATGTTTGATATTGGGGAATCTTTTTTCTTGGAGTGTTACTTTGCCTATGATCTAAGCTGTTAATTCGTCTCCACACGAAACATTCCCTTCGAAGACGTTAGTCTTGTCGAATAATTTAGTAACGTCCCAGGTCATATGCTTAGAGCATTCAAAGTCTAAGTACCGACCATATGTAGTGTTATCAACTTTTAAAGTACTAATCACAATGTTACATCTCAATTGGGGTATTAGATCGTCCTTTCTAACCCAAATAGCTATGGTTTTAAAATTTTTATGATCTTTTAGTTTAGAAACAGATATAGGACTCTTTCTCTTGAATTTCTTCTTAACACGAGATCTTTTCTTTCCATCTTTATAGTTACAATTGTTATTGGGGTCTTTAGGAAGTAAATAGTTAGTCATGCTCTGTCTAGAGTAGTTAAAGTTTTTATAAACAGATGAATTATAGATAGGCTTATACAGTCATTTTTTAAAACATTCAGTAAGACAATGTCCATAAACATCACGGTACGAACAATATTGATGGCTCGATGTTTTTCCACATTTTAAAAATATTCAAAGAGAGGTTTATCAATTTTCTAGGCATTGGCATTAGGTCTAACTGCAATAATTTTCCATTTAGGATCAAATTGCCTAACAGGGGGTAAGCATACTTAGCCTTAGGTTCAGCAGTTGGCTTTGGACGAATTTTCCATTAGATTGTCTAGCTGGTTTTTCTTGTTTTCAAAATCTTTCTCTATGGTTTGAAAATCAGGGCATAGGTCATTTGGTATTTTTCCGACAGAAACAAATTGCACATATTGAAAGGTTTTAGTTTGTACCTTAACTTTTTGATCAAAATCTATCCCATTTTTATTTTCAGAATTGGTTTTGCTTGATGCTCTTCAAAACATTTAAAGTTATTTTCAAACTTAGAAAATTTCTTGAAGACAGTTGAAATCTTTTGTTTTTACTCTTCCAATTCCATCAAAGTTGCCCCATATTTCTTTTCCAAAACCTCATTTAATTTAGAAAGTTCTTTAATTTTTTGACAAAATATTTAGTTTTGTTTCATAGGCCAAACACTTATTTGCATAGTCCTCCCCTTTCTTCTTCACCATTAAGCTTAAAGATTCAATCTTTTCAGTTAAGTCCTTGATTGTATCTTCTAGTTTAGTGTTTTTTCGAAGATTCTTAGTGAATAATGTGTTTATGTGAGGGAGAACATCATTATCGGACTCATTATGTGTAGTGTGTGAGTTTTCCCCTACCATTTCATTTGACGAACTCACACACCCATTCAATTTATCATTAGTATGGACACTTTGACTCACACACATCTTCAAAGAATTATTACTAATATTTTGTATAGCATGTATATTGTCTAAGAAAGAAGTAGATAAACTAGAAATGGATAAATCATCATTAGTAATTATAATACTAGGCACGATAACATTAGGTTTAACATTCATCACAGATACATCATTAGAATAGATAATTTTTGCAAAGAAAGACATGCAAGGATCAAAAGAGTTGGAAGACTCAGTTTTATCTTCTTCAAAGTCACTTGAGTGATCTGAGGTCTTACTAATGTTGGATTTAGTCGTGTGGTTCAGTTTAAACCTACAATAGGTAGTTATGTGACCCTTTTTATCAAATCTATATCATTGAGTGTTTTAAAACTCTGTTTCAGATCTGCTATTGTTCTCAGTATTTTGTTTTTCATGGTTTCTCTCATGAGGCATATTATTAAAGTTAATTGGATATCCATCTTTCCCTTATTTAGAAGCAAAACAGTGTTTCTAAAATTTATAATGTTCTTGAACTGTTTTGACATAAGGATTATCTGGTTATTCAAAATCTCTAAATCATGGTCCTCATCAAAGTCTAAGTCCACATTAGGCATGACTAACTGAGGTGAGGTCATTTTAGACTGAAAAACTACATTAGAACTGGACTGTCTTTTTTTATTATTAGATAGGTGCTTCTTAAACTCATTTTCCATTTCTTCAGTCCTAAGTTTTCTACCGAGGGGTTGAGGGGTCAAATTTGGATCATCTATCTCCTCATTTCTTACCTTTTGTTATCAAACTTAGGGGGAAGGGATCTTGAAAATGTGGTGCTAAATGTTGTGTGCGCTATTGATTTGAATAGATTCACAAGTTTCAAACACAAACTTATTTAATCAAAGTCAATTTATGAATCAAGTCAATTCAGCCCTTAAACATAATCAACTACGTGTGTGCAAGTGTCAAACAAACAAAAGTATAGTATGCGACACAAAGTTCTGGAAAAATATCCTCAGTGCAAAACCTTTTTATTTCACTATAATTATAAATCGCAACTTACACGGTTACAATGAAATACAACAGTTTGACAATCGAATACCCGCAGGCGTCGATTGATATCATCAGCAATAAGTCCACATGAAGCGAACATACATAAACCGTTGTCTAGTTTTCAACCCAGGAATAGCGCAGCACTCCTTAATAACACGCAGTCAGTCTTAAATCTAGCACCTCTAATGGAACTTAGATCAATAACATGAAATACAAAAAAATATATTTTGGGTCCCTAAGATGGTGACATCTAGACCTCAACCGATAGGTGCGGTGGAGTTTTCCAAATATGGTGACATCTTTTGAAATAACTCCATCAAAAAATGTGAAGTCTTAACCAAAAACTTTACTCGGTCTCAAATATTTGCAAACCCTCTATCATTATGTGCAAGAAAAGTATCATGGGTGGGTGCATTTGTGCGAACATGCGTATCAGAAAAGTGTGACACATAACCCAATTTAAAGCAAAACTCCCTAAGGTGTCCTCTCCTTTTATAATGGGAGAAAACATAAACTGGCCTAGATACACCTTTATCAAAAACTCTAGGACTCACTCTACTAACAGGTATGGGAAGCCAAGGTGGGTTAGGATGATAACCATGTGAATCTATCACTAAAGTGGAAACAGACTCAGGTCTAATAAAAGAAGTGGATGCACCGTCATGACCTTTTCCTAAATTCTCACCACCACCCAAAATGGGATTGATAACCATCTTGTCAACTTTCTTAGATGTGTTCTCTAAAGGGACTTTGACCTCCTGGGAACCTTCGAGATCACTCTCGAGTTGGGATACACGTGTCATCAGACTAGACACCGTGTCGGGCAAGTCACACTTTTCCCTCCTTAAAACTTTTTTCTCTCTCTCAAAATCTAAAACACGATGACCTAAATCTCTATTGTACTTATTCATTTTTGAGGTCTCAGTGCACAAATCCGTAAAATCTTTTTGGAGCTCACTTTCATCTCCACTCTCAAACTTGTTCTCATCTCCACTAGAAACACTCAACTCATCACCTCGATCTCGTGAACAAAATTATCGTGGGACAAAGTGGGTGTGCTCACGTGACTTGCAAAATCTACACACATCCCTTGTGCTATACCTTTACTAGAATCATCTCCCTCATCTTCTCCCTCTCTATCACTAAGAGTGGCAGGCATGAATACTTTCTTCCTTGTTCTCCTTAGCCTGGTAGGACACTCAAATTCTCTATGTCCTTTGCCTTTACCTTAAAAAAAATCATCTCATCTAAATCTTCCTCACTCTATTCCTCTTTTTCTCCCTCACTCTCTTTTTCATTACCCTCTGTGGCCTTTTCTTTCTTTTTATTTTTCTCAAAATATTTTTTATTGGAAGAATTATTTTTGTTCATTTTGAGAAACTTTTAAAAAAAAATCACAAGCAAGGTCATATCATCAATGCTAAACTCTCCATCAGAATCAGACTCATATACTCTCTCTTTATTTTTCTTCCTAAATTGAGTCTTTAAAGAAATGCGTCTATCCTTATCCTTAATGATTTGGGGAAACATGTTAATCTCATAAGTTTGTAGGTCTCTTACAAGCTCTTCTAACTTAAGTGAATTTAACTTTCCCTACGAATTCAAAATAGTGACTTTAGTAATGAAACTTTTTGGAAGAGATCTCAAAATATTTTTAACGACACACGTGTTATTAATCGGATCACCTAAATTAAAGCTCGAGTTAACAATGTCCGACAAACTTGCATAAAACTCAACAAAACATTCAGACTCAAACATGGGAATGGTCTCAAACTGGGCGGCCAAATTTTGTATCTTTGATTCTTTAACCACATTCGTACCTTCATATGTCAATTTGAGGACATCCCATGTCTCTTTAGACGTGATGCACGTCATATTCGGCATAACTCGTTGGGGTTCTTCCGAAATAGCACTCAAACCACGGGAATTAAAACTAGACATTTTTAAATCATCTTCAGTCCAATCCGACATAGGTTTCGAAGAGGTGATATTATTTATAGTGACAGTGGGAGGAGTCCAACATCTTTCATAAAAAAGACAAACTCGTTCGTCAATGGATTTTAACTGGGATTTCATACGAGTTTTCCAATAGGCATTATTGGACCCGTCAAAAATAGGTATTTGACTGTATAAGTGCTCGTTTGAAAATATTACGACAAAATTTCAAAAAACATATATTTCAATATCACACAATTTTCAAAAATAAGGATCACTCAATAAATTAGATTAACCTGCTCTGATACCAATTTGAAAATGTCGTGCTAAATACTGTGTGTAATATTGATTGGAATAGATGAAAAGTTTCAAAAACAAACTTATTTAATCAAAGTCAAGTTATGAATCAAGTCAATTCAACCCTTAAACACAATCAACTACAGGATTGCTAGTGTCAAACCAACATAAGTAAAGTATGCGACACAAAGTTCAGGAAAAATCCCCTCAGGGCAAAACCTTTTTATTTCACTATAATTGTAAATCGCAACTTACATGGTTATAATGAAATACTGCAGTTTGACACTTAAATACCCGCAGGCATCGGTCGATGTCATCAGCAATAGGTCCACATGCAGTGAACCTACATGAACATCAGTCCAGTCTTCAACCCAAGAACACCGCAACACTCTTTAATGACACGCAGTCAGTCTTCGGTCTAGTACCTCCATTGGCACTCAGATTAGCAGCATAAAATCCAACAAAATATGTTTTGGGTTCCACAAAACAACTCACACAAAAGAAATTGGGATTGTAATTATAAAACAAAGTTATGAACCCTCAAATTGTTGGATAATAGTATAAAAGCATATTCTGTCAAATCTAGTTTTTCTCCATACGAAAATCAAGTAGTCTGACACCCGATATATATCAAAATTGAGGCAGTGATGTGTCAGCATAAACAACCTATTGTTTGAACAAGATATGACATCGTTCGAGTGAAACAACATCTCGTTTGAACGAGATGCGACATCGTTTGAACCACTGAAACAGTGATCCCTTTTTTAAAATACTTTCAGACTTTTAAATAACTGGAAACCTCAAAAATTAAAACTGTTCATGGGATAGGAAAATGTCTATCCAAGAAACTTTTATGAGAAAATGTTTTTTAAAATAAAACCATTTATAAAAAATTCAAAAACCATTTTAACTTTTATAAAAAATATCCCAACACTTTTAGTATGAAATGTAAATGGAACTTAAACATAATTTTACCAAATTTATCCTTGTTGGGCTTGAATGTTGGAGTCTTTTTGAAATTCAGATTCGTCTTTTGTAGATGTAATCTTCTCAATCCTTTGACGATTTGTAGTGATATACGACATAATTAATTGTTACTGACAATGTCCTTACAAATCTCCCCTATGTCTAAACCGGTATAAAATAAAAACATCCGAATTTTCAACTAAAATTGACCTATATAAATACACTCTCCCAAAAACTCAAAAGTGGAAAGATAAACTGCCATGTCTTCAAACTTTTTAGACCTAAGATTATTTTACACTTTTTCTTTTGTATCATATGTTATTCAATTTACATGCAGTTTTGTAATTATATTAGTCAACCTAATAAATAATTCACCAAAGGTCTCAGTCTCAGCCATAACTAGAGTGTTATACTGTTGTATTAACATCTGTGTTTTGGCTGGCTTAACACGGTCATCACCTTCATGAGCAGTGATTAACGTGTCCCAGGCTTCCTTAGATGTAGTGCAAATAGATATGCATTTAAATTCGTGCTCATTAAAATACATGAATATAGCATTTTCCCTTTGTTATTACTTAACGAGGCATTTTTTTCTTCCTTAGTATACTTATTGAGGAGTTTTTTAATCCCTAGAGTACTACCTGCTGCAGCAGGCTTAGTTGGATATGAATATCCATTTTTCGTAGCTTCCTAGACATCATCCCCCAATGTACCTCGGGTGGAAGCAATCATCCTTACTTTCCTATAAGGAAAATTGTTTCCATCGAAGAGGATATGTATGGACAATTTTTCAAGACGCTCAAACTTTTCATCCATAAGAGATTATTAAAACAATTTCAAAGTACAGGATTTAAAAGTTATGAAAAGTACTCGACTCTGATACCAATTGAAAAACCTCACTATGTTATTTTAATAAAATTCCAAAAGGTTTAATGAGTTTCTAAAATAATTTTTAAAAACATTATTAAAAAAATCTTTGCAAAAACACAAGATGTGTAAAAGAGTTTGATGAACAAGTTATTTGAGTGTCTTGGTAATAAATTTTAGAATAAACCTAAGTTCGAGTTACAGAATCTAGCAATGACGAACTAAAAGTTACAGATAAGAGACATCAATTATTAACATGGTAAAACCCCACCCGATTGGGAAACCATCCATGGTGACCTCTATGCCACAAAAAAAACCCACTATAAACGATTTTCGATTACAAGCATACAACAAATCATACAATTAGTTCCTATTCTATGTCCAAAAATATACCTAATTGAGATTCCACTATTTCTGGGTATCCTTTCTACCTTATTCAAGAAATTGGATTATCCTTTCTTTGTGCCTTGTTCTGCTCCATTTCTCCTTTTACGTGATGTCGACTCACTAGTCAAAATCTCTCAACCAATAACACACTTTAAGTGTTTGTGGGTGATTGAGTAGTGAGTGTTGTGCCTAAAATGCCATGCATGTACTCACACACTTAATTACAAACGGATCCTATGAATTATAATAGATCTAAGTATGAAATCATTTTAACAGCTCTGAAATTAGAATCGTTCTTTTTTTACTAATATTTAAAGATCTGAATTCCTTTTGGATGCTTAAAACTCGATCCTTAGAACTTATTTATAAACATAATTTTTCGAACTGAAAATTTTCAGAGATCTGAAACATGCAAGTTATGATTTCAGTTTTACAAAAATGAGAGATGTTGGATTAAAAGGTTTTAAATCTTTTACAAACAAAATCTAACAAGAGACGATGATTGCTCAACTTAAAAATAAAAAACAGCTTAAAGAACCAAATGTGAATGTATCACTATTTTAGAAGTTCATATTTCTAAAAAGAAATGAGATCATAAATTGTTTGGCTATTGATGAATATATAAACCCAAACACTCAAATGAATTTTTATCTAGAAAACATTGAAAGAGATTTCGAAAGATTTTTTTTATCTATCTTTTTTTATTTTCTCTCTTCTCTCTTTTTTTCTCTCAATTGATGAAATGGCAAAAGTATTCAAATGGGGATCCAAAGGAGTCTATTTAGACTAGTCATGGATGGATTTGGAAGATCGAAGGAAATGAACGGATGCAATGTTTGAAATCTAAATCCAAGTTTGAGAAATAATCGCACAAAAATATACTCTAATTGGCTTAAATGGAATGCATTTGGATCTCTCAAGATTACATGCGGATCGTAGATTAGGTTTGATGCAATGATTATGACATCAAACAAACACAGATTGATTCAGTGATAAGGCAACACGTGTAGAGATCTTATCGATTGTAGAATGTGTGTTTTGAGTTTTATAAAAATCCAACTTCAAGGAACAAATATGTGTGCCAATTTTGTATTTAACCAAGCTAATTTTTTGGAATGTTTAAAATATGAAATTTAACCCCAAAATAATTTAAACCCTAATTTAATTATTTTAAAAATATATTTTAATTTTTTTAAAAATTCCTATAAATTATAGAAAATTCGTTTTAAATACAATCATCACACATCAATCAAATATGAGATGAAATGCAAACCTAGGTGTTGAGCGTGTTCGTTTTCTACCTGTTATGACCTGATCTTGGCAGATAATGTTGAACATGAAAAGATGATGTTGCACTTGAAGAAGGGACTCAATTTTTTCTAAATTTTCAATTTAGTTCTGGCTCCTCCATAGTGCAGACTCAAGTGAGTCAACTATATAGTGTACTTTCACTTGCTTTATTGAGGTTAGTGAAGTAATGTACATCCTAAAATTTATTTTGGGTTTTTGTACAAGGACCATATTGGAAATACATTTTGGGTATTTTGCCTCTCTAATGAAATTGGTGGTTAGAAGCTTGTGAATCTCCTCAACTGCAACATTGTTTCTCTATGGTCGTAAGAACCACTTCTTTTCATGGACATGCTTATGGTTTGGGTACACGCTAAGGTGGTTGACCATGACTTTACGATCAATTTTTTTTTATAACTTAGAGGCTCCAAATGAATCAAATCTTTATTTTCTTTCAGCAACATAATGATATCCTCTACGAGGGGGAGACTCAAGCCAACCCCAATCTGAACTTCTGTAATGGGATCCTCCTCATTAATGCATATGGTAATTAAAACTTCAACTGGATCACCTTTTTTCCCTTGTCTTAATCTCATGGATTTAAGGTATCAACATTTAATAGCTCTATCCTAGGCTCTTTAGAGGCATCGATGGGGGAGGTAAGACCTCTAATAAGATCTCTCGCTCTTTAATGAACTTTTTAGGACCTTAAAATGGCTTTAAGCGGTCTCAAGTGATCTTTTCTTCTCTCCTATAGGAGTATTCTAACACGTCATTGCCTTTTTTTGGTCCCAAAGACAACTCCTATGACGCTAGGGATTGGTAATCTCATTATCAACCCCCATGTAGATATGATAACATCAAAATCATTGAGCAAAGGTCTGCCTAAGATCATATTTTAGGCTAAAAGGACCGCTAAAACATTATTCTAGATAGTAGAGCAATAATCCTTCGATCCAATGGTAAAGGGAAGAGTGACACACTTTGGGGAGTAGGTTTGTTTCCCATTAAACCCAATAAAAGGACTTATGACTAGCTGCATGTATTTGGGGACAAGTCCCATGGATTAAAAGGCATTTAAGAACAAGATAGCTCTCAAACTTTTAATGTTAGGCAATACCCTCTTTATATTTGCATTCCCTATGACCATTGAGATAAGATATGGGTCTTCATGAGGTAGGAGGACTCTTCTATAGTCAATATCTAAGAAGATAATCTTTGAAACTCCCTTTGGGGCCTGATGCGGGAAGTAGACACTGTTAACCTACACTCCTTCATGATGTAAGCATCTAAGGTGGTATTTCCTAGACATGGTAGAGATTCCACCACCGTCAAAGCCTTTTTAAGAATTATCTCTACATCAATTAGGAGGACGTCGTACTTATTTTCATTATTGTTGTTATTTATCCAACCTCTAATGGCATTTTTGGCTTCAAAATCCTTGATTAGTCACTTTTGATTACCCCCTCTGATGGATTCTTTCAGTTTGAAGCAATTGGTGTTATTGTGACCATGGTCTCTTTAGAAGCAATAATACTTCGACTTATCATTTTTATCTTCAGTAGTCCTAATGGTCTTTGGAGGAGGCAAGAGAACCTGAGATTCTTTTACTGTAAATATCTACTTTATGGTGGTTGTGAGCGGGGTGAAATGTTTGGCCTTTGGAGGCCCAATATTTTTACCTATTTCCTTATTCTTTTTAGCCTTTATGATCTAAGAGGATTCCCTAATATGATAGAAAATTTCTTTCCTCTTTCCCTACTAAGGAGTGGCCAGGGCATGCCTCATTGAGATGGCATCTTTAGTGTTCATATACTACTAAGGCATGTCGAGCAGCATAGTTATGGATTTTAGAGTGTTTTTACTAAAAGAACTTAGCCAATATTCTGAGGTGAGGAATGTGATGAAATTGAGCATACAAAATTATGTCATTTAGATCATAAACTTGGAGAGTCTCTTATTTAAATCTCTTGGCATATTCTCTAAGATCTTCTCCAGTCTTTGTCCAAAATGGAGGAGGGAGGTGACATGCTTTCTCATCTTCTTAGGTCTAATGAACTGGATGATAAAGGCTCTTGATAGCTCAATAATGCTCCTATTAGTCCTTAGTTTATGATTTGGCTTACTAATGCCCAGCTCTTGCTCTCAGAGTAGATACAAAAGCTATGTATAAGACCTCATATGGGGTGTCTTGTAGGAGCATGAGTGATCTAGAGGTCTCTAGGTGACCAATGGGGTATTTAGATCCAACGAATGGTTCAATAGCATAAATCTTCCACTTTGGGGGAAGAGCATAAGTTTAAATATCATTGGATAATGGAAATAATGTCTTTTAGAGATCCAAATCGATGGTATTGGAGGTCTATGTCTTGTACTGGTTAAGGAAATTACCCAATAAGTATTGCATCCTCTTGATCGCATTATCTTAGGGCCTAGTCACCCCGGAACCACCTTATGATTGATATCTAGGAGGTGATAACCTGTCCTTGACAGGATTGCTGGTCACTAATAATTGGGGAGCCCTAGGCATACCCTCCAAAAGGTTATCTTCCTCTAGCAGGGGCTCGTGGTTTTACCCTGTACCACTATACTCTAATTCAACCAATTCCTCTACCACTTGCGGTACATGAAGTCTATTGAGAATAGTAGTTAGTTGATCTTTGAGAATTTTTTTGAGCTTCCATTTGCTTGAAAGAACAGGCCAAAACAACATTAGTTGGCATCTTAAAGAAACAAATATGTGTATTTGAGAGAAATGCAACTATCATTCCCACAGACGGCACTAAATAGGTGGGTATTAAAATCTGAAGTGGCCCAAACCCAATAGGTGCTCCCCCACGAACCTTAGATTAACAAATTGGGAGGAGTCTCGGACCTCACCTGAGGATTATACGTTCACTATCAAAGGGTGTGATTTTCTTTATTAGAACAGAAAAGAATTACTACAATATAATAGACCTTTTTGGCTTCGTGAAAGAGAGTCTGAGGCCATTAGACATCTTTTAACAGTCCAAAGGACCTTAAGAAGTAACTGATGAACTTATCTAAGGGATGTTAAGAACTGATTTAGGGCTGAACGAGGAATATATTCTAACAAATAACTAGATATGATCCAAACTATAACTATGAGCTGACATCCTTGATTGATTATAGAATAATGAGTAAACACTTGTGAATGCTAAAACTCTTGGTTCTGTAAATTATGATGACTTTAACATTCCTTTAACCTTTCCCCAACCTCCCTTATATATGAAAACTCTTTTAGAAAGAACGGGTGGACTGACACAATATGGTAGTGGTGTCACTGAGGTCTGATACCGTCAAAAAGGTCATTGGGGGTTTGTCAAAGGTTTTGTAGGTGGTGTAAGGTAGTTAGTGAGTTCATTATATAAAGATGGAAGCTTTTTAATGCAGGTGGGATGGAGTGGTGGCGGAAGGTGAAATAATGTTGTGCTTTTTAACTACCCGCCAAACTGGTTGCATGAGCTTTGTTAGAGATCTAAGAGGTTTGGAACAATTATGGGCTCTCAAGGGTTGATCTGGATATATTTTGTAATGATATACGCATACGTTGATGGTTAAGCAGTCTCAAAAGGCCATTTATCTTCAAATTATGGTCTGCTCTAAGAATAAGATAAGGCAAAACTCTGATGGTATGGTCTGTGAACCTGGTTGGAGAGACACGTTGGAATAACTGGTCATTATAGAAATAGGATGAAGAGTTGACTGATGTATGCTATATTATTGTGGCCTTTTCTTGAGAGCAGTGGTTTGTCTGAGGTCAAAGGTCAGCCTCGAGACCTCTGTTCTTGTGTGAGGGTAGTTGAGGGGTCTAATAGTATATAAAATACCAGGGTTTAATTAGGGTCGGTTTTATCTGAGCTATTCACCAAACCAATCATGAATGAGGCCACTTACGTATGGTCTCTTGCGACTTCTTTTTCAGCATAAGGAGTGAATTCATCCTATTTGGGTCGATGTTTCTCATGATAAATATTATTGGGAAGGCCTCCGCAAATTAGTTAAATAAGAAATGGATCTATGGGGTAGGTTTTGAAACCACTTTTATGCTATATCTCCCAGACTTTAGGGAAATATCTGAAACATCAGAGGTTCGTTGTAATTTTAGAGTTTCATTATCTGGTGGTTATGACGAACATGAACGGTGGGATATGTATTCCTTTCATATATTTGTAACCTTATGACGGGGAACTTCTTTAGTGGTTCAAAGTATTAAATTGATCGAGTGAATGGTTAATTCATTTGACTAATAAGGCTTCTTCTAACTAGGTCCTTGGTAGTCCTAGACCCTTGTTGAGATTAGTGGTCATCCATTTACCTCGATATTAGGTTAAGAAGGTCCTCATCTCTATGGTGAATGTTATGTCAATCCCTTCTTTCTTATGATCTCATTTAGTAGGAAAGATTTGGGTAGTGCCATAAACTCCTTTTTTTGGCTATGAGTTTTGCTCGGATGAGGGCAATGGGTGCAGGTGATCTATTGGTACTAATGTTTTCCCATTTGGATCTCCTGCTCCATTATGTCCATGTACTTCTCTACACGAGCATTCTCTTAATGTTGATGATGTATAACTACTTTTTATTTACAAAGGCGTTGTTCTTGAACATATATGAGCCGTGATATTTGACTAGAATATGGTGGTTCATTTCCCTCCACTAATTTCTCCACCCGAGGATGGTAATGAGATATGGGGATACTTTTCTCTTGGAGGGTCCTGGTCATGGATTTAAACCAGAGAGGGAATTGTTAAGTGTGATCGTCTTGATGGTATTGACAAGATTGCAAGTGCTCGTTATGTGAATGAGATATGATTATTATTGGCCGGTAAGATTGATGAAATAAATCAGTTACCATAGACGACATTAATTATAGTTGTTAAAATCCTACTAATTAAGATTCAACATAAACAAATCTAATAAAGTAAAAAAATCAAGTATACACACACAAGGACAAGATGTGCATTCTTCGATGTGTCTATATACATGTATGGTTATTCATTGTTATTAATACACATTTATTACTTGATATTACATTTCCATCTCTCCTCACGGGTTAGGTTTACATTTATAAGAGGAAGTGATAGAGTGCTTGGGGTCTTAATCACCTCAACATTTTTTCCTAACCGATCAACTTTCCCTTGGTTTGCATGGGTCGATTATCTTTAGTGATCTTAATCCTCATGGTTTGTATATCTATTCCATTAGGATACTCGACTTTTTTCCACATGTGGTGGATTATTTTCCCTCACACATATGTATATTTGAATCTTATTCACCAGGATAAAAGATAAAGTTAAGAAATAAAAATAATTCTTAGTGAATATTAATATTTTTATGATTAATATATTAGTTCAAAATGTACAAGACAACATTTATGTGGTTATAAGCTATTATCGATCCCTTGCATATACCTTTTCATATTGAATTCTCCAACACACTGTACTAATAGAACTTGGGTAAGTGCATGGTTCTTCTGTTGTTTATACTTAATATATAATATTGGAACATTTGGGAATGGGACTTTCATTAGTTTTATTGTTCGTTTAGTATGTTTGTATTTGGTTGTTGATTATTTGAACAATATACCATCAATATTAGTGAAGTTTCATCTAATCCTCCTTGAAGAAAAAAAACAAAAAAGAAAAGTTTCATACATTTTATTTTAGGTTGGACATTGTTTTTTTATGCCATGTTTTTATAGTCTACTAGTTATTGGGATTTGGAGTTAGCCTCTATTGTACTGCATTTGATTGGTTTCATAAATCTTATGCTTTATTAAAGTCAACAACTGGGTGGATCTGTGCATGTCAAAAGTTGGTTGAAACATGATTTGGGTTGATTTGAGTAACAAATATAATTTTTCACTCGTGGAACATATTTTCGTGGGAAAATGTATACATCAACCTTCTTTTGATTTGTTTGATCCTCTTATTGCATGTAAAAAATATTTGTTACATTGCAATTCTTTTAGTAAATATTTTGACCGAAATAAAATATTATTAGTGTTGTTATTTGTGTTATATTTATCTTATAAGGGTAATTAATTTGTTTGTTAGAGAAATTCCTGATGTGATTGGTGGTGTCTTCATTCTTGTTTTTCCATTGCTTACTCACATATGGTATTTGTACCTAGTTTTATATTCTATTGGAGAATCTTCCATATTAATATTTTCGGTGTTTATTATAATTGTTATATTAAAAATAATAAGTGGTGGTATTAAATAGAGTACAATAATATTTATTTAATGTAATTTAGATAGAGATAACAATGAGCCATCATTCATCTTTAGAATTACAGGCTAGAGTGTTTGGGTAACAATCTTTTGTTAACTAATTTCACGATTTTTGAGGCATTTATTCATTATGATTGCATTTTTTTAATTTTATTTTTGTAGACTAAACATGATCAGCATTTTGGTACTTTAGAGTGGTACTTAGTTTGGTGAACAGGGAATATTTAATTGAATGCATGCATTTGTTATTACTAAAACAAAATTGTCTTTGAGTATTCACGAGATCATAGAAAGTGTGAAATATAATTAACTAAATATGGAAAAAGTGACTTATATAAGGACGACAACTATAATGTAAATGCACACGACTTTACACTGTATCAAATGAAACCTTACTGATATACTAATTTTCTTCGTTGGATAAGTGGGTTGTACGAACCAAAAAATTATTATTTGGTTGTTGAGTTTCTTGTTTATTTTAAATATATGCACTTTTTTAGGGTGTTTTAGAAAAAAGTTATACTTTGTCTAGAATTTTTTAGAAATTGGTGTCTTAAATGTATGATTCTATTTTTTTATAAATGATCCATTAATTTCATTACGAACTATAATGAGTAGATTACATTTTAAACTAGTGTTGTGTTGTTTAAGACATGTAGTTACTACACTAGCTATCTTTTTATTCTTATTAAAATTTAGGATTTGATTAAGATGAAATGTAAGCATCTCTAAAGTAAATTAGTTGGATTGAAACAGAAATCGAAGAACGTGAATCATAAAAAACACTTTAACATTGGAAAGGTAATAAGCACTAATATAACTTTCAAGACATTAAGACTAGAGTTAATGGTGGTACCATCTGATTATATATTTGGAAAACTATTTTTAACGATATATATATAGGTGTGAAAAGAAGTTGGGTACCACTGACCCGGCTCACGGGCAGGGTCCCATTTTAAAAATGAGCAAAAATTTGAGCGGCAGGCCGACCCGAAATTTCGGCAGAGTTTCAGGTTGAAAACGATAATCTAACATGTGTGTCCTAGGCTGGACACCTAAATGCGGGTATGTAGTTGGTTGGGTGAATCGGAAAGGGCGTGGCTTCCACGATATACGTCTTGCTTTTGAGGGAAATCAGTACGTGTGGAAAAGACATTTGATATACCTGAGAGTATGTGAATTGCCTCACTATATACCTCATGGGGACGGTATGCATGAGAGAAAAATCGATGTACTCGGCGTACGTGAACGAGTTCCCTTCGATATACCTCCCTTCATGACTTTGGTCAAGCAATATGATGCGGGGGAACCATTTGATATATGTCGAAGGTACTTGGCCAATGAAAGGTGAGAGTCATATCGCTTAGGCTAACTGCACCCTGCCGGACCAGTGCCCATCACAAAGTGACCCTCCAGTTACTGGACAAAATTTGGTCAATCACAATGCTCTTTGGTGATATCTTATGAATCATGCATGATTCTCTTATTAGTATCTTATGAATGTCTTTATTGAACATTCCCAACAGGGAGAAAAGTACGAGTACCAATGGTATACCAAGTATGGATGAGTGATGGAAGCAACATGGGGATATATGTGATCCTAGGTTCACGTGGTGTGAAGTGTACATGGAGAATTTTCTACAAGTGTGTGAATAAAAGCATAAGCATAAGGCACACATGAATATTAAAGGGGAACATGCAAAATAAGGGAAAATATAAACAAATATAACACCCACGTAAATAGAGTGTAGCCCTCAAAATAAACACTCCCCATCAGAGTCACCACTGTGGTCATCCCCTCCAATCATCGCGGTGGGAGAGACGAAGAAGAGGCGAGGTGATTAGGCATAAATTCTTCTAAATTTATCCCTTTAATTTAGTTACTTTTAGCACCTCGAAGAACGTAATCGATTTAATTTTACCTCATAATCTTGCTACTGACTTATTCTAACGAGTACACCGAGTTTCTGGTATTTCGTACTAATTTTACAGGTATTTAATGTCAATAAAGAAAGAAATAAATCGGAACAATCGAGAAAGAAAAGAAGGAAAAGTCAAAAGGGAAAAGCTGTAATTTTTACCCAGAATTTGGATGAGGAATCAACTGGAAAGTTGAAGAGATTTCACTTATGAGTACATAGGAAGAAACGTCACCTCAATAGGAGTCCCGATGTGAAAGTTATGAGCAGTTAAAGTTTGAAGAAAAAGTCAAAGGAAGACCGGACCGTTCCGGTCCGGACCGATCTACATTGCCAATTTCTAGAGAACCCCGGACCGAAGATGGATCGAAGCTGAAAGAAAACAAATGAACCGATCCGCCCAAGAAATAAATGAATCCATCCGAATTCCAGCCAGATCGAACCGAGGGAGGATCGGACCGGTCCGATTGTCGAATTTTAATTTTCTAAACTTCTTCTAATGGAGAGTCCTAGTGCAACTAAAACTCTTGGAGTTTTATAGGGTATTTAAACTCGTTTTATTGTCATTCTTAGTATGGAGAATTTAGCTAATTTTCCATTCTCTCTGTGAAAACCCTAATTTGAAGATTGCTTACAAATTTAATTACAAGATTGAAGATTGTTCAGATTTTTATGGTTACAAGTAATTCCAATTACTGCTTTTAGTGCTTTGGTAAGATCAGTAGTTAATTTCTTCTGTCCAATCTCCTTTCTACATCATTCTACAATTCTTCCTTAGTTTAATCATGGTTTTCTGCAATTCAAAAATTGTTTTCATTAGTTTCATCATGGTAGGCTAGACTTTTAAGGGTCAGGATACATGAACCCAACTTGATGTGATAGTTTCATGTGTATAAAATTAATCCTCTAAATTTAATGGTTTGATTATGACCGTAATTCATAGAAACACGACAATTGTAGATCTTTGGATCTCGTTTGTTTCCGGGTAATCGGGATGCTTTAGAATACAATTCGAGTGCAACTATTACAGTACCGATTTACTCGTCCTCTGATTAAGTATGGTGCGGGCTTGAACCTCATATACGTAATGCTTAGGAGTACTAAATTCTGGGTCTAATTAATCACTTAAATTTATGATTAGTTTTATACCATCAATACATTAGGGTTGGGGGATTCTATTCCCATCCTGTTTTCTTCATCATATAGTTCAAGTTTCAGTTCAAACATAATCAGTAATTTAGGTAATTTAGAGTAATTGCATGCCATTCATTCATTAGTTCATTAGTTAATTATTTCAAAATTTCATTTAGTTGTAGCCAATTCTCAAATCAAATCATCTTTTTCTTTCTTTTTAGAGTCAGAGTTAGGATTTCTTCGTCTATCCAACGTCGTCACAATTCCATTGTCCTATTTCCCTGTGGATACGATCCCAACTTATCGGGTTTATTACTAACACGACAAGCTTGCACTTGAGCCTAGAGAGTACGCACTTCTGAGACACATTCTTAGTCGCGTCAAGTTTTTGGCGCCGTTGCCGGGGAATTAGATAGACTTAGGATTAGATCGAGTCAATCTAAAACTTTGACCAAAAATCTCCAAATAATCAAAAAACATAAAAAAAATTCAAAAAGCACAAAAAGATTCATCATCATCTCTTATAAGTTGTTAATGCAAAATTCTGAACTCACTCCAACTCCCCATAATACTACAACCCACATTCACGAAAATCTAATAGTTGAGTACGACCCAGATAGCCCTCACACTCCTAACGCTCCACAGTTTTGTGTTCCACCTCCCACACCATCACACTCAATCTCAAATAACACGATGTTTTCCTTCTTAAGACACACTTTGGAGCACACTCCAAGTATACCAAGTGAGGATACCGAATCTTTGAGCAAGAGAGACATGTCACAACACGGTAGTGCAGCTGCTGACGAGGGAGAGGCCCCATATCGCCCTTTGAGAGACGTCTTATATCCCGAGCGCACTGTCACTCCGGGATGCATTTTACTCCCGTACAATGCGGGATAATTTCTCTTTAGGAATGGGATGATCCAGATACTTACCATGGACTGGATTCAGAAAAGCCATATGCCCACATTATGAAATTTTTTGGAGGCGTGCGAGACTCTCAGTGACCAAACTTGCACAAAAGATATGCTCCGCCTTAAACGCTTTCCATTCTCACTAAAGGAGAAGGCTAAGACATGGCTATGGTCTTTACCTCCAAATTCGATTTCATCATGGAATGAATTACAATCCAAATTTCTCAAGAAGTTCTTTCCTCCACATCGAACAAATTCTATCAAGGTTCAAATTCAAACTTTCCGACAATTAGAAAATGAGTCATTCGAACGATGTTACAAGCGTTTCAATGAGTTAATTACCTCATGTCCCAATCATGGTTTTGATAAAACACAAATCATTTCCTTTATCCATTATGAGCAGAACATTAATTCCAAGAAACTTGTTGAAACCATGGGTAGTGGTTTGTTTGTCGACTTAGACGCCCACAATGCCGAGCTTCACCTGAGGTATGTCGCCGAGGCTAACGAATCCTGGGATACATCTGACCCTAATGCTCAAAATCAAAATTGTCAAGTGACCACCACTCTATCGGCGTCTGGCGTATTTCATGTACAAAAGAATTCTATAGCGGATAGTCGACTCGATATGCTTGAGAAAGGACTATGAGACCTACGTGAGGTATGTGGAAGAGGACCAACTGGATCCGTCCCAAACCCTGTTAAGAAGGTGTGTGCGATTTGTGAGGCGGGTCATTCAACTGAGGAATGCCCGACTGTACCCGCCTACAAAGTGATGCTTCAAGAGCAAGTCAGTGGCATAGGAGGATTTAAGGGTAATTTTGGTGCCCCGCACAGGAATTCTTACAACCCTTCATGGAAAAACAACCCTGGTTTTAGCTATGGGCAACAACATGCTGCGATGAATCCTAATTCACATGTTTCCCCTCCTCCACCACCGCATTTTCAAGGAGTTCCACACATGCAAGGACATGTGCAAGCGCCACCACCTCAAGGAGCATACATCCCTCCACCGCGGAGAAGTCTCGAGGATACGATCAACCACTTTATCAATACTAAGACTACAACTAATGCTAGGCATGAGCGCATGATGAACGATATGAATGCGAATATTTCACAGTTGCAATCATCGTTGAGTATCCAAGAGAAGGTCGAATTTCCTGCCCACGGCCAAAGATCTCCCCAAGGTTAAACTAGTGTTAGCTACATATCGACAGAACATCAGGAGCAATGTCAAGCTATGAACACTCTTCGTAGGGGGAGAGTCATTAATTTATCACCTACCCCACATGATGCAACCAAAGACAAGGAAATTTAGCCCAACACGAAAGAGGCTGAAGATGTTCCTTTGAAGGAGAGTGATAAAGAGGACACTAGTGAGCCCGAGGTAGTAATGAAACCACCCACCGTGGCACTGTTTCCTCAAAGGTTGGTTCCTTCCCACAAAGGAAACCCCCATGGTGAAGTGCTAGATGTACTAAAGCAAGTGAAGCTAAATATACATTTCCTCGATGCGATTAAGAAAATTCTAGCTTATGAAAAAGTCATCAAAGACTTATTGACGGTAAAAAGGAGGATGAAGGTAAAGAAAAATGTCTTTCTAGCACAGAACGTGAGCTCCATCCTACTCAATGTTCTCTCGACCAAGTTCAAAGATCCCGGTGCACCCACCATTTTCTTCATCATTAGAGAAACTAAAATTGAGAAAGCCTTACTTGATTTGGGATCAAGTGTCAATATTCTCCCTTACGCCATCTATAGGAAACTTAATTTGGGCGACCTCAAGCCCACAAAGGTTAGTCTCTAATTAGCAGATCGAATCGTGAAGATACCAAGAGGCATAGTTGAGGATGTGATCATCCAAGTAGGCACTTTCTACTTCTGGGTAGACTTTGTCATTTGGGATACAGAGCCCTCCTTTACCTCAAGAAACCATGTTCCCATTAATATTGGGTGCCCGTTCTTAGCTATGGCTAACACAATCATCAATACTCAAAATGGACAAATGCAACTCAGGTTTGGGAACATGACTTTAGAGACTAACATCTTCCATATCGCCCAACAGACGGGGGAAGAAGATGATCTTCACGCGGTGAGCCTAATAGAGGAGATCGTAGAGGAGTATTTTGAGGAAACTTATTATGGAGACGCCCTAGGGTCCTATTTAGTGTCGAACCACGAGAGTGAGGGGACTTACACCGCATTCGAGAGGGAGGTTGAGGAGTTAAAAGAGTTATTTGATGAGAGAGCGTTGGATGAGGACGCGGGAGATGTAAGTAGAGTCTATAGATTCGAGGAGTTACCACCGAGGTATACACGCATGGTTCCCTCCAATGAAAAATTTCCAACCCTGGAATTGAAGAAACTCCCCATCCATATTAAATATGCATACCTAGGAGAGGATGAGACATTTCCTGTTGTTGTCTCCTCTAGCCTACATGAAGAGCAGGAGGGTAAATTGCTAAAGATTCTGAGGAAGCACCAAAGTGCTTTTGGTTGGTGCATTGCTGATTGGAAAGGGATAAGTCATTTGATTTGCACCCACAAGATCCATCTTGAAGAGGATATCAATCCCTGAGAGAAATGAAAAGAAGGTTAAACCCTAATATGAAAGAAGTGGTGAGGACCAAAATGATTAAGCTATTAGATGCCGGGATTATCTACCCAATCTCGGATAGCAAGTGGGTGAGCCCTATTTAATTTTTCCCGAAGAAGTCGGGCATGACAGTGATTGAGAATGCTAAGGGAGAGCTAGTTCCCCAACGTACCACCACCGGGTGGTGCATTTGCATTGATTACCGAAAACTCAATGCGGGAACTAGGAAAGACCATTTCCCCTTGCCATTTATTGATCAGATGCTTGAGAGAGTAGAGGACCCTTACTATTTCTTCCTTGATGGTTATTCCGGATATAACCAAATTGAGGTAGATGTACTTGACCAGGAGAAAACAACCTTCACTTGCCTTTTTAGTACGTTTGCCTACAAACGTATGCCATTCGGCTTGTGTAATACACCCGCGACCTTTCAAAGGTGCATGTTGAGCCCATTTAGTGACATGGTCGAGAGAGGACTTGAAGTGTTCATGGACGATTTCAGTGTTTTTGGCACCTCTTTCGACCTTTGTCTTGAAAAACTGGAAAAGGTTCTTGCCCGGTGTGAAAAAGAACTTAGTGCTGAATTGGGATAAATGCCACTTCATGGTCACGAGGGAATAGTTCTTGGCCACATAGTTTCATCCAAGGGGATAGAAGTTGATAGAGCTAAGATAAATGTCATAGCCAATCTACCCCCAACAAAATCGCTCAAAGACGTGAGCTCCTTCTTGCGCTACGCGAGTTTTATCGAAGGTTCATTAAGGACTTTAGCACCATCGCTAGACCTTTAAGCAACCTACTTATGAAGGACAGTCCATTTGAGTGCACGGAAGCATGCCAAATAGCTTTTGAACAACTGAAAACCATGCTTTTGTCAACTCCCATCATGGAAGTTTCGGATTGGTCTTTACCATTCGAACTTATGTGTGATGCTAGCGATTATGCGATAGGGGCTATTTTGGGCCAAAGGAAAGACAAATAGGCTCATGTCATTTACTACGCTAGCTAGACTCTTACCGAACCACAACTCAATTACTCCATGACCGAGAAAGAGTTGCTAGCGATAGTATTTGCTCTTGACAAATTTTGATCCTACCTTATCGATTCTCCCATTACTTGCCTCACCGACCACGCGGCATTGTAATACCTACTTGCAAAGAAAGATGCAAAGCCGCGCCTCATAAGGTGGATCCTACTCCTAAAAGATTTTAATCTCTCCATTAAAGATAAAGAAAGGAGTAGAAAACGCCGTTGCCTACCACTTATCACGGCTTTCGTCCGACGTACCTAGTGATCCAATACCTATAGACGAATACTTTTCGGATGAGCAACTCTTTGCTACCTCTTCTTTGCCCTGATTTGCGAATATAGTGAACTACCTTATTATGAGTGCCATCCCTCCAGACTGAACACCGTAAAATAAGAAGAGTTTTATTACTTGGTCGCGCATATTTTTCTATGACGATCCCTTCCTGTTTAAATATTGTGCTGACCAAATCATATGACGATGTGTACCGGATGACGAGATCCCAAAAGTCATGCAATTTTATCATTCGGAAGCGTGTGGAGGCCACTTTTCTATGAAAAAGGCGTCCGCTAAAATTCTACAATGCGACCTCTATTGGCCCATAATATTCCGGGATATGAACAATGCTTGTAAATCTTGCAATAGGTGCCAACGGATGGGAGCTATTACCCGACGAGACATGATGCCTCTTACCCCCATACTCATTTTTGAGATATTCGACTGTTGGGGTATTGACTTCATAGGTCCTTTCCCCTCATCCTTTGGTTTCCTATACATCCTCGTCGCGGTAGACTACGTTTCTAAATCGGTGGAAGCTATAGCTACCAAGACAAATGACAACAAAGTGGTGATTAAGTTCCTGGAGGAACACATACTTTCCCGCTTCGGTGCTCCGAAAGCGATAAGTACTGATAATGGCACGCACTTTTGCAATAGGCCATTCGCGAAGCTCATGAGAAAGTATGGTGTCGTTCACAAGGTTGGAATGACTTATCACCCACAAACGAATGGGTAGGCCGAACTAGTGAATCAAGAAATCAAGAACATTCTCGAAAAGACCATCAATCCAACCCGAAAATATTGGTCACTTAGATTGAATGATTCGCTATGGGCCTATCATACCGCATACAAAAATCTGCTCGGCATGTCCCCTTTCCACTTTGTTTATGGCAAACAAGCCATCTTCCCGTGGAATTAGAGCACAAGGCGTATTGGGCAATTAAGGAGTTAAACTATGCCACGGATAAGGACGGTGAAGCTCGTAAGCTTAAAATAAATGAGTTAGAAGAGATATGCAATGATGTGTATGAGAATGAAAAAATTTCCATATAAAGGATGAAACTCGCTCATGATAACATTATTCGCCGCAAATATTTTCTTCCCGAAAAAAAAGTGCTTCTCTATAACTCTCGGCTTCATCTCTTTCCGGGCAAGTTGCTATCAAGATGGTCTGGCCCGTTCATTGTGAAGAATGTTTTCCCTCACGGAGCCGTTGAGGTAGACAATTTGAAAGGGGGAAATACATTCAAAGTAAATGGGCAATGCCTAAATCCTTATCTAGAGGCGTGTGTGGAAGAAGTCGACACCGTTTGGTTATCGGACCCCGTTTATGGGGTAGAGTAAGCTGCTACAGTGAGGTCGTCGCACCCCCGATGCGCTTGGGTTGAATTCTTGTGTATAGTAGATAAGAGTCGTGTGAGTAGTTAGAGTCCATAGGATTAGAGTATAATAAGGTGAGAGCATTCACATGTTTTGGGAAATTGAGTGAAGTTGCGTTGACCATAAAAATCGAGAGAATTTTGAGTCCAAACTGATAGGGAGCATGATGAGAATTGAAAACTTTCGGAGAAGTGCGATCGCAATTAAGTTAGGGGGAAAATCCATCTCAGTCCAAGAACCCAAATCAGTTACTTTCTTTTTGAGCCGGATCGGTCCGGCCCGGATCGGTTCCTTTATTTTATAGTCGGATCGATATGGCAACTGAAAAGATCAAAGATTAAAGGACCGGACCGGTTCGATTGCCAGGCGGATCGGTCCGCTTTCTGCAGAATTTCCCCTATTCCCTAGATGCACCCCCTTCTCCCCAATCCCTTTCCTTCCCTACTAATTCGTTCCCTCATAACCAACCCTTAAATATCCTTCCCAAAGACACTCCCTCTTTCCCTCCAAACCCTTTCCCTCCATTTCCAAAACTGTACCCACCCCTCCCCTATAAATACCCACCCATAGCCTCCACTTTTCTTAACACCTTCAACCACCTCACTCCTCTCTCCTTAACTTTCTAGCAAGCTCTCCCCGTTATCATGGACCAACGACTCTCCCCCGTCAATTACGACTCCACTGAAATTATACCCTCCGGCCACTGTGAATTCCGTTCCCGCCAAGAGGAGCGGTGGTGCAATCGGTTCTTTAGTTCGAATCGTAAACTCCACATGGAGTGCGCTGTCCAATGGTCAGGTCTGCCAAATTCCGTCACTGCCCTCTTCATGCCTAGGGGTTGGTGCCGATTCCTTAATCAACTGTACGAGGCGGTTTGGGCAACCGAGGTTCGATCTTTCTATGGCTCCCTTGTTCGAATGGGCCAATTCGAAACTCAAGCATATGTTGATGGTACCGTCATCCCTTTTTCGTTGGACCTTCTCACGACCAAGTTGTCCGAATACGACGTTCCCGATGTTCAAGATTTCACCTACCAAAGGAATGTCGCCCGGATCGCTAAAGAACTAATTATGGAGCACATTGCCCCCGATGTTGCACGGAGGGGGAAGATTGTCGTTGTTGGCCATCTTAACGAGAAAGCATGCCTCACCTTCCAAATTGTGAAGGAAAATATTTTGCAAATGTCCAACGATGCACCGACATCAGGCCACATTGACATACCAACTCTTCTATCCCAACACTTCCATTAACCTGGCTCGCACCCTTTATGTTGACATCATCGTCGCGGCCATGGATGAGAAAGGTGCATCACCACTTCCATATGCACGTTTCATTACCTCCATCCTCAAGGATGCTGACATTGAGGCACCGCTTGATCGTACTCGCCTCCCTGGTCCTTTTGGACAGGGAACCCGCATGTGGAGCACCAAACTGCTAGCCATCCTCCGGGCAAGGCGGGGAAGTGATGACGAGAGAGATGTTGCCTCGAGTGAGGAAGAGTAAGAGGAAGAAGACGAAGCATGTGCTGATGTGGAGATGGGTGACGTAGGTGCGGATAAGGAGTCGGCAGAAGAAGAAAACGACCGAAATTTTGAATGGGCGGGTAGCAACCTCACTAACCGTATGTCATCCCTTGAGACGAGATTCATCAGCTTTTTGATCGACTACCGTCGTGATACAAGCATGATGTTTCATTTACAAGCGGACTTGTATCGATGCTAAGGGGATCCTAATGACCCATTGCCATCCTACTTCTATGACCCCTATGGCCCCGACGTGCCCATCTCTTCCCAACCACCACCCCAGTGAAGATTTGTTTGGTTGTGAGATTTTTTAGTTGTTTCCCTTATCAACATGTTTTATGCTCTTTGATGTTGTTGTACCACAGTCCTGTTTTATAAAAATCTTCATTTTCTCCATTTGTTTGTTTTATTTATCGCACTTCTTAGTTTGCCTTGTTTAGATTTTAGACCTTTTTTCTTGAGGACAATAAAAAAAGTCTAAGTTAGGGGGGGGGGTCACAAGTGCGTATTTCTACAACTTCACAAATTTCCAAAAATGCCCAGAAATTTCCAAAAAATTCATAAAATTTTGAAAAACCCAAAAATATTTTTGTTCAAAATAAATAAAAATTGGAATTCAAAGTTTTCAAAAATATCATTAAAAGTCGGTGTAAAGTCTCAAGTTGTAAAATTCAAATACACAAAGCTGAAATTGACCAAAGATGGAAATTGTGCAAAAATTGACGACTTAACGAATAAGTGTGGAGATTAACAAACCCAGTAAGTTTCGAGCATTCATCTTTGTGAAAATTATAAATCAATCCGAGTTAATTGTTAACTCAAAGTTCTTTTTTAGCGTCTAAAAAGTCGTCGAGGATCTCAATCCTTTCATTTTGATCGGTTTTGATAAATGTGTGTGATATTGCCGTACAAAGCGTGCTACAAATCTCTAAATTAAATTAATGTCAAGACGCATATGGTAATGCAATTAGTATTTTAGACAATGAAGTAGGCACTCGTTTGTCACCCAAAAATTTTGGCCATAAAAAGTAGCGAAAAATTATCCCTTTTGTAAACCAAATTGAGCCGAATAATTTTTCCTTTCGTTTGATAACCCGAAACACCCAAATAGCCCGGAATTGTGAAAAATGCAAAAGTTCAGAAGTTAAGTCCGGAAAGTGCATAAAAAGGGGCAAAAAAAATGATATGCTCAACAAAAATAACATGAAAAGAAAAGAACTGAAAAACAGAAAAAAATAGAGAAAAAGAAGAAAAAATTGAGCAATAGCCTGGAAAAGCATAAATGGACACCATAAATGACTTTTCCAATTCCAACCTTCCCTACCATTTTCATTTTACCCAATATACCTTAAAACCTGAAAAAGTCCTAACCGAGTCCGAATTGCAAAATTGGTTACCACGTGGAGAGATAATACACCAAAAGATAATAAAAGAGATTGAATGCGTAAATAAGAGGCAATGTTCCCGCTTTTAAAACTGTATTCCGTTGACGAGATCGTAGTACTATAAAATTTCCGTCTTTCTTCTTGTATGCATGACTTTGCATCCATTATATTTACTCTGTATATCACGTATACCGAGAGAATATCCATAATCTGAGAGATTTGTTTGTGAGAGAATTCCGTGAGAATTTGATATCAAAACGAATTTTCGGATAAGTAACGTAATGATCAATCGGTGGAAATTAGCGGTTAAATTTCCGGCTTCACACACACGCACTATGATTTGAGACTATTGAGCATGACTTGATGATGACTATTTTCTGGGAAAGTTTGAATTATATAGTTTTTGCGGATTTTGAAGTTTCTTTGACTCGAATTTTGTGGGTATATTCTCTGCAAACCCTCATGAGACACAACTTGTCCTACTAGGGTGACCTAGGGGTTTAAAGTCTTATTGCATACGCTAAATGCAATTGCCTGCCCGCGAAAAAGGTATTCTATCCCAATAAAATAATTTTCAAGAGTTGATCCTTGCTAGGATTCTTTTACATATCTCGAGAAGCGCAAAGTTCTATGTTAGGGGGATTTGATTAGGCATAACTTCTTCTAAATTTATCCCTTTAATTTAGTTACTTTTAGCACCTCGAACAACGTAATTGATTTGATTTTCTCTCATAATCTTGCTACTGACTTATTCTAACCAGTACACCGAGTTTTTGGTATTTTGTACTAATTTTGCAGGTATTTAATGTTAATAAAGAAAGAAAGAAACTAGAAGAATTGAGAAAGAAAAGAAGGAAAAGTCAAAAGGGCAAAGTTGTAATTTTTACCCGGAATTTGGATGAGGCATCATGGAAACTTGAAGAGATTTCAATTATGAGTACATAGGAAGAAATGGCACCTCAATCAGAGTCCCGGTGTGAAAGTTATGAGCAGTCAAAGTTTGAAGAAAAAGTCAAAGGAAGCCTGGACCGATCCGCATTGCCAATTTCCAGAGAATCCCGGACCGAAGATGGATCGAAGCTGAAAGAAAACAAACGAAACGATCTGCACCGGATTGATCCACCCAAGAAATAAACGAATCGATCCGAATTCCAGCCATACCGAACCGAGGGAGGACCGGACCAGTCCAACTGTCGAATTTGAATTTTCTAAACTTCCTCTAATGGAGAGTCCTAGTGCAACTAAACTCTTGGAGTTTTGTAGGGTATTTAAACCCATTTTATTATCATTGTCAGCATGGATAATTTAGCTAATTTTCCATTCTCTCTGTAAAAACCCTAATTTGAAGATTGATTACAAATTTAATTACAAGATTGAAGATTGTTCAGATTTCTGTGGTTACAAGTAAATCCAATTGCTGTTTTTAGTGCTTTGGTAAGATCAGTAGTTAATTTCTTCAGTGCAATCTCCTTTCTACATCATTCTACAATTCTTACTTAGTTTAATCATGGTTTTCTACAATTCAAAAATTGTTTTCATTAGTTTCATCATAGTAGACTAGACTTTTAAGGGTCGGGATACATTAACCCAACCTGATGTGATAGTTGCATGTGTATAAAAGTAATACTCTAAATTTAATGGTTTTATTATGACCGTATTGCATAGAAACATGACAATTATTGATCTTTGGATCTTGTTTTGCTTCCGTGTAATCGGGATGCTTTAGAATACAATTCGAGTGTAATTATTTCAATACCGATTTTCTCGTCCTTTGATTAAGTATGGTGCGGGCTTGAACCTCATATACATAATGCTTGGGAGTACTAAATTATGGGTCTAATTAATCACTTAAATTTATGATTTATTTTATACCATTAATACACTAGGGTTGGGGGATTGTATTACCATCCTATTTCCTTCATCATATAGTTCAAGTTTCAGTTCAATCATCATCAGTAATTTAGGTAATTTAGAGTAATTGCCTGCCATTCATTCATTAGTTCATTAGTTAATTATTTCAAAATTTCATTTAGTTGTAGCCAATTCTCAAATCAAATCATCTTTTCCTTTCTTTTTAGAGTCAGAGTTAGGATTTCTTCATCTATCTAACGTCGTCACAATTCCATTGTCCTATTTCCCTGTGGATATGATCCTGACTTATCGGGTTTATTACTAACGTGACAGCTTTCACGTGAGCCTAGATAGTAAGCACTTTTGAGACACATTCTTAATCACATCACGGGGTGTCCCTTTCGTCTCGAGAGGATCTTGGTCCCGCACGTCCCTCTCAAGAGCACTTCGGTTGGTGTCGGTGATGAGGTGAAAAATGTAGAGAGATGGAGTCACCAGTCTATTTTACTCAAAATAGACAAAAGAAAAGGGAGCCATCCCGAAGGACAACATCCAAAGACATATTGATACATACGAAAACAAAATGATTCGAAAAGGGTCCAGAGGCTAAGTTACAAAATGGGAAGGTGTTTGGCACCCATTCCGCCCTTACGGTTTCTCATGGGTTATTGTTATTTTCCTTTATTTCCCCATGATATGTGTTCATGTGTATATGTAGAGGAGATAGGTATCATCAACTTCTATCATGGAAGAGATAAAGTGAGTCATCCGTAGGATTGTTCCTAAAAGTAATATTAGAAAATAGGATTTACGCGATTATCCTAGCATTGATCATTATAAGGGAATGATAACGCATGCGGGATAATATTCCACTAAGAACAAATATATTTATATAGAGTCTAAGAGAGTTAAGTTAAAAGAATAGACGAAAAATAGAAAAAAAAGTTGGAAAAGGACTCGAGTCTAGGGTTTTACCCCGAGACGCCTACATAGCCTATAGAGGCATCAAAGTCCACGTAGTTCGTATGCAAAATGAGGGAAGGGATTTATCGCATAAATCCAATAAGGGACTTCTCTTTTATGTGTGTGTGTAAAAAAAAAATTAGTCGTGAGAAAAGTGTGAGAATTCCCGTTTGGAATTTACGAGCAAACCCTCTTTTTCTTATTTTTTGGGTTTTATTTATATGAAAATAAGAGATGTGAAATAATACAAAATAAAAATTATATTAGGATATGTGAGATGAGAGAATAAAAGTGCTAAGTAATAAAATAAATTAATGCAAATTTAGGGGAATTTAAGGAGAGAGTTGAGAAAGTTGGACCTTCTTGAAGATATTGAGCTTGATCTTGGATGTTAGAGAGAAGCCATTGCACTTAGGTGATGATGGAGGGTACTTAATTCACCAAGTTTGATGAAAAGGATGATGAAAAGTTAAGGTTGGAAAGGGATTTGGATGTAGAAATCATGCTGACTTCGAGAGGGGTTTTCTAAGCATGCTGAGAGTGATAGGTTTCAGATCTTGTTCACCTTTGAAATAGGGTTAGGCCCTACTTTTTATAGGCCCATCGAATTGATGATCGACATATCCCTGGTCCTGCCAATTGGTAGGTGTGTTTAGGCACACTACCGATAGGCTTTCGAACCTGCCGTTTGACAGTCTCTTTCAGGTTCCTTCGAAAAATCGATCGTAGAGCGCAAACCGTTAATCCGAATTGTGCACGGGGAGAACCGTTCGAAAGGTACTTTAGAGACCTTCAAAAGTCTTTTGGAATTCTCCCGAGTTCGAGAGTTTAATTTAGGTCAAATATGGCTCGAAAGCGTTCATCGGTCCTTTGGACGGGGAATTGTCGGAAGCAAATGGATCATTCGTTCGCATGGTAAGTCAGAATCGCACATGGGGCCGACCGTTGGAAAGGTTAGGAAATTTAATTCAACATTCCAAAGACATTGACTCAGTTCGGGGAGTTGACTTTGGTCAATTGGGACCTGGAAGCGCTCGGTGACCTTTCGGAGTAAACCGGATCGTTCGTCCGTACTGTAGGTCAGAATCGCGCACGGGGGAGACCATTGGAAAGGGGTTTCAGTGCCTTTCGAAGAATCATTCAGTCTTAGTTGAGCTGAAGAGTTAACCTTAGTCAAACGGGGCCTGGGAGCGTCCGATGACCTCCTGATCAAGTTTCAGGGGAAAATGGATCGTTCGTCCGTACCGTAAGTCAGAATTGCTCATAGGATAGACCGTTGGAAATGGGTTTCAGTGCCCTTTAAAGATTCATTTAGTCTCGTTCGAGCTGAAGAGTTTGACTTTTGGTCAAACGGATCCTTAGAGCTCCCGATGGCCTTTAGGTCAATACCCGGGGGTGACTTAGGTTTGAAATGATGAAGGGAGGTGCTAGGAACATAAGGAGACGTTAGGGGTATTAGAATTGGGTGTCTATAATACCCATTTTAACCCTAGATCTATGAAGAGAACATTTTTAATGTATTATTCTTAATTTCTTGACCCTTTATTTCTTCATTATCATGTAGATTTAATGTATTGGATTCGGTTTCACTACAATTATTTACTATTCTTAGGGTTTCATTACAAAACTTTACTAATTTTCATTTTTTGTACTTTTTCATTTATATTTTTGTGGGCTCTTCATTCCAGATTTATGAAGCATCAATAATAGGTTTTTATTTTTGTGTGGGATCTTCATTTCGGATTTATCAAGAATAAAAAATAGGTGTTTATTTTTGTGCCCCTCTACATTATTATGACTCTTGTAATTTGAATTTGAACTTTTAGAATTTTTGGGGTCATTAACTTATTGTTGTTTTCATATGCTTATGTGTTTAATTTTTTGATCTAACATGTTTATTGTTTGCAAATATATCTTTTTAGTACTTTAAATCTATTGTGTGTCACTCGAAGCTAGGAGGTATAATATCTTATTCTCAATATTTACTTTATCAATATTTAATGTTCAGGGTTCTCATTCAACACGTATATCTATTTCGACTTTAGGTTTGGGTAATTTTTATGATTCTTATGTAGATATATTTCAAATTTAGGTTTTTGTTTCAAATTTAGAAATTTGGGTTTCAAATTTGAGATTATATATGTTTATGTTTCAAATTTGGGTTTTGTCTTGAAATTAATGGGTTTTTTACAGATCCAATCTGGCCCCATTTCTAAACACTTTTTATAAATTGTTCGTATATTGTAATGGGTGTAGGTGACTGCATAGGTGTCTTCTTAGCTCCTAGGTAGTTGTGTAATGCCTAGATAAATTATTGATTCCTTAAATTGAACTTAGGATGGTTTCTAAGGATTGTTATGTTTTTCTCATGGAATGAACTCAAAACTTAGACTAATCTTTGTATATATTTGCAACTCAATGAGTTTTTTTATTGAGTTATTTAGTTAAGGAGTTTCAAGTATCAGTACGTGTTTGTGTGATGAATGAAATGAATAGTTTGAAAGTAAACCACTCATTAGATTCAACAATTAGTGAATTATTAGCTTCTTATACTTTCTAGAAAATTGATACTTGAAGTTAATTTTTTCATAAGTTAGTTTCAATTTTATTTTCTATTTTTCTACAGAGGAACACACATCTAGAAAGTAATGGAGCTGTACTAATGGGTGCAAGGTATCAACAATAAGAGGTCCAATTCTTATATTCAGAACAAATGGGCCATTCATTACATCAAATACTGCAATTACCTACTCTCCCTACTTTGAAAAATTTATTAAGAGAATTGATGGAGGTATCTGAGGTGTACTATATGCTCTGTTTTCTCTTATATTTTAGTTTCTAATTGATGTTGCCTTTATCAGTAGAAAAGGCAGAATTTGTATATCCAGAAATTAACTTGGTTATCATTGGGTTCTTTGCTTTCGGATAGTAGGGTTGTATTTAGGTTCTATGCTTTTGGGATAAATTGTTTTTTGGAGAGTTTTTTGTCAATTGTGTTGATGTTGATGGTTTACACTCATATTAATTGTTTAACAGGACCCAAAAGATACAAACATTGTTTTGAGGGTTTATTGAGAAAGCGCGTTGTGATACCAATCAAATTAATTCACAATTATTCAATAAAATCCAAACATACTTATTTAATTAGGTGACTTACTTTGAAGAGACCAAAACTAATTTTAGTTCATCCCTTATGTCCAACTACGTGCATGCAAGTGTCAAAATGAATCAGGTAAGCATACGACACAATAATTCAGGAAAAATCCCCTCAGGGTAAAACCTTTTATATTTCTAGAACTTTGACAAGTTTACATGACCATTGACTTACATATAACTTCCCTCAAGTGTAATGCACGTTGTCTTCGTCAAACCTTCAAAGCGTCAACTAGAAATCTGCAATGGTTCACACACAGCTGTACCACATGGACACGCAACCCAGACACTCAGTCTTGAATCTTTGCAGAGTCTCCCTCCAGAACAGCACACAACTCTCTGATTGTAGAGATCTCCCCATAAAAGGTTTAATAAACAACCAACTATGCTTTGGGTTCCATAAAACAACTCACACAAAATGTACTGGAATTTGTGAATTTTGAAACAAAGTTAAAACCCTCAAAAATGTGTTTGAGAATAAAGAAAAACACTGAAAGTGTATTCCGTGTAAACGAGTGTTTTCTCCACACGAAATACTGAAGTCTAATGCCCTATATATAAAAACATTTAAGGCGGTGATGTGTTAGAGTTAACCTCTGTCATTTGAACGAAAGATGACGTCGTTCAAGCAAGATGTCATCTTGTTTAAACGACAAGCGACATCGTTTTAACGATAGTCACTTATCCACCCAAAAAAACTTGAGTCTTTTATAAATCTTAGAAACCTTAAAACTTCAAACTGTTTATGAAATCAGAAACGGTTATCTAAAAGACTTTTATGATAAAATATTTTTGACAAATAAAAACCATTTATTAAACATTCAAAAATCATATTTTTCAAAAATTAAAACTTATTTTACCTTTCACAAAAATATCCAACACTTTTTATGCAAAATGTAAATGGAATTGAAACACATTTTACCAAATGCATCCTTGTTGGGCTTAAATGTTGAAGTCTTCTTGAAATTTGGATTCGTCTTGTGTAGATGTAATCTTCTCAATCCTTAGACGATTTGTAGCGGTATACAATATACTTATTGCATTTAATTACCCTCGAACCTATTCATTTTAGCCCCCTCGGGTACCGTAATTGCTATAATTATGCTTGATAACAAGACAAACTTCATTTTATATTCTAACATGTTATTTGAGGTATTATTGAGCTTGTATAGGTGTACGGTGCTTAGTATGAAGTTCCGTCGCGATTCGCACGTTTGGGGCCATTTTGGTAATTTTACACTTCGGGATTTTTACTCAAAGTCTTCACGGAAGTTATAGCCCTCGGGCCAAGCTTCGCGTGGACGTGAACGGTGCACGAATCGGAGTTTGAACGAAGAAAACACGGACCTTTAATCGGAAAAGAATTATAAGAAATTAATAACAATTCTAATAATTCCACCCATGTCCCTTTTCTTTTTTATAACAAATCCTATAATTCCTTCCATGTCCCTAAAACATTTTTTGCAGCAAATGGAGATGGCGATTTGGGTTTTGGCTCGGGTTTTGCTCGAGTTTTGGGTTCATCCGAAATTCCGGAGTTTGGTCTTAAATTGGAGCTTGATTTGGGACCACACACGCAAATGGGTCTCTTTAGCCCCTTTTATGGAGTTTGGGCTTTGACCATTTATGGCTATGGAGGTTGTGGAGCTTGGAAGTGCGTTTTGGTATTTTAATGGTGGAACACAAGTTGGTCTAGGTTTTGGCTTCCAAGAATGGTCATGTGCATATATTGAGTTGGGTTTTTGTTGGGATTTTTTGGAAATGGGTCTTGATATGGTGTTTGCCACCATTAATGGGCATGGACATTTTTGTCCATATTTGGACATGGGAGTGGGCTATGCGATGTTGTGAACTGAATTGGGAGTTTTTAGTAGCGTCGATCGACCGGCCTCTCACCGGCGGTCCTTCTTTCTGTATTTCTATTTTTCATTTTCCTTTTTCTTTTGTTAGTTAATTTCATGAGAAGATTACTCAAAGGTCTAGCGATGGCGCTAAAGTCTTTGATAAATCTCCTATAGAATCCAGCATGGCCTAGGAAGGACCTCACATCTTTAAGCGATTTTGGCGGGAGTAACTCAGCTATTACTTCAATTTTTGCTCGATCAACTTCAATTCCCCTAGATGAGACTATGTGGCCTAAAACTACGCCTTCGGTGACCATAAAATGGCATTTTTCCCAATTGAGGACTAAGTCTTTTTCCACACACCGAAATAGAACTCTTTCAATATTAGCTAAACATTGGTCGAAAGATGGACCTAAAACGCTGAAATCGTCCATGAACACCTCAAGACCTTTTTCTATCATGTCGCTAAAGATACTTAGCATGCACCTTTGAAAAGTGGTTAGCACATTACATAACCCAAAAGGCATACGTTTGTAGGCAAACGTACCAAACGGACATGTAAAAGTTATCTTTTCTTGATCAAGTACATCCACTTCAATCTAATTATATCCAGAATACCCATCTAGGAAATAGTAGTAAGGATGGCCCGCCACTCGTTCAATCACTTGATCGATGAACGACAAGGGAAAATGGTCTTTCCTGGTTCCGGCATTGAGCTTTCGGTAGTCAATGCAAACACGCCACCCGATGGTGGTGCGTTGAGGTATTAATTCTCCCTTAGCGTTTTCAACCACGGTCATACCCGACTTTTTTGGAACGACCTGAATTGGGCTCACCCATTTACTATCAGAAATGGGATAGATAATCCCAGCATCTAGCAATTTGATGATTTCCGATCGAACTACATCTTTCATGGTTGGGTTTAGTCTCCTTTGCATCTCTCGCGAGGGCTTCACCTCTTCCTCAAGATGGATTTTATGGGTACAAATCAATGGACTTATTCCTTTCAAATCATCTATAGTCCAACCAAACGCACTTCTATGTTTTCGCAACACATTCAACAACATGCCCTCTTGCTCTTTTTTTAAACTAGAAGAAACAACAACAGGGAATGTATCATTATCTCCCAAAAAAGCATATTTGACATGAGAGGGTAGTTTCTTTAACTCAAGACTAGAAAATCTATTTTCGGAGGGGATCATGGGTGACGCCCTCGGGGGTAATTCTTCAAATCTAGAAATCCAGTCAACATCTCTTAAATTCTCAAAAATCGCTTCTTCTTGTAACCAAGTTTCCAACTCTTCCACCTCATGCTCAAACTCAGTATAAGGACTCTTATTCTCACCACTTTGCACTAAATAAACTTCTAGTGCATCTCCTCCCATGATCTTCTCGATGTGCTCATCCACCACTTCTTTAATAAGATCAACTTCAAGAATTTCCTCCTCATTACCCATTTGGTTAGCGACATTGAAAATATTGGTTTCGAGAGTCATGTTTCCAAAAGTGAGTTGCATTTGGCCATTTCTTGTATTGATCAAAGCATTAACAGTAGCTAAAAATGGATGTCCCAAGATTATGGGAACATGATTTCTCACATGGGGAGAAGGCTCAGTGTCCCAAATGACAAAATCAACTGGGAAGTATAACGTGTCCACTTGAACTATCACGTCCTCCACAAACCCACGAGGAACTTTCATTGTTCGATCAGCTAATTGTAGAGTGATTCGGGTAGGTTTAATATCACCTAAATCAAGCTGCTTATAGATATAGTATGGAAGGATGTTCACACTTGCACCTAAGTCAAGCAATGCTTTTTCCACTCTACCCTACACACGAAATTGTAGGTGCGCCGTGATCCTTGAATTTTGGTGGAAGATCATTCAGAAGGATCGAGCTCACATTTTGTGCCAAAAAAATGTTCTTCTTCACTTTAAGCCGTTTTTTGATAGTCAAAAGATCTTTGATGACTTTGGCATATGCTGGAATTTGTTGGATAGCATCCAGAACCGGCAAGTTCAACTTTACTTGCTTCAAAACATCTAACACTTCCGTACGCGAAGCCCCTTTTTTAGGTGGTGCTAAGCGTTGAGGAAATGGAGCAACAGTGGGCAGTTTTATTTCAACTTCGGGTTCAACTCCCTCATCTTTATCTTCCATATGCAATGGAGTCTCTTCAAATTCTGACGCTTCTTTAGCTTTAGATTCCTTGGGAAATGTTGGCGCTAGATCAATTATGCGACCACTACGGAGAGTAGTGACAACTTGACATTGTTCTGGCAAATCCGATGATGTGGAGCTAATCGTGGTTTGGCCTTGAAGAGGGGGTCTTTGGCCTTGAGTGGGAAAATTACCCTTCTCCTGAGTATTCACTGCAGATTGTAACCTAGAGATACTAGTGTGAATTTCTGTGAACATTCGATCATACTTAGCATTTCTCTCCTTTTGAGATTGGATGAATTGATTCAGATTATCTTTAAGCGATCGCCTAGGTGGAGAGACATACGGTCCAGGAGGTGGTACCTGCATAGGAGCATGCATCGGAGGGGCCAATTGCTGAAATTGAGGGGGGGGGGGTGGTACAGTCGCATGTGGGTTAGGAGCCATCCCCCCTTGTGGTTGTCCATAGTTAAAACTAGGATGATTCCTCCAAGATTGATTATATGGATTCCCTTGCGGTGCATTAAAGTTTCTGTAAAACCCTCCTATCGCCTCAACTTGTTCGGTGTACATTTCCTTGTATGCAGGGATGGTAGGACATCCTTTGGTAGAATGACCAGCATCACAAATGGCACACACTTTCTCCTTTCCGATTTGAACGGGTCCAGCTACTTCTCTTAATCTCACTTCAAGCATGTCTCTGAAATTATTTTCCAATTGGTCAAATTTCCGATCTAACAAAGTGTCCTTGTCCAAGTGATAAATAGCAGACGCAGCAGGCAAGTTAGACACTTGCCGATTTTTATTTTGACTATTGGGGTCACAAACATCCCATGCTTGTGTAGTCTCCGCTACATATTTTAGATGAGCCTCATCATCGCTCGAATCTAACTCTCAAAAAGGTATTTCGCACAAGGTTTGAACAAGTTGTTTAGATGCTAAAGTAAGGCTTTGATGGAAAAATGAAATAAGATGATGTTTTTCGAATCCATGATGTGGGCAAGCACTAACTAACTCCTGAAATCTCTCCCAACAATTGTCGAAAGCCTCATTCTCATTTTGTCGAAAAGCTTGTATTTGAGCTTTGACAGAATTGGTTTCGTGTTGTGGAAATAACTTGGAGATAAACTTGGTCTGCATATCTCGCCAGGATAACACATAATTCGGGGGTAGTGACCATAACCAAGTCTTGGCTTTATCCTTTTAAGGAAAAAGGAAAAAGCTTTAACCGAATAACATCTTGTGGGCAAGCTTGGTCACCAAACGTCTCACATGCTTCTTAGAACTCTCTAATGTGGAGATATGTTTTTTTCGAATCCATCCCGTGAAATGTGGGAAGAATTTGAATCATACCATTTCGAAAGTGGAACTGACCGGCATTATACGAGAGTAAAATGCAACCAGGGGTAACAGTTCGCTCCGGAAATAAAAGATCTTTCATGGGAAGATATGGTATCTCTTACTCTCCGGCACCAACACCAACACTACCGTGGACAGACATATTGGTACCAAAAGATTCAAAATTCACACTCGATGTTTGACTCAAGGAGCGACTTGTGATTGAATTATTATGCGATGGAGGTGGAACCCAAAAATAAGGAGAATCAGTGGTGTGAGAATTTTCAGAATTTTCTTCGGCAATAGGATTTTCGTGAACTTGGGTGGGAGATGAATTCTTCATATAAGCGCATAAGAGAAGAGATGAGATTTTTTTTAATTGGAAATCACCTTCGGATTAAAATCACTTTCCTAAATTATACCAATTGACAATCCCCGGCAACAGCGCCAAAAACTTGACGCGACAGAAAATTTGTCTCAAAAAGGCGTTCTATCTAGGCTCAAGTGCAAGCCTGTCACGTTAGTAATAATTCGACAAGTCGGGATCGTATCCACAGGGATAAAAAATTGGCACTTTTATAGGAATAGTTATTTAACCTTAAAATGATTCCGCCAAAGAAATGAAAAGATGATTGATGGTTATAAATTTCCAATTGGTGATGAAATAAGCTGTGCACAAAAATACTAAGAATTGTAAAGAAATTAGTTTTGAAAATGAGAGAAAATAGGGTGGGGTACAATTCCTCAAACCTGAGTAAATTACCGTATAGAATACTAGAATTGTAAATTAAATTTTTTGACTAAATCCATTCTTTATAGATCCTAAGCATTACATATATGAGGGATCTAGCCCGTATCATATGAAATCAAAGGTACATACAAAGCGGTGAATGGACAATTTAACTTGCATAGCGTTCTTAAACATCCCAAGTACCTAGGGCAAGAGAGATTAAAAGATTGGCTATGTTTGTATAATTTCCATACACGATTCAGTCAATATTTAATTTACCCTCTATTTTCTAATCGGTAATTCACCTCAGAATGAATTCATGTACCCCAACCTTTGAGAATTTAGCTGGACATGATTTTTCTAGAAAACAAATTCATACCAATACATGGAATTATGGATCTAGTAAACATTGACAACAAATTGCAAAACAATCAAGAGTTGAATTGAAAAGAAAGAATAACTAAGAGAATGGAAATTTTATACTTGTATTCAGCAGTAGGAAAATCAAATGACTTGAATCCAGAAAACTTCTTCTTAATCATCTTTACAAACTAGGGTTTATGAAAACTACTAAAGAGATTTCCTAACTTCTGAATTTCTCTCTCTAATTCGACTCCCCTTTTGGAATGAGGTAGGGCTTGGTCTTTTATAGCACCAACTAGCACGAATTTGACAACTAGAATCGTTGGTTGTGCAAGATTTTGCCAGATATGCACCTCTTGATCTTCATAATTAATGCCAGGATTTCGCACACCCGAACCGATTCGGATCCCATCGGATCGGTTCATTTTTCAACCACCGGATCGTTTTTTTATTTCCATCGGATCAGTCCGGATAGCATCGGATCGGTTCTGCTGTCATCGGTTCGGCATCCATCCGGGATCTAATGGAATGGTGGCATTTCAGATCGGTCCGATTTATACCGGATCGATCCGATTTTCTTCAATGTTGACTTTTTCTTTCCATCTTTGACTGGCCATAACTTTTGATTTCGAACTTCGATTTGAGTGTCGTTTCTTCCGATGCTTTTGTGATATCAAGATCTTCAACTTTCCTTTAGGCGTCGAATCCGAACTCGGTGTATAAATGTACGATTTTTCCCTTTGACTTTTCTTCCTTTGTTCTTTTCCTTTCTTCCGGTTTCTCTCTCTCTTTTCTTGCACTAAATTCCTGTAATATCCATGAGAAATACACGAAACTCGGGGTATTTGTTAGAAATATTCAATGGAAATGATATGGAATAAAAAACGATTCAATTACTCTGTTAGAGATATCAAAATCACCAACTTAAGGGGCTAAATTCAGAAGAATTTATGCTTGGTCATTCCTCTCTAGGGAACGCGAAGTTTTCTTTGTGAAAAGGCTTTAAATACTTCCTGGCATTTTTAGGAATTTTCTGAGAATTTTTGGAGGCTTTCTAGTATTTTCTGGGAATTTCTATACAAAATTTAATGGGGGTGTTGGTCGGCATAGTATGAAGGGTGCCATTCGGCAGTGGCATGGAATTTTGGGCTACCTCAGGAAGGCAAGAGGTCACTATCGATCGGTATGGTAGGGGGAGGTGCCGATCGGTATGGTAGGGGGAGGTGCCGATCGGCATGGCGCTTGTCATCCTATATAAAGGGCGCGAATCCCCTCATTTTTTCACAGTTTCTTTGCTTTTTCTCTCTCTGCTATTCTTCTACAAATTGTTTTAGCATTCCGATCTTCAAGAAATGTCCGCTTATGTGAGCACTACAGTCCACCGGGAGTGGTTGACCATTGATGACTGGGGGAACGTGGAGTGGAGGGCTAAGGCGCCTCTTGCTTTGGGGAATGAGAACTCCTTTGATGCGTTTGAGCCTGTTGTGGATGAGCAGACCTTCTTGCGGGAGCCATCGCGTCATCGCTCTTCGAGAGTGAGTCCCGGCGGTTATGTAAGTAACCCGACCTTTGGCATTCCTTTCTTTTTGGTGATTTTTTTTTCTTTCTTGACTTTTGATGAGACTTTTCCTTTTTGCCAGTTTGATATTTCTTTGAAGAACATACGCGCTAGCTAGACGACCAGGATTAGGGATGTCTGGGAGCATCTCCCACCTATGGTGTGTTGGATGATGTCATCAGCGGGTTTTGGGCGGTTGTCATCGGTGCTGGATGAGACGCCTCGTTCGACAACGGTCTTGTTCACTTTAGGGGAGAGGTGGTGGGATACTACCCACACCTTCCATTTCAGCCTCGGGGAGATGACTGTGACTCCCATAGATGTGCAACAACTGTTGGGGCTAGATTGTGATGGAGAGAAGATAGAGGTGGATTGCTCTTTACGGGTGAGATCGAAGGTAGTGTGTGCGACACTTGGTGATGTAGGGAGGATAGTTTCTGGGGATTCTATCCGGCTGTCCCTGCTGAAGGATGTTCTACTGAGAAGGGTGATTGATGTGGAGAACGGGCTGCAATTGAGGTAGATGGACTGATTATTTATTCTGCTGGTATTGGGAGGTTTCATGGTGGCGTCGAGGGGCGACGTCGTTCATTTGTGGTTTTTACCGTACCTGAGGATGTTTTCGAACAACCCTTTCTATGATTGGGGGAGTCTAACTTTGGCGACCTTTTACCCTTCTCTGGATGCACTCAACCGGTGCTGCCGGTAGACCTTTACTGGAGCCACGTACCTTCTTGAGGTATTTTTTAGTTTGCGCATTTTTTTTCATGCACTCTCATTTTCCTTTCATGCATTCGCATCTTCCTTTCATGCATTCGCATCTTCCTTTCATGCATTCGCATTTTCCTTTCATGCGCTTTCATGCATTCTCATTTTCCTTTCATGCGTCTATTTTTGTTTGTGAATTCAGACATGGTTCTACGAGTTGATTGGGTGCAATACCCCGCTAATCACTTTGAAGGATGACACTGTTGGGGACTTCTATCGATTGTATCGATGGCGTAAGGCTAATCGACAGTCGAAGGGATCTCTCTCCCTGGAGGCGATGCGCCAGGTCTTGAATGACTTGACCAGTGGTAGGGTAAGACTCTTTCCATTAAAGTCTTAGTTTTTGAACCTTCTGATCTTGCATCGATTTATGCTCGCTTGGAGATTTTCAGGTGACCTTTTATCCCTGGGGGACATCCATTCAGGATGTAGGGGCGACTGGGGTGAATGCGCGGATGAGGCGTTTGCTGGAGCATGAGTTCGGCCATTCCGGGTATCTCGGGGAGAGGGTGGTTCATCATATTGCCGAGGATGAGGTGGTGGTGCCACCTATGTAGCCTCCTATGTCTATGAGGCGATAGCGATTGCTGTCAGAGGATGAGAGGATCGCGGCTATAATTGGCGAATTCTACTTGTTATACACCAATATGGCTGTGCCGTATGATTATATGGACTTTGTGATGAGCTGGTTGATGTTTCCCAGCATATATGATGCCCTGCCTTTCCCACCGGCAGGTTCGAGCCGAGCGGTGGGATCTTCCCACAGCGGCAGTGGTCCGTCGACATCTGCGACGGCAATGACTTCAGAGGTTCCTTTTATGCGGCTGCATACCCCTTCATACAACATTCGGTGGGCTGATAGAGAAATGGTGCCTATGTTGCACCATCCTCATGCGATGGATCCGGAGGAGTTGGGTTTGACAGAGGAGGTCCTTCGACCTGCGGTATACCTTTCTGTTCCTCTCTTTCTTTCTTTTCTATTTTGGTCATCCCTATTTTGATAATGATTTTTCTTTTTCTTGCAGCAATTCTGGGTGTCGACCACTTGGCTTAGGGACATCAGAGATTGGATATCTTCGATGGCTGCCCATATTCTGGATGCGGTTCCTGTTCCTTCTTTCTTGGTGCCGTCTGCCTCGTCTGGAGAGGAATCTAGCTCGAGAAGTGGTGGTGCATCGTCTCGTCGTAGGGGGAAGAGAGCACGTTACAGGGGTGGAAGCTCTTGAGAGAGAGAGAGAGAGAGAGAATGTGGGTTCAGGCTGAGTCCTGTTATTTTTGCTCTTTCTTTTTATTTCCTGTAAAAATGATGTAACACAGAAAACATATATATGCAATGCAATGGAGTTTTTTTATTATCATTTATTAATGATGAATGAATGTATGCACATGCGCTTTTTACTTTGCTGCTGAGACCGTAAAAAGGAGTATTTTTGGATTTTTTTGAAGGAAAGTTTTTTTATCAAAAAGGGGAAATTTAAAGGGATTTTGAAATTCTGTTGAGAATATCAATTTATTTCTATTAAGTTTTCTAATTTGACGAAAGAGAAAAAGAGTAAATTTCTAAAATGGGGGGTTGTCGATCGGCAAGCACCCTGACCTGCCTATCGGTAGTTCAGTCCAGTCCCATCAATTCAAAGTTTTGATTGGTACCCTCTTCATCCTTTGGTACCTTGTGGGGTAGGATTCCCTCCGATTTCTGCAGGGATTATGTCTCTTGTGAGGGTTCTTAAGTATAAAAAAGGGGGAAGGGTGGAGTGTTTTCATCACATCCTTTGCATTTTTACTTACTTGCCTATTATTTCTTAGCCTTGTAAGATGGCTCTCCCTGGTAGATTTGAGTTTGCCAATTACCTCGAAGCCTTGGAAGCAATGTTCTCTTATAATGTCGACTACGATGCTTTCAACATGCGTCGAGTCTCCTTGTGGCGCAATTGACCTCTTGAGTGGAACGTGCTGACGGCGGCGGTACAATTCGGGTACCCCGAGGACCATGTATTACGCTTTGGGTTGGAAGAAGTTTATCCTACTTACGAGGAATTTTCTACCATATTGGGTGTAAATCCTAGTGTTGCTACGCCTATGCCCGAATTTTCCCTCTCTCCCAGGGATTTGTTGGTCGGGCTTCTTCATATTTCGCCTTCGGCGGCTAGATGTTTGGTTGCTGGAGGAATGATCTCCCTCCCGATTGTGCTGCAGTCCTTGCATTTGTGGGAAGTAGGTGATGCTGGCTATGCTGGAGCCGTTGTTCTAGGTCTGGTTTCAAAATTATCACTGGTGACTTGGGAAGTGCAAGTGGACCCACAACTTGCAGCCATCACTTCATGGATGTCATATCGTCGCAATCATGCGGCGCTGATACTGGCGGAGACCTTGAATGCCTGAAGAGAAGGTCGTTCTGACTTTTTGAGGGGTAGCCCCGTGATGCTATTCATGTGGTTGTCTGAAAGATTCTGCTTGGTGACTCTTCCAGAATATCCCTTATCGGCCGTACCCAACTTCTTTTCATGCTACTTCTTCGGCGTTGGCTTGTATGTTGAGAACTGGGAGCATTGGTTTGTGGAGAATGGGGCTCGTGGGTTGTATTGGTCAGTGCCTTGGTGGGGGCAGTTGCAGCCCGTTCTGGAGCTAGGAGAGTATTCGTATGTGCAGCTAGTTGGTCTCAGGCAGACCTCACTTTATTTCCCTTGGCGTCTTTTGCGCTAATTTGGCTGGGCACAGGTCGTGCCACTGCGAACCTCAAATTTCTTTTCGGTAGAAGATTTGACTGAGCGCTTGCATCTGTTGCTTGGATCTCTGTGGGAAAATCGACGTTCGTCGACCCGTCCCTCCCAATCTATCGGGACATTTTGGCATGTCCCCAAAGATTATATGAAGTAGTTGTGGAGGAAAGTGGTTAGCAAGATGTTGGCAGTGGAGACAGGAAAAAGATGGTTTGTTTTATCTAACACCATGGAAGGGGGTGTTGTGGTCTTTTCTAAGATGGCTCGGGCTTATCGATCCATGGAGTGTTTACGACACTCTATTCAGGCAGGGGAAACTTGGGGACCTCTGGATGTAGATATTGAGGGTGCAGGCTCCTCTGGTAGCTGTGGGTAGGACTCTTGGAGAGTTTATTTGTGAAATATATACGGGGATTCTATTTGGATTTTTATGGTAGTAGGGGGAAGGGGGTTATTCGTTCCTTTTTCTTATGTAATCCGTGCTGAATTTTCTTATTAATGAAATAAATAAGTTTCTAATCATCCAGCTATGCCTTTCAATGAATTTTGAATTGTGAATTATCTACACCAATAGCTAAGGCATACATAATCCTTTTGTTCAAGTATTCTTTAGAAAGAACCGCCGTTCTCGGAGGTAAGAAAAGAATGGTATTTCATGAAAAAAAAGGGACCGCACTCATCTGAGGTGCATGAGCTGCCTACGTACCTCTGGGGTTTTTTGAAAATGTTTTTATCCATTTGAAAAATAATTTTTTGTAGAGGATCGGCCCACGTAGTTCTGGGTAGAGGGAAATTAAGAGTTTTTTTTAGAATAGAAGGGGGATGAGAAGAATCGTAGCGCGCCGAGATTTCGGACTAGGGGTAGAATTTCTTGAGATAGTCCAGATTGACTGGATGAGCCATCTCTTCCCCATCTAGGTCAGTGAGCATGGTGACACCGCCGGATAAGATTTTCTTCACAATGTAGGGGTCTCTCCAATTGGGCTTGAATTTCCCTTTGAGGTCCCAGATGGGTTCTATTATCTCTTTGAGGGATAAATCCCCCTCCCGAACACCGCGATCCTTGACTCTCTTGTTGAATGATCGCGTTATTTAGCGATGGTACCCCTGTATGCTGTAAAGTCCTTTTAATCTTCTTTCATCTAGGAGGGCTAGCTCATCAAGACGTCTTTGGTACCAGTCTTATTCACTAACTTTGCTTTTGAGCATAATGCATAGCGAGGGTATTTCCAGCTCCACAGGTAGGACTGCTTCCATGACGTAGACCAGGGAGTAAGGGGTAGCCCCAGTAGAGGTTCGTATTGAGGTTTGATAGCCCCAGTGGGCGTACGGGATCTGGTCGACCCAATCCCTACAACTTTCGGTCATCTTGCTGATGATAGCCTCAAGATTTTTATTGGCGGCTTCCACTGCACCATTGGTCTGAGGTCGGTAGGGAGAAGATTTGTGTCTCTGAATCCCGTACTCATTGACTACTTATGTGACTTCTGCTTCGAAATCCAACCCATTATCTGATACCAGCTCGTGCGTGACCCCATATGGGCAGATGATATTCTTCTTGAGGAATTTGGCCACTTTCTTAGCGTTCAATACGGCGTATGACTCAGCTTGAACCCATTTGGTGAAGTAATCAATGGCGACTAGGATGAACTCATGTCCGTTTGAAGCGTTTGGCGTAACCTTTCCAATGATGTCGATACCCCAGGTGGAGAATGGCCAGGGAGAGGTCATGTTGTATAATTCTCGCGATATCATAGTACCAGTAGTAGCCCTACTCAAGATGAACCTGGGTCATGGTGGTCCAGTAGTAGCCCTGTCGAATAATTTTCTTGGCAAGCATATGACCATTCATGTGGGCCTGCATTCCCCGCTGTGGATTTTCTGCATTATCTTCTCAATCTCAGCCCCTGCGATACAGTGTAGATGAGTTCCATCGAGGTTCATCTTGAGTAGGTCTTTATGGCAGATGATGTACTGGGCGGCTAGTCTTCGAAGAGTCGTTCGATCTTTCTTGTTGGAACCCTCGGGATACCTACCATGTTTGAGGAGGCACCAGATATCATAGTACCAGCAAATCGGCTAGTTCGGGATCTTCTGTAGAGACAAGTTCAATATGGTAGCAATGGGTTGGTTTTTCTTTCTTTTGAACTAGGAAGGGGGTCATTGTTATTCCTTCGAGCATGTAGACCATGGAGGCCAAGGTAGTGAGAGCATCGGCTAGGTTATTCTTTGCTCGGGGTAGGTAACGAAAGGTGACATCTCAAAATCGGGAGGCTAACTCTTCTAATTCGGCATGAAAGGGTTGGAGCTTTTCATCCTTGACTTTCCACTTTCTGAGCACTTGATCGATGATAAGGGCAGAATCCTTGTAGACGTCAAGGTATTGAATACCTTTCTTGAGAGCAACTTTGAGGCCCATTGTGTATGCCTCGTATTCCGTCATGTTGTTGCTACAAGGAAAATCCAATTTAATAGCGATGGGAGTGTGGGAGTCATCTGGGGCGATCAGAAGTATCCCAATGTCATATCCTTTTTTGTTGGTAGCGCCGTCAAAGAACATTTTCCATCGAAGGCGGTCTTGAGTGGTGCAGAGGATATTTTCATCTGGAAATTCGGAGATCTAGACATCTGCTTTGTCTATGGGGTAATCAGCGAGGTAGTCAGAGATGGCTCTTCCTTTAATGGCTTTCTGTGTGACGTACACGATGTCAAACTCGGTTAGGAGCATCAACTATCGGGACATTCGACTAGATAAGGCGGGTTTCTCAAGCAAGTATTTGATGGGGTCCATTCGGGATACAAGTTTGATGGGGAAGACAAGCATGTAGTGTCGTAACTTTTAGGTAACCCAGATAAGTGCGAGGCACGCCTTTTCCAAAGTAGTGTAGTTGACCTCGTACTTGACCAATTTGTGACTGGCGTAATAGATGGCTCTTTCTTTACGGGAGTCCTCAAGGTATTGGGCTAGTAAAGCCCCAGCTGCAGTGTCGGTTATGGTTAGGTATATGAGCAAAGGGAGACCAGACTGTGGTGGCATGAGAGTGCGCATGCGTTAAAATGAATTAATTATTTAATTAAATTCAAATTTCAGACCCAACAATTTTTCTTGCAAATAAACAAGATTGGAAAAATTAATTGAAGTATGCAAGACAGTCACAAAAGAGGAAAAATACCCGAAGGGCAAAACCATTTATTCCACTATAATTTTGTAACTCAAACTTACACGGATTACAATGAAATAATTTGACACACAAGTACCCGCAGGTGTTGGTTGGCGTCGTCAGCAATGGAACAACCTCAGCAGCTCCACAAGAACACTCAGTTCTATTTCAGCAAAAATATGTCTTTGATTCCACAAGTCAATTCATACAAAGTAGATGGGTTTATGAATTTTTGGACAAAAGACTTCGAACCCTTAAAGGTGAAAAGAAGACATTAAAAATTGAAGAACACAAAAGAATTTTTTCTTTTTGAAGAAGTGCTCTGTCAAAATAATTTTTCTTCACACTTAAAAACTGTACGTGCATGATTATTTTACAGAGAAGATATGATGAAGAAAACACATGCACGTTACTGGTTATTTTTATCCATAAGAAAGCCGTGAGAGATTGGATAACTTATGTCAAGAAGCGTGTTAAAAAAACATCAGATTTTCCTTATCCCTTATCTGTACGCACCATTAATAAAAACTTAGTCATATGTCAATCATTGGCATGCCAATGATTGGCACATTACAAAAAAACGGCTCCCCAAAAAGAGGCTTGCTTTAGCCGAGAGTCAGCTTTCAATTAAAAGGAACCAAAAAACTTTTAAGGCTTTTGAAAGTCACCTGTTAAGGTGCATGGTAGATTAAAACAATAGGCATGAAGAACCATATCCTTTAAGGTTTTTTAGAATAGGACTAAACCTTTAAAAAGGTAAATAAGTTCAAGCCAATGATTGGCTCCCAATGAAAAAGTGCGCCCCTACACTTATCATTTCAGTGGGCGAGAAATAAAAGGCAACAATGGCCTTAAAAAAATGTTGCGCCCCCACCCTTCTCCATCAGCTCATTTTGATTTAAAAAAAAATTTATTCAAAAGAAATATTTTTCATTCCTTTTTTTTTTGAAAAAAAATCTTTTAATCAAAAAGCTTTTAACAATATCTTTAAAAACAATCCCAAAGCTTTAAATATAAATTGCAAGTGGAACTAAAACTTATTTTTACCAAAACTATCTCGTTGGAGCTTGAATGTCGAAGTGCACTTGAAATTCGGATACGAAGTTTGTAAATGATAGCTTCCTCGGTTCTTTGTTGACTTGTAGCGGTATACGACATATTTAAATGTGACGGACAATGTCCTTACAAATCTCCCCCTATGTCTATGCCGGTACAAAATAAAAATTCTGAATTATCAATCACAAGAATGACCTATACAAATCTACCCTCCCAAGACAATCATGGAAAGATAAAATGGCAGGTCTTCAAACTTTGCTTCAACAATCAATTTTTCAAAGCTCCAAGCTTTTCTCATCAGGGTGTGTAACAATTTGATCTTAAATCTTCGCGTACCTACATACATGAGATAAAGCAAAAACCTCATGACGTATTGAGTTTGAAATGATATAAACATAACATAATGAATGTTAGCACAATCAATTCTCCCCCATACAAAAACTCCCCCATAATATCATAATTCGTTCTCCCCCTTTTTATTTAACCGAAATAGACAATGGAGAAGAGAAATCTCATAAAGCAAAACGAGGTGTCACAGTAATCAAGCAAACAAACTGTTTTTGTTATTTTTTTGATTTTTCACACAAAATATACAACAAAGAATCACACCATGAAAGAACACAAAAACAACCAAGTCGATGATAGCGTAAATGAAGTGGTGTGATCAAATTCGATAGGAAAATCAATGCATAGAAACATGACATATGTGCACGATGAATATTGGATACTCCTAACAAATGAACTCAAAATCTTCCTTTGGTGTAAAAAAATGGAAATATGAGACATTGACTCAATCAAATCAACAAATCAAAGCTAAAAGCTGATTTCCACACCAATAACGTCCAAAACGATTTAATGCTTTTTCAGGACTTTCAAGGAAGTGCAAACCCGTTTTAATTCTCCAACCAAACTCCCTCAGATTTATATTTTGAATAGAGGTAATATAAATTCTAAAACTTTGGAGAATTGAAGGTGAAATCTTAATGGCCCATTTTTGGCATGAATTGCTTTTTATAGCCTTTACATTTTTTCGGGCTCTTTTAACCTCTTTGGACCCCGGATAATAAAATTCCTCCATTTTTAGGTCCTTTTTAACGGTGGCTTTTGCGCAAAGGATAGATAATTACTTTTCGCAGCCCCTCCCCGTTCTCATATATACACACAGTCTCACCAAATCGGTTTTTACATGCATTCCAATCTTGTCAAGTTTAATCACATATCGTACGTTGTATAGACAGAATTGAGATGAAAACACTCAAGCCAATATGTGATAGACAAGTGCAATAATCAAATATAGTTGTGCATGTGTGCAATAAAGGAGATAGAAGTCGAACATGTAGAAAGATATCACTAATCACATCTCAAATACTCCAAACAATGCAAAGCACATGAATGAAATGATGTAGCGTCTCAAATCTCTATCAAACAGTCACATGGATAAATGAAATGAAATTGTGACTCGGCTATCGTAAATGCTCATCCACAAAAGGTGCAAAAAAAATACAATTTTTTTTTTGGATTTTTCAAAATTTTATTAAAATAAAATCTTTTTGAGCTTTTCTAAAATTTTTAGGAAAAGAAAATCTTTTTCGATTTTTGCAAAAGAATAAATAAATAGTTGTACAACAAAGCAATAATACATATAAAACAAACTAGCAATAGGAAGCATATGATATGAACATGAAAAAGCATCCTATTCTAGACATAGACCAACCCCTTAGTCAACTATGCAAATCCCCAAAGACTTCCTAAGACTCTCAAATCTAAGGGAATCTAAAGGATTCGTGAAAATATCGGCTAACTGAACGGTCGGTGGGAACAAAACTCAGGGATACGACTTTCTCCTCAACTAACTGTCGTATAAAGTGCTCACGTATCCTGATGTGCTTTGTGCCCGAATGCTGGACAAGATTGCGGGATATGTGTATCGCGCTCATGTTATCAAAAGGAAATGGTCATGGTGTCCTATGAAATCCCATAATCCTCCAGAGTTTGCTTCATCCACAAGAGTTATGTGCAACAACTCCCGGCGGCTATGTACTCAGCCTCCGTAGTGGACAAAGAGATAGAAATTGGCTTCTTGCTCAGCCAGGAGACAAGAGCAGAACCAAAATAAAAACACCCACCAGAAGTGCTTCTACAACCATCTACATCCCCGGCCCAATCGGCATCTGAATAGGCAGACAAACGGTCATCAGTATCAAAGGAATACCAAATACCATATGAGAGAGTCCCACTCACGTATTTAATAATACGTTTTAGAGCAAGTAAATGTGACTCTTTCGGGGACGTCTGATATTGCACACAGACTCCAACACTAAAGGCTATATCGGGATGACTGGCAGTCAAGTAGAGAAGACTACCTATCATACTCCGATATAAGGTTTGCTCTACGTCCTTTCCTGAAGTGTCCTTACTAATCTTGGTAGTGGTACTCATAGGTGTACGTGCATGCTTAGCGGAGTCTAAACTAAATTTTTTCACTAGGTCTCTAGCATACTTGGATTGGGAGATGAACATCCCATCCTCTAGCTAACGAACCTGGAGACCAAGGAAGAAAGTAAGCTCACCAACCATGCTCATCTCAAACTCACTTTTCATCTCCTCTTCAAAGTGACGAGCATGTTGAGAGCACGTGGATCCAAAGACTATGTCGTCCACATAGACCTGGGCAACCAAAATCGCACCGTCATCTCTCCTGACGAACAACGTCATATCAACTCCCCCTTTCTTGAAGCCACGGACTAAGAGATAGGAAGTAAGCCTCTTGTACCAAGCACGGGGTGCTTGCTTCAAACCATACAAGACTTTTCTCAGATAGTAGACGTGCTCTGGGTGCTGAGGGTCTTCAAACCCTTTTTGTTGTTCCACATAAACCTCCTCCTGTAGAATGCCATTTAGAAAGGCACTCTTGACATCCATCTGATATAACTTGAAGCGCAGATGACATGCAATGGCGAGTAGAAGACGGACGGACTCAAGCTTCGCAACAGGAGCAAATGTCTCCCCAAAGTCTACACCCTCTATCTGTGTGTAGCCTTGAGCGACCAACCTAGACTTATTTCTGATTATGGTACCATTTTCATCCATTTTATTCTTAAAAATCCACCTGGTACCTATCACATTAGTCTCACTAAGTCGGGGGACGAGTTCCCAGACATTATTCTTTTTAAATTGAAGTAACTCATCCTGCATAGAAGATATCCAGTGTTCATCCTTGAGTGCTTCTTTATGATTCTTGGGCTTGACTTTAGACGTGTAGCAAAAATGGCTAACAAGGTTCTCTAGCTGAGCACGAGTCTTGACCCCTAGAGTGGAATCACCAACAATGGCAGGAGGTTCATGACTCTTAAGAACCCCAGTGGGTGTGTCCCCTAGCACAGGAGTAGGGTCCACAGAGTGTGAGAGAGGGGAAAGTAAATCACTGTCAGAAAAGTCCTCATCCTCACACTGAAGGTTAGGATCAATAGCCGTCGGAGGTTCGTCATCTTGCACCGTGACATTTATTGATTCTATAACCTTAGAGCTCTTCAGGTTAAAAACCCGGTACGCTCTACTATTCGATGAATATCCTATCAATATTCCCTCGTCGCTCCGGGAGTCAAACTTTCCTAATTGCTCTCTATCCTGTAGGATGTAGCATTTACTCCCAAAAACACGAAAATACGCCAGGTTGGGTTTCTTACCAGTCCACAATTCATAAGGTGTCTTAAGTGTGTGTGGACGCAAGTAAACCCCATTCACTGTATGGCATGCAGTAGACACTGCCTCTGCCCAAAATCTCCTAGAAACCTTACGACCTAGAAGCATAGATCTAGCCATTTCCTGGATCGTTCTATTTTTTCTCTCAACAATCCCATTTTGCTGCGGAGTCTTTACAGCAGAAAACTCATGTTTGATCCCAAGGCTATCACAATAAAGATCTACCTTTGCTTCCTTAAATTCTGTGCCGTTGTCACTACAGATCCTATTAATAGTGACTCTGTGTTAGTTTTGTAGGACACAACACTTGGTCGTTAAAAACTCTACAACATCTGATTTCTCTCTCAAAAAACCTACAATCGAATATTTGGAGAAACCATCCACCATTAGGAGGATATACCTCTTACCACCCAGACTCTCAGTACGAGTAGGACCCATAATATCCATGTGAATCAGCTTAAGAACACGAGAGGTGGTAATGGAATGTAACTTCCTATGGGGGCTACGAACTTGTTTACCCAACTGACAGGGTCCACAAACCGCGGAAGTTAGTTTTCCAAGTGATGGCAAGCCATGCACTAGGTCCTTTTTAACAAGACGATCTAAATCTCTAAAGTTCACGTCACCTAGACGTCGATGCCACAGATCCATAGGAGAGATCGTGGCGTTGCTGCAGACAAATAAGGGTTTGGGTATAATCCCATAGTAGTTATCATCAGTCCTCACCCCTTGTAATAATAGTTTACCGGTTTGATCATATACATTACACTCATTCCGATCAAACATTACTGCAAAGTCAGCGTCGTACAGCTGGCTAATGCTGAGTAAATTAGCTTTCAAACCTTTTACGTACAGGACATTCTCTAGCTTAGGAAATCCAGGCATCTATACAGTCCCTCGTCCTACTATGCTATATTTGCTCCTATCTCCAAATGTGACCTTGCCTTCCTTTCGATCCTCGAGGGAGGTAAAGAAGGATACGCCACCAGTCATGTGTCTAGAGCAGCCACTGTCAAAATACCATTGGGAGGTATTATGTGCTTTGAGAGCGACATGAACAACAAGGGCGTTTTCATCTTTCTTAGGTACCCAAGAAGTGGTAACCTTTTGTTTACCCTTGTTGTTGTTGGTTTTAGCCGGGATGCAGGATGCATTCACTGACGGCAAGGACATCCGTCGGAATTCCTCCATCAAACTTTGTGATGCAGAAGCTAAAAGCTCAACACGCTCTCTCAGACTGGTAAAATCATCAGTACGATGTGGTGGAGACTAAGTACATGAAGTCCAGCCCAAACTATAGAAATACTCTCTCAGGTGGCCTTTTCTTTTGTAGTACGTACAAAAGAACACAGTTTTAGGCAGACCTTGGTTTGCTTTTCTCGGCCGAATACTTCTCTTGGGGTTTGATGGGTGGCCATATGGAGTAGTCGTAAACTTAGGGACTGGTCCAGGTGTAATCTGAGAGGTGGAAGCACCATCCAAACCAATTCCCGTCCTTTCACCAAATCCCAAGGCGAGGGCAAGGAGCATCTTTCCCATCTTACCAGATCTATCCTCAATTTGAACCTTGACTTCTCGTGCTCTCTCAAGATCATGAGTGAGCTGGGCAACAAGGTCTTCCATAATCTTTCGAGCCTCTTCGGATGCACAGAGGTCTCTTGTCAGATTATCCACTTGTTTAGTCAAGTCCCCCTTTTCTTTCTCACAACTATTCTCTCTCTCATCACAAACTAACTCTCTCTCTCAAGGCAATGCTAAACGATGCCTCTCTTTCTCTAGACTCTCCTAATTTCTTTTCAACGGTGACGATCCTAAGAGCTAACGCTTTGTTACGCTTTTTGGTTTTGAATGATTCGGCATATAAATCGGCGTAGGCGCATCTAAGATCATTCTCGCTCTCACTTCCAACATCCTCTCCCTCACTCTCATTACTGTCAAGGTGTCCATGTGAGATGGCATCATCATCGTCATGACATGCAGTAGGAGAACCTCCATGACTAGCCATGAATGCGGTGAAGTTGCATTCATGCGGTGATTCATCTCCAGAATCCACCGACTCGACCTCGCTATCGTTACTCAATGTGGCTTTTAGGACAGCTTTGCCCTTGCCTTTACGCTTCAACCTAGTGGCACACTCAAAAGCCTTATGGCCTCTACCGTCACATTCTTAACATCTCTCTTCATCTCTCTTGGGGTTGTCCTTTTTATCTTTTTCATCTTTCTTGCCATATTTATTTTTCTCAAAATTCCTTTTATCTTTAAAATTGCCATTTTTTAATTTGAGAATTTTTTTGAAATTTTTGGCAAAAAGAACGAAGTTGTCTAAATCAAATTCTCCCTCAGAATCAGACGCTTCTATCTCTCTCTGTTTAGACGCTTATTTCCTTTTAACGGACCCCTCACCCTTTTTAGCCTGGGCTTTAAGTGCAATTTCCTTATCTTTCGATTTAACAGACTTAGGAAACATGTCAATTTCGAAGGTTTGTAAGTTTCCTACAAGTTCCTCCAATTTTAGCGTTTTTAAATTACCCATAGAATTTAGCACAGTGACTTTAGGGATAAAACGCTTAGGCAGTGATCTAAGAATCTTTTTAGCAACTCTAGCATTAGGAATGTGTTCACCAAGATTAAAGCTAGTGTTTACAATATCAGACAACCTAGCATAAAAGTCATCAAAACTTTCAGTCTCAAGCATGGTGATAGTTTCAAATTGAGTTGTTAAGTTTTGCAATTTAGACTCTTTCACAACATTAGTTCCTTCATGGGTAAGTTGAAAAACATCCCATGCCTCTTTTGACGTGGTGCACGTCATTATTCGTCGGAACTCATCGGGTGTGACAGATCCGGAAATAACACTTAACCCCTTAGAATTAAAAGATGACCATTTAAATTCCTCTTCAGTCCATGTAGTGACAGATTTTAAATTAGTCACGTTATTAACAGTGACGGAGGGAGGAGTCCACCCATTTTCAACCAAAATCCAGACACGTTCATCAATGCTTTTAATGCAGATCTCATGCGAGCTTTCCAGTAAGCATAGTTTGTTCCGTCAAAAACTGGCATTTTATTATATAATTTTTCCATTTTGAACACGCCCTATTTAAAAAAAATTGCGGAAAATTACACGGTATAATTGTGTAATTGTCTCTGATACCAATTTGAGAGTGCGCGTGCGTTCAAATGAATTAATTATTTAATTAAATTCCAATTTCGGATCCAATAATTTTTCTTGCAAATAAACAAGATTGGAAAAATTAATCGAAGCATGCAAGACAGTCACAAATGAGGAAAAATCCCCGAAGGGCTAAACCATTTATTCCACTATAATTTTGTAACTCAAAGTTACATGGATTACAATGAAATAATTTGACACACAAGTACCCGCAGGTGTCGGTTGGCGTCGTCAGCAATGGAACAACCTCAGCAGCTCCACAAGAACACTCAGTTCTATTTCAGCAAAACTATGTCTTTGATTCCACAAGTCAATTCATACAAAGTAGATGGGTTTATGAATTTTTGGACAAAAGACTTCGAACCCTTAAACGTGAAAAGAAGACATTAAAAATTAAGGGCCTGTTTGGTTTGCAACTATAATTCTGTTTTCTGTGTTTAAATACAATTCTGATAAAAATCTTCGTTTGGCAACCTGTTTTTAAACACAGAATTATAATATTGCTGTGTTATAATCAAGTTTTTCAGAAAACAGATTTTGGGTGTTTTATAACATCTGTTTTTTTTATTTTTCAACTTAGAATTATTCATTCTTAATATTTTAAAGCAATTATACCTTAATATATAATATACATACATAATACATTAATGTGTGTAATTCTTATAAATAAAAAATATATATGTACATATACACAAAATTACGTATGGAATAATATAAAGTTAAATAATATTATCAATAGATACATGATACTTATATATAGTTTTATACATATATTATTAATGTATGGAATAATATAAAATATACATATAGTTCATATGTATTGAAAAATATTATCAATTCATGTATGTATATAATTTTATAGTGAATTATATATGCGACATCATTATATATATATATATATATATATATATATATATATATATATATATATATATATATATATATATATATATAGAGAGAGAGAGAGAGAGAGTTAAACTCCCTAACATACCTCATTAAATATACCTAAAAATACATGATATTAAATGTACGTGTATATAATTTATGATGTATGTATGTATGTATATGTATACATTCATGTATCATGTATGTATGAAAGTTATATATATATATATATATAAACTCCACAACATACCTCATTAAATACACCTAAAAATACATGTTATTAAATGTACATGTATATAATTTATGATGTATGTATGTATGTATACATTCATGTATCATGTATATATGAAAGTTTTATGTATGTTTATATGTACATACATATATATATACACACACACACACACACACACACACACGCATATGTATGATATAAATATGCATATTTGTCAATTTTGTCAAATTTTCAAAAAACAGTATTTAAAAACAACTTTACCAAACGCACACCAATAATTATAAACACAAAAAATTGAATTTTAAAACTGTATTTAAAAACAGTGTTTAAATCGAATTTTCTGAATAGAGAACCAAACAGGCCCTAAAGAACATAAAAGAATTTTTTCGTTTTGAAGAAGTGCACTGTCAAAATAATTTTTCTTCATACTTAAAAACTGTACGTGCATGATTATTTTATAGAGAAGATATGATGAAGCAAACACATGCACGTTATTGGTTATTTTTATCCATAAGAAAGCCGTGAGAGATTGGATAACTTATGTCAAGAAGCGTGTTAAAAAAACATCAGATTTTCCTTATCCCTTATCTGTACGCACCATTAATAAAAACTTAGTCATATGTCAATCATTGGCATGCCAATCATTGGCACATTACAAAAAAACGGCTCCCCAAAAAGAGGCCTGCTTTAGCTGAGAGTCAGCTTTCAATTAAAAGTAACCAAAAAACTTTTAAGGCTTTTGAAAGTCACCTGTTAAGGTGCGTGGTAGATTAAAACAATAGGCATGAAGAACCATATCCTTTAAGGTTTTTTAGAATAGGATGAAACCTTTAAAAATGTAAATAAGTTCAAGCCAATGATTGGCTCCTAATGAAAAAGTGTGCCCCTACACTTCTCATTTCAGTGGGCGAGAAACAAAAGGCAACAATGGCCTTAAAAAAAATGTTGCGCCCCCACCCTTCTCCATCAGCTCATTTTGATTATAAAAAAAACTTTTACTCAAAAGAAATATTTTTGATTCCTTTTTTTTTTGAAAAAAAATCTTTTAATCAAAAAGGTTTTAACAATATCTTTAAAAAAAATCCCAAAGCTTTAAATAAAATTGCAAGTGGAACTAAAACTTATTTTTTACCAAAACTATCTCTTGGAGCTTGAATGTCGAAGTGAACTTGAAATTCGGATACGAAGTTTGTAGATGATAGCTTCCTCGGTTCTTTGTTGACTTGTAGCGGTATGCTACATATTTAAATGTGACGGACAATGTCCTTACATGGCATGAGCACTGGAGGTTGGGTCAGTTATTGTTTGATTTGGTCAAAAGCTTCTTGGCATGCCTCGTTCCAAACCTTGGTTAAATCCTTTCGGAGGAGATTTAAGATCGGTTCACAGATGGAGGTTAGTTGGCTGATTAACCGACTGATATATTGCAATTTCCCAAGAAAACCTCAAACTTCTTTCTCTGTTCGGGGTTGTGGCATCTCAAGTATGGCCTTCAGCTTTGCAGGATCTGCTTCTATCCCCTTTTCGCTGACCATGAATCCCAAGAGTTTTCCCTTTATAACGCTGAAGACACACTTGTGTGGATTAAGTCGCATCCGATACCGTCGCAATCGTTCGAAGAACTTTCGGAGAGCGGGAGCATGACCTTCTCTAGTTTTGTACTTGATAATCATATCATCCACATAAACCTCGACCTCTTTTTGAATCAGATCGTGCAGGATGGTTGTGGTAGCCCTTTGGTAGGTAGCCCCAGCATTCTTGAGATCGAATGGCATAAAGGTGTATCAAAAGGTTCCCCATAGGGTGATGAATGCGGTTTTTTCTTGGTGGTCGGTGTGCATCTTGATTTGGTTGTATCCGGAAAACCCGTCGACAAATGACTTGAGAGCATGACTGGTTGTGTTGTCCACAATCATGTCGATATTGGGTAGCGAATAATCATCCTTTGGAGAATCTTTGTTTAAATCTTGGTAGTCTACACACATTCAAACCTTCCCTCCTAATTTCGGCACAGGTGCAATGTTGGCTAGCCATGTGGGATATTCGATCACACGAATGAAGCCCACGTTCAACTGTTTGACCACCTCTTCTTTGACCTTGAGCGACCATTTGGTGTGGAGTTTTCTCAATTTTTGTTTAATCGACTTGTAATCTGGGAGAGTGGTGATCTCGTACTGATCTATTTCAGGATCAATGCCGGGCATATCATCATAGGACCATGCGAAGACATCCACGTACTCCTTCAGCAATTCTTCGAGTTGTGCACGCTCATGCTCATCAAGGGTGGCCCCTATCCTAATCTTGCGCAGTTGGCTGCTAGAACCGAGATTAATAACACAGTCTCTTCTTCATTAACTTGAACGCGGTTATGTTATTTATTATTAACCTTATTTAGATCAGTTAAGAATTGTTCATTTGCAAAATCATCGTCATCAAAAGTTTGATTAGAATTCAAGTAGTTAATATAAGGCACAACAAGATACTCAAAATCTTCGTTTATTTCATTGATAGGAAAAACAGCATTGAGAACCTTATCAAAAGAGGTCTCGATTAAATTTGAGCAAGGATAGACAATAGAAGAAGAAATAGGGTAAACATTGGGGTTAGGGGAGATTTCAAGAGGTAGAACTAGTACAGCACGCCAGTTGAGGAGAGGTGTATCAGCGGCTTTAATCAGACGGGATGGATCCATTGATGTAGTGCCTGAAAGGAACAAGCAGAGTGCCAGCCCTAGTATTTGTAAGTTGAAGGAATCTTCGGAATCACTTTCCTCAGTCTCTTCGATATCTTTGATGAGTGGTTGTACGTGGTGTGGGAAACTTTCGGCCCATGGGTAGCCATCTTGGAAAAAGATCTCCATTCCAGGATTCATCTTCTTATCTGTGTGGTCATACCATGGTTCTGGAAAACCACAAAAGGGAAAGTCCTCGCCTTATTTGATGAATCATCGATTTAAGGAGTCTCCTAGGATAGTTGGGATGCAGTCTAATCTTCTCTTTGGTCGAGACTGGTGGATCATTCTGAGCTCTTGTTCTGATGGTTGATACCCCAAGCCACAAGGAGGTAAAGCTTTCTTCAGTTTGATGGGCTCGACTATCCCTTGCTGCCTTTGCCCTATTCCCAGTCCGAGCATGAAGTGCATGTTTCTGAACATCTGAATAACATTAACATTGCTATGAGGGTCATATTTTGGACAAACTATTTATTTGAAACCGTCCCCTACCGGGAGGAGGAGTGGTTCAACTCGGAATCCTGACAGGAGCATATCATTTAACCCATGCTGTATCTCAAGAATTGGACTGCTGGTGCTTGCACCCTCGACATTTCCATCGTCACCCAAAGTGGTGATGACCCGCCCGTTGGCGAAGAACTTCAATTTTTGATGGAGTGAGGAAGACACGCCCTTGATATTGGGGAGCCAGGCTCGTCCGAGCAACAAGTTGAAACAAGCTGGGATGTCTATGACATGGAATTCAATGATAGGGTTTATAGGGCCAACCCCTATAATATGTTTTATGGATTCCATCACCTCACGATGGGGATTATCGTAGGCACGTACACCGACAGAGGTTGGAGCGAGGTCGCTTTATTTCAGGCCTAAACACTTGAAGATTGTTAGAGGGAAAACATTCAAGGCGAATCCGTTATCGACAAGGGAGAGTAGCATGGCCTTCCCCATAGCTTCGATGGAGATGTTGAGTGCATGATTGTGATTTGGGCCAAATATGGGGATTTCTTCTTCAGAAAATGATAACATTCGGGTAGAGGTCAAGGATCCGACCAGATTTACCACTTCTTCTGGTAAGGTAGAGGGAGGAACTGTGGGTCCAGCGAGCAATTTGATTAAAGCATTTCTGTGTAGATGGGAAGACATGAAAAGTCCCCATAGAGTGATGTTAACTTGAGTTTTCTTCAGTTGATCGAGGATCTTGCTCTCCTTAATGGTCATCTCTGGAATAGGAAGGTTTTCAACGCCCTTTCCTTTGTCATTTGCTAGTAGTGAGCTTGGAACTTTGTAATGTGTCCCTGATCTTGTCATATGATTTATTGAAGAAGAAAAGAACATGAATCTTGTTTCCTCGTCAATCTCAGGTTGTTCTTCCACCCTATTTATTTCTCCGAGGAGCTCTTCAAATAATATCATCCCACATATGTTGGCTACTGGGCCAGTTCTTCCTGAAGCTTGTTCTTCACCTGAATCTTCAAATTCTTCCCCCCATCCGGTGGCAACAATTCTGTCTTTCCTTGTAAAGTCAATGTATTCCATAACTTCAACGGCTTCCTCATACAGGTCTTCCCATTCTGTGGGGATGTGTGTGATTGAAGGGACCAAACGCCCTTGTAGCTTTAAAATGTCAAATAACCCGATGATACTGCAAATGCTGTTGGTTGGCCTGAATAAACATTGTTGCCCAGAAATATACTCAAGAGGGGGGGTGAATTGAGTTTATACAAACTTTTCGGGTTAAACTAATATTTCAGAAAATATTTAATTTAAAACACTTAATACAAATTTCAGATTAAATAAATCTTAAATGATTAAACCAATAATGATTAAATAAAAGTTACCAATAAGTTTAAATAATTTAAATCAGAGATTGAAACACACAATGAATAAATTATCAAATAAATACTTCCAATTGATTAAACAAGAGATTACAATATCCAATAAATAAATAATCAATTTTCGTATTTTATATTCTAGATTTAATCTAAAGTGATTCACACAAGATTATCAAATAATACCACCAATTAATTTAAACAAGATAAATCACAGATTTCAATCACCCAAATAAATATTTAATTAATTTCTGCTTAATAATAATTTATCTTCTAGAATTAATCTTAAATGATTCAAATCAAGAATATCAACCAAATACTCTCAATAAATTAAACAAGTTATATTTCGAGATAATAAGACCCAATAAATTTATAAACAATATTCGTATTAAATAAAAATCAATATTCTGGAATTAATTAATTATTACGAAAATAATTATTTCTGTCTTAAAATAGAATTATCAAATTTTCAGAATTAATTCAAATGCAAGTGTAAGTGCTTAAAATAAAAATAACCAATCACATGCAAGCAAATATATAAAAAAAATGCTGAAAATAAATGACACCGTATTTTAACGTGGTTCGGCCAAAACCCGGCCTACGTCCACGCGCCAAGAGTAAGCTTCCGTCTCCCGCGCTTCACTAGTCCTGATCCACTTGTACGGTAGGATCAAACCACCATTTACAGACACTTGAAGCAAATACCGGCTCCAAGTACAACCGAAGCTAAAATTCCATCTTCAAACAAATCCGAATGTTGAGTACAAAGTTTGGATGTCGAAACTCTCTAAAATACAAATTGATCCGAGTTTCTTCTTGAGTGAGACTTTACAATAAATCTGATTTTTGGCACTAGTCTTCTTCTTGAAATTTTTGTAGCAGAATAATGATTCTTGAGCTCTTCAAATTTCTTCAACAAATAACTAAATAGAACTTTGTTGCTATCTCAAATCTGAGTGTCAACTTCAATGCTATTCTTGAACGAGTGTATGAGCTGAATATAAATTCTAGTTGCTCTCCTTTTTTTTGTGAGAGTATGTGGAGCTGAATAAATTTTTGGTTGCTCTCTAATTTTTCATGTCTGCTTACCTTCAACTGAATGTGGTCCTCTTCTTTTGTAGCCTTTAAAAAAATAACCGTTGGAAGAAAAGCTGTGGATGATATCTTCCATATCTGTCTAAGAATTAAATGGAGACTGATAGAGAGAGAAAGAGGTTAGACAATTAGAAATATTCAGTGAACTAATAAATGATGCAATATCAGTTCAGTAGCCAACGCAGTTTCTATAAATGATATAAAAAAATCAGTCTAAAGAAACAAAAGAAATTAAAACCCACGATTCTAAATACACTTTACAGATAGTGCCAGGCGTCAATCATGTAAATAAGTTAACTGTCCTAGACAATTGAGTTGGAACTGATTTGATACAGTTCAATAAGCTTATGCCGAACAGGAGCAAACAGATGTTTGAACAAAGATCTAATAAAAATAATATATTAGAAAAGATATAAATTTGATATTATCTTTTCTCAAGACAGTCACTGCCGAAGCAGTGTTGGCGTGCATTGAGTGGTCATCCAACAGGTACACAGATGGGACTATAAGTCAAGACAAGTTGTTGAGAAATGTCAGTAGTACACAGTATGTATATTATAACAGTTCCCAAGATTCATGAGGATAAAGCGTATCTCAAGTCTTGAGAGAATAAGACATATGTGTTCCCAAATTGATCCAATGAAACAGATGATATATACGTATATATATATGTATATATAATATAACTTTTTGCAAAAAACAAATACGCTGATGTGATTATATATATATATATATATATATATATATATATATATATAGTAATTTATCAACTAGAGAGAGAACTCGAGAGCTGTCAGCACAAATGTGATGACGTGATGTAATGCAGCTGTCAATTCTTTGCTTGAGAGCAGGTAACGTGGTGTTGGACACAAGCTGCCAGCACAAGAGCAGGTAGCGGTTCTGTCAAATCGGATACAGCGTTTTTCAAAGCAAGATTTCAGCTTCTCAGTAAATGAGTCATGGCCAAGAAGAAGCTTTGTGAGAATGATGTCATGCACAGATTTTTAGAGGCTTTTAAGAGCTAGGTGTATGGTTGCTATTTGGATAAAAAAGAATGAATAAACTTAAAGCTCTTATCAAAATGATGTATATTAAAGGAAGATGCTTAGCAACTGACAAGGCATTAAATGAAAGACATGGGACCACTACCTTTTGTCTTCTTAGCTTGTACAAACAAATAGGATTTGACATAGATTTTACGCAGGACCCAAGGTTCATGCATGTAACATGTATACAGAAAAAAAAATGATATATATAATAGGTAATATGTAAAGGGGTGGAAACTAATAGTTAAGTATATTTATATAAAAAAAGTTTACATAGATATTTTAGATGTATCGAAATATATAAATATATATATACATAAAAATTTATTTTAAAAAAGAAACATTATCTATATTATAAAAAACATTTTAAATACATGTAATAAAAATATACAAAAAAAATAAAAGTATAAATAAAGATTACAAAAAAAATACACCTACTAGAACATATGAAAAAAATAGTTATTATGTTATATATGTAAAATGTATTAGCTACTATGCAAGTACATATATATAATTATATAAACAAAATATATAACTACAATATTACTGTATTTGTACAAAAAAAATAAAACAAAAGTAAAGTAGGTATGAACCTATAATATTAATATCTATGCTTATAGTAATAGATGTATAACATATCTAATATTTAATATATATAAAATAATATAGTATTTGATTTATATAAAAATCTTTATCCCAAAATAAATAGAAAAAAATGTGTGACGCAAAAATATGTGCTAAAAATAATAATAATAATAATAATAATAATAATAATAATAATAATAATAATAATAATAATAATAATAATCTATTATATTATGAGATAAATATAAATATAAAAGATTACAAAAAAATATATATATTGTGAATTAGAAAATATTTATGTAATACTTAATACATGTATGTTTGGAATCATCAAAATCAATATATTATATTTAACCTAAAATGTAGATTAATTACAAATAGAATAATTAACTATTAATTAAAGGGTTAAATACATTTTCGTTTAACAATCTCCCCCTTTTTGATGATGACAAACAATGATTCACAAATATTCATATTAAGCACAAATAGTGAATCATAAATATTTCTCCCCCTTTGACATTATCAAAAAGATATTTCATATAAATTCAGTGTCACGGGTAAGAAGGGCGAAGCTCCCCCTATCAAAAATAATTCGTGCATGGGATATAACCATAAATCGCAAAGGGCATAAAAATTTTCAATACGCACATGTACCAACATAGATTTTTCATAGATATTCATAGCATGTATTTGAATTTATAAATTGACAATAATATCATCAAATAATGCATAAGTCACAAAAAATGATAAATGATAAATGATACCAATAGTTGTCTGATACCAAGTGTTGTAGTCACACATAAATCGTGAGTTGCACACAATAGTTCCTCGGAACAACTTTTTACGCAATAAAAAAAATCACAACTCAATGTTCTCAAATAATGCAATTATGAGAGATATATCAATGTGCATAAATTAATTCTCAAAAAAAATTGCAACATAAATTTTCAATAGGCGCAATACCAATTGATGTATAAATCATCATGATATAAACTTTCAAGAACACAACAAATAAACATTTCATAACTCGATGTTTTCAAATAATTTGAATTAAGCACATAACATGAGTTAGAAATAGCGGCAAAAAAAAAAACATAGCATTTTGCTCAAGCTTTGCCGTTTTCAAGATACGAGCTAAAATTCTCGGAATAATCAACTAAATTGCAAAATCCATAATGATATATCAAGATTATGATTAAGCATTTTTCGAACAAATGATCAAACAAATTTGAATAAATTTTTATCTCCCCCTAAGGGATACCAATTAAGGCATATATGCATATAATAAATAATGTGCATCTTTTTCATGAGATAAAATATTATCAATAATTTTCTTTCTTAATCATCTTCTAATAAGATGTAATATTTCCATAAAAGTCATTAAATCAATTTTCCAAGAATGAAACATATCATGAGGCCATAAGAAATTAAACTCAATAATTTCAGATTTTTAATAACGAGAAGCTCGACACAAAATCAATATATTCAGATTTTCAACAAATACCAAACAATTTGTTCAGGAACTTCAAAACCAATCAATCAATAAATTTCTCAATAATGAAAGTGACATAAGTTAATCAATCTTCAATATATTTTCAGATTTTTAAGCACAATCAATATAAGAGTCATTTTGTTCCAAAAAAATAATGTTCTTTATAAAAGACAATATTATTCATCTAATCATGCCATGAAACTAATCATAAAAATCTCAATAATCATCTGATTTTTCAAGTAAGCACAAGTAATACAAATGTTAACTATAAAAAATTATATACTTCATGAAATGTCACTAAAATTTAATGAATGGCACAAAACATGTAACATGTCATAAATTTAGCTCACTAAGATTAATATGATCATATCATCAAAATTAATGAGTGCATATCATAAAATCATAAAGTAGCTCATATGACTAACATTTATACAAATGACACTTTATCAAAAAAAATTCTCAAATGACATTTTCGTTTCAATTTGATATATAATAAAGTCATGAATTAATCCAATATAATTATTCACAAAAATATGAACACATAAAGATTATGTATTTTCACATTAAAAAAAAATTATCATCAAAATCAAGTGCATGTTTCAACATAAACAATCGAGAATAAATGAATAAATTAACATGATGTATAAATAATATAGAACAAACTCATATGTTATAACGAATAATCTAAGTATGGAAATATATCATAAAATAAATCATCAACAAATATATGATTAAAAATTCAAGAAGGGTGCTCCTTACCACCTTACCAATACCAAAGATATATTCATGAAGATTTCTTCCAAGTGTGGCATTTCCAACGTTAGGCAATGATATTTCAAATTTGTAATATGACCAAATCATATGCCTTGAAAATCCACATTCCATCACTAAATGCAACCTACACAACTTTAAAGAATTTCTCTTTTCCATCCAAGAATGTGTTAGGTCCATAAAGCAATATTAAATAGAAAATTTCAGAATTTATTTTCTTATCAAAAATTCAAGCGTAGTCATAATAAGAGATAATCATCAAGAACAATAACGATACGCAACTTATGACATACTAGAATGTACGAAACAAATAATAATCATCAAAGTCAATTTTATGATGTACTAAAATAAAATTTTCATTAATCCATATACAAAGAAATAATTTAACATCCATAGCATTCTTGACTTAAAAAAATTATTCACATTTTCAATCATTGAAATTAATAAGAAATAAATCAAATTATAAATCCTTAATCAGAAAACAAATATTTTCAAGTAATGAATGGTGTCTAATTCAAATAAGCATATAAACATGAAAATAATTAAAGAAAAAAAATAATCAGATTATTAATCATTAATAAGCATATAAAGTGTAAGAATCTTATGAAATAATATTTCACGAAACTAAACATGTTAAATATGAAAACAATATACCACAAAATTTATCAAGTAATGAATGTGTTAAAAAAAAACTTAACACTAATTCTAATCTCCAAAAAAAAAAAAATTTTGTTCAAGTGCCAATACCAGTTTTGCACCTAAAGACATTATCTTTTGGAACCCAATATGAGTGTGGTTTATAAGGATTTGCATGCATAACAGTTCCTTTAGGAATCCAAGCTAATTTAGTGTTGGTATACTTACATCTTTGACTACCATGAAACATGTTCAAATTTTTCTTTCCATTTCCAAATCTCTCATGACTAGTTGTCAAATCCTCAACTTGAAATTTCAGCTTATTATTTTCATATTCAAGTATTTCAAGAGATAAGCTACAAGTATTTTCAATTTTCAAAGTATTAACTTCTTTTCTCAAGGAATGATTTTCTAATTTCAAATCATTGATTTCTTTCAAGTACAAATCACATTTTCTAGAAAGTAATGAATGAGATTTTTTAAGTTCTACATATTTATTTTTAAGTTCTTCAAAACTATCACATAACTCATCAAAAACATTTTGCAATGCCTCATAATCATCAACATTATCATCATCATTGTTACTAGAAGAATCAAGATTAGAGTGTACCAAATCTTCCATAGCCATGAAACATAGATTACTTGTATCATCATCTTGCCTTGAAGATTAATCAAGGGATTCATTCTCATTTGAATTCTGCATTTCCTCTTGATCAACTATTCCCATATCATAAATAGCATGTAATCTGTCCCAAATATCCTTAGCATATTCAAAACAAGAAATTTTGTTATACACATCAATATCTAATGAACAATATAAAACATTTAAAGCTTTAGCATTTAACTGAATTTCCTTAATATCTAAATCACTTGAACTATTTTCATTTTCAGAAATATGTGACCCATTTATAATTAATCTCCAAATTCCATAATCATGAGATTGAATAAAATATTTCATTCTATTTTTCCAATAAATAAAATCAGTTCCAGAAAATAGAGGAGGTCTAGTAATTGATTGTCCTTCACTAAAAAAGTTTGCCATGATCGTATGAACTCTAAGATGGTTAAATCAAAATAAATAAATCAGAGCCCTGCTCTGATACCAATTGTTGCCGTCACACACAACCCGTGCGTGGCCAACAATGGTACCTCAGAACAGCTTTTCACGCGTGTTGCCTCTCGACAACTACAACCCACACCGGGCCTTAACTGACGGGACACTCTAGGGGTAAGAGTCATCACTTCGCCACACTGTCATGAAGCGAGAACCCCCTATGAGACTGGTTCCTCTTCCAAGGCGAGGATTTTCAACCATAGCGGCTCTGATACCAATTGTTGCCCAGAAATATACTCAAGAGGGGGGGTGAATTGAGTTTATACAAACTTTTCGGGTTAAACTAATATTTCAGAAAATATTTAATTTAAAACACTTAATACAAATTTCAGATTAAATAAATCTTAAATGATTAAACCAATAATGATTAAATAAAAGTTACCAATAAGTTTAAATAATTTAAATCAGAGATTGAAACACACAATGAATAAATTATCAAATAAATACTTCCAATTGATTAAACAAGAGATTACAATATCCAATAAATAAATAATCAATTTTCGTATTTTATATTCTAGATTTAATCTAAAGTGATTCACACAAGATTATCAAATAATACCACCAATTAATTTAAACAAGATAAATCACAGATTTCAATCACCCAAATAAATATTTAATTAATTTCTGCTTAATAATAATTTATCTTCTAGAATTAATCTTAAATGATTCAAATCAAGAATATCAACCAAATACTCTCAATAAATTAAACAAGTTATATTTCGAGATAATAAGACCCAATAAATTTATAAACAATATTCGTATTAAATAAAAATCAATATTCTGGAATTAATTAATTATTACGAAAATAATTATTTCTGTCTTAAAATAGAATTATCAAATTTTCAGAATTAATTCAAATGCAAGTGTAAGTGCTTAAAATAAAAATAACCAATCACACGCAAGCAAATAAATAAAAAAAATGCTGAAAATAAATGACACCGTATTTTAACGTGGTTCGGCCAAAACCCGACCTACTTCCACGCGCCAAGAGCAAGCTTCCGTCTCCCGCGCTTCACTAGTCCTGATCCACTTGTACGGTAGGATCAAACCACCATTTACAGACACTTGAAGCAAATACCGGCTCCAAGTACAACCGAAGATAAAATTCCAGCTTCAAACAAATCCGAATGTTGAGTACAAAGTTTGGATGTCGAAACTCTCTAAAATACAAATTGATCCAAGTTTCTTCTTGAGTGAGACTTTACAATAAATCTGATTTTTGGCACTAGTCTTCTTCTTGAAATTTTTGTAGCAGAATAATGATTCTTGAGCTCTTCAAATTTCTTCAACAAATAACTAAATAGAACTTTGTTGCTATCTCAAATCTGAGTGTCAACTTCAATGCTATTCTTGAACGAGTGTATGAGCTGAATATAAATTCTAGTTGCTCTCCTTTTTTTTGTGAGAGTATGTGGAGCTGAATAAATTTTTGGTTGCTCTCTAATTTTTCATGTCTGCTTACCTTCAACTGAATGTGGTCCTCTTCTTTTGTATCCTTTAAAAAAATAACCGTTGGAAGAAAAGCTGTGGATGATATCTTCCATATCTGTCTAAGAATTAAATGGAGACTGATAGAGAGAGAAAGAGGTTAGACAATTAGAAATATTCAGTGAACTAATAAATGATGCAATATCAGTTCAGTAGCCAACGCAGTTTCTATAAATGATATAAAAAAATCAGTCTAAAGAAACAAAAGAAATTAAAACCCACGATTCTAAATACACTTTACAGATAGTGCCAGGCGTCAATCATGTAAATAAGTTAACTGTCCTAGACAATTGAGTTGGAACTGATTTGATACAGTTCAATAAGCTTATGCCGAACAGGAGCAAACAGATGTTTGAACAAAGATCTAATAAAAATAATATATTAGAAAAGATATAAATTTGATATTATCTTTTCTCAAGACAGTCACTGCCGAAGCAGTGTTGGCGTGCATTGAGTGGTCATCCAACAGGTACACAGATGGGACTATAAGTCAAGACAAGTTGTTGAGAAATGTCAGTAGTACACAGTATGTATATTATAACAGTTCCCAAGATTCATGAGGATAAAGCGTATCTCAAGTCTTGAGAGAATAAGACATATGTGTTCCCAAATTGATCCAATGAAACAGATGATATATACGTATATATATATGTATATATAATATAACTTTTTGCAAAAAACAAATACGCTGATGTGATTATATATATATATATATATATATATATATAGTAATTTATCAACTAGAGAGAGAACTCGAGAGCTGTCAGCACAAATGTGATGACGTGATGTAATGCAGCTGTCAATTCTTTGCTTGAGAGCAGGTAACGTGGTGTTGGACACAAGCTGCCAGCACAAGAGCAGGTAGCGGTTCTGTCAAATCGGATACAGCATTTTTCAAAGCAAGATATCAGCTTCTCAGTAAATGAGTCATGGCCAAGAAGAAGCTTTGTGAGAATGATGTCATGCACAGATTTTTAGAGGCTTTTAAGAGCTAGGTGTATGGTTGCTATTTGGATAAAAAAGAATGAATAAACTTAAAGCTCTTATCAAAATGATGTATATTAAAGGAAGATGCTTAGCAACTGACAAGGCATTAAATGAAAGACATGGGACCACTACCTTTTGTCTTCTTAGCTTGTACAAACAAATAGGATTTGACATAGATTTTACGCAGGACCCAAGGTTCATGCATGTAACATGTATACAGAAAAAAAAATGATATATATAATAGGTAATATGTAAAGGGGTGGAAACTAATAGTTAAGTATATTTATATAAAAAAAGTTTACATAGATATTTTAGATGTATCGAAATATATAAATATATATATACATAAAAATTTATTTTAAAAAAGAAACGTTATCTATATTATAAAAAACATTTTAAATACATGTAATAAAAATATACAAAAAAAATAAAAGTATAAATAAAGATTACAAAAAAAATACACCTACTAGAACATATGAAAAAAATAGTTATTATGTTATATATGTAAAATGTATTAGCTACTATGCAAGTACATATATATAATTATATAAACAAAATATATAACTACAATATTACTGTATTTGTACAAAAAAAATAAAACAAAAGTAAAGTAGGTATGAACCTATAATATTAATATCTATGCTTATAGTAATAGATGTATAACATATCTAATATTTAATATATATAAAATAATATAGTATTTGATTTATATAAAAATCTTTATCCCAAAATAAATAGAAAAAAATGTGTGACGCAAAAATATGTGCTAAAAATAATAATAATAATAATAATAATAATAATAATAATAATAATAATAATCTATTATATTATGAGATAAATATAAATATAAAAGATTACAAAAAAATATATATATTGTGAATTAGAAAATATTTATGTAATACTTAATACATGTATGTTTGGAATCATCAAAATCAATATATTATATTTAACCTAAAATGTAGATTAATTACAAATAGAATAATTAACTATTAATTAAAGGGTTAAATACATTTTCGTTTAACAAACATCATCTAGGCTGACTTCGTTAGTTGGTACCACCCATCTGTCTGAATCTCGAGCCCATTTTCGTGCTTCCAATAACAGTGTTCTGAACCTCTGGCAATCGATAACCATCTGTGAGGGAAATTTCATCCCGAACTCTAGGAGTTTGTTTAACACCTCTGATAATTCCATATTCCCATTTTTAAAACGGGTACAGACAGTGATGCATGCTCTGGTAAGGAGTGACAGTGCTTGATCAGCGAGGCTAGTAGGGTGTAGGAGGAAATATGGTCAAATTTGAAGAGGCTTAGGAGAGTATATGGGTGTGATTTGAGTTGAGGGATAGAAATCTAGGTTTTCTTCTAAGAAGATGGCATTGGCATGATTTGTGAGTAGTGTTTGGCTTAGGATTGGCTGGTGGGGCGATGGTACCCCGATCAATGAGATCTTGGATTATGTTCCGAAGGTGAAAGCATTGGTCGGTGGTATGGCTGGCAGTTTGGTGAAAGGCGCAATGAGCATCGGTCTTGAAGTTTTTGGGAGTGGATTTGGCAATTGATGTGGACCCAAAGGTTTGATGAGGTTTCGGCTTAACAAGGCTTGGTGAACTTTGGAGAGTGGAGCATGGAGCTCAGTGTATTCCCTCCAGACGGGGGAAGGGTGGCTTTCTGGAACCCATGATGTGGTTGGTTGGGAGATGTTGTTAATAATTGAGACTGTAGCATTGGCAGGCTTGTCATACTTTCTTCGGGTGAACTGTCTGGAAACCTTCTTCGGTTCAACCTCTGTTTTAACGAGGCTTTCCTAGATTTCCACTCCAGCCGCTCTGAGAGATCGAAAGTGGGGATAGTATTATCCTCCTATCATCGCTCGGACATGGGGCAAGAAGTTCTTCTTTACTATGTTGACCTGTTCGTCCTCGAATGGACGATTGGTCATGGTAGCTGCCTGCTCCCTCCACCGGGTTATGAAGTTACTGACTGATTCTCCTGGATTCTGTTTGAGCAACTCCAAATCACGATGGGTGACCTCAAGCTCTTCATTTTATTTACATTGCGATATGAATTCTCGGGCTACATCCTCCTAGCTCCGGATTCTGGATTCCTAAATGGATAAAAACCATCAGAGGGCACTATCCTTCAAAGTTTGCTGAAACAATTGGGTCATCACTTCTTTAGAATCACCTAGTAGAGTCATGGAATGATGATAACTTCGAAGATGAACAATTAGGGGTCCACTCCCTACGAACTTCTCGATATTCAGCATCTTGAAGTTCTCGGGCAATCTCGCTTTAGGATAAGGAGACATGTGGGTGTAGTCCACGTAATTCCCAGAGATCCTGACTTGGTCAAACTTCTTGGTGAGCATCTTGAGATCCTCTTTGACTTTATTCAACTCCTCCTCCTTTGGATCAGCAACTATAGGCAGGTTAGCCACATGCTGGGCAATGTTTGGCATTGGAAGTTGAGCAAGCAGCGACCCATTGACAGGAGGGGCACGCGGAGCATGATGATATTCTTCGGGAACCCAGATAGGCTCGGGTGGACCCATAGCACGAGAAAATAGGACCTCGAGCTCTTGAGGGATTGCAACCTAGTTTCGTTGCATCTCTCAGACCTCGGTTTGGAGGTTGTCAATCTTAGACACGAGCTGAGCTAGGACTGTCATTAGATCCGGCTATATGACTAGTGCTTGATCTGTATTCTCCATGGAAAGTGAATGGATTTCAGACTAGAAAGAAGTAGTAGAGGAATGGATAAAACTCTGGGGTGATTTGACTTAAGACCGAAGCCAGTAGGGAGCCAGGCCAAGGGCTTGCAATCGACTTGAGAAGGCGAAGGATGAGATTTATTTTTGAGAAAAAAGGAAGAAATATTTTTGGATTTTTGATAAAGAAGGGAGAAATGTTTTTGGATTTTTGATAAAGAAGGGAAAAATGGTTTTGGATTTTTGATAAAGAAGGGAAAAATGCTTTTGGAGACGGAACTCAGCATGATTATTATGATCATTATGTTCTCACATGTAATGAATTCTCCTAAATACAATGCAGGACCGGACTCGAGCCTAAAAAAGTGGGGTTTTTAATATAAGCAAAGCTACGGTTTGGACTTGTAACCAGGATCGCAGATAGGGTCCCGTTTTAAAAATGCGCAAAAATTGGGCGACAGGTCAACCTGAAATTTTGGCAGAGTTTCGAGTTAAAACCGGCAATCTAAAGTGCATGTCCTAGGTTTGACACCTATATGAGGGTATGCAGTTGGTTGGGTGAATTGACATGGGTTCCCCCCTTTGGTGTGACTTCCACGATATACGTCTTACTCTTGCGGGCAATCGGTACGTGTGGACAAGCCATTTGATATACCTGACTGTACGTGAATTACCTCACCATATACCTCATGAGGACGCTACGTGTGAGAGAGAATTCGATATACTCGGCGTACGTGAACGAATTCCCTGCGATATACCTGTCGTCATAACTTCGATCAAGAGGTACGATGCGGGGGAATCGTTCGATATACGTCCAAGGTACTTGGCCAATGGAAGGTGAGAGTCATATCGCTTAGGCTAACTGTGACCTGCCAGACCAGCGCCCATCACGAAGTGACCCTCCAGTTACTAGGTAAAATTTGGTTAATAACAATGCTCTTTGGTGATGTCGTGTGAATCATGCATGATTCTCTTATTAGTATCTTATGATGAGAATGCCTTTCTTGATTATGCCAAATAGGGAGCAAAGTACAAGTACCCAAGGTACACCAAGTAGATGGGTGATGCGTGCAACATGTGGATATATGTGATCCTAGGTGCACGTGGTGCGAAGTGTACATGGAGAAACTTCTACAAGTGTGTGAGCATAGGCATAAGCATGGGATACACATGGAAAAGGGGGAACATGCAGATGTAGGGGAAAAATAAACCAATATAGCATCCATGAAAATAGAGTCAAGACCACAAACAAAATAAAGTCCCCAGCGGAGTCGCCACTGTGGCCATCCCAGATCCTCGCCGCACTTGGGCGGGTGCACGAAAGGGAGCGGATCCCTCGGGTCCTGTGCATCCCTCTCGAGAGCGCTTCGGTCGGCGTCGTTTGAGATGAGGTGTAAAAATGTAGAGAGATTCAGACTCGCCAGTCTATTTTACTCAAAATAGACAAAAGAAAAATGGGAAGTCATCCCGAAGGATGTCATCCAAAGACATACTGGTTCATGCGAAACCAAGATGATTCGAGAAGGGTTCGGAGGCTTAGTTACGAAATAAGAAGGTGTTAGGCACCCATTCCGCCCTTTTAATTTCTCATGGATATTTACTATTTCCCTTTATATTTCCCCCCGTGATATGTGTGCATGTTTATATATATAATGGAGGTAGGAATCTTCGACTTGTATCATGGAAAAGATAAAGCGAGTCATCCGTAGGAAGATATAAGAATAGTATTAGAAGAATAATATTTATGCGATTACCCCTACGTTGATCATTATAATGGAACGACAACGCATATTGAGTAATACGTTACTAAGAACAAGTATATATATATAATATAAGAAAATTAGCTTTAGAGAAGATAGGAAAATAAGAGAAAAAGTGAGAAAAGGACTCGAGTCTCAGGTTTTACCCCGAGATGCCTACGTAGCCTATAAAGGCATCAAAGTGTAACAACCCGCGTAATTTTGGGCTATTTTAATTAATTTCTGGAAAATGGAGGAAAATAAAGTTTTTGATAAAATTATTTTTATTGCTCAAATATGTTGGTTATTATTTTTTTAAGGCGAGAATTTCAAACGGTTTTGAAATCGGAGTTAAAACGGATTTTAAAATGATTTTTAAATGTTTTTAACTCTTGGAGTTGTTTTGATTTCCAACTCTTCATTTCTTTGCCTTATTTAAAGGAGTCTTTTGGATTCCAACTCTTCATTTCTTTGCATTATAAAAGGAAGTCGTGGGCAACCTTTTTAACCTACTTCTGGAACAAATTTTGGCAGCAAATATATTTTATATTCCTCGTCTTTTTATATACACATTGGCCATTGAGATTTGTGAGTTCCAACCTTAGATTATAGGTGTTCTTGGGGCTATTTTGTTGGAGGTTCTTGGAGGAGATTTTGTAGATCTTTTGTGTTAATCTTGAGGATGTGATCATTGGTTTCTCATCATAGTTTGAGGTATGGGGTTTTACACAATATGCTCCTTAAATCTCGCGAGTGTCATTCTCTTTGAATTCTTGTTTAATTGAACTCATATTTGAATTGATAAATTCATTGAAATCTGGAAAATAATTGTTGAAATTATTTTGATTCATGTGGTATCATTATATTATTGATGAGCACGTTGTCATGAGATTTTAATATGGCACGGATGTTGGGCGCCCGCCAAAATTCCTGTTTCCCGGGCTATGGCTTGATAAAGCATATACGGATGTGGTGAGGCCTGGTGACCCGGTTAATGTGTTGTTGAGAAATTTATTGATAAATGCTTTTAGATTTGCATTTGATTTGATTATTCGTACTCGTGTTGTTACGTTTTATTCACCGCTAATATATTTGTTGAGCATCTTTCCTGTCGTATTGTGTACTTTCCCATATTTTCTTTTAGTGGCAGGTTAACACGGATTTTGGGGCGCTATGGAGATTGATTTTAGCGAGGATTATTTGGGAAAGATTTGTATTATTTTGATGTATAGAGCTTTGGAGAGTTGTAATTTTATTCGAGTTAGATAGTTGTAATTTTAATTCGAGAGACTTGGTGTAATTGAAGAGATTGAGATTAGTGGATTTATATTATTGTGGGTTTATTTAGATGCTCTATACCTTGTCACTTGTGGATTTGGATTTATTTTATCGCATTAGCGCTTCGTTCGCTCTCCCCGGGCGGGCGGGGTGTTACAAATGGTATCAGAGCTTAGGTATACGGCAACCCTCGGGGCTTGAGTTTTTGGTTCATTGCGTAATTAGTAATTTTTGGAGATAGCAAATTTTAGGTGATATTCGTGTTAGGCATCTAGATTAGATGTGAGGAAATTATTTTTGGAGACGAAATTATATTTGGAGATTGTTGGCCTGATTTTTTAGAGTTAGGCATTCGGCGAATTTCGAGGGTGAAATTCCATTGTTAGTGGGGAAGTGTAACAACCTGCGTAATTTTGGGCTATTTTAATTAATTTCTGGAAAATGGAGGAAAATAAAGTTTTTGATAAAATTATTTTTATTGCTCAAATATGTTGGTTATTATTTTTTTAAGGCGATAATTTCAAACGGTTTTGAAATCGGAGTTAAAACGGATTTTAAAATGATTTTTAAATGTTTTTAACTCTTGGAGTTGTTTTGATTTCCAACTCTTCATTTCTTTGCCTTATTTAAAGGAGTCTTTTGGATTCCAACTCTTCATTTCTTTGCATTATAAAAGGAAGTTGTGGGCAACCTTTTTAACCTACTTCTGGAACAAATTTTGGCAGAAAATATATTTTATATTCCTCTTCTTTTTATATACACATTGGCCATTGAGATTTGTGAGTTCCAACCTTAGATTATAGGTGTTCTTGGGGCTATTTTGTTGGAGGTTCTTGGAGGAGATTTTGTAGATCTTTTGTGTTGATCTTGAGGATGTGATCATTGGTTTCTCATCATAGTTTGAGGTATGGGGTTTTACACAATATGCTCCTTAAATCTCGCGAGTGTCATTCTCTTTGAATTCTTGTTTAATTGAACTCATATTTGAATTGATAAATTCATTGAAATCTGGAAAATAATTGTTGAAATTATTTTGATTCATGTGGTATCATTATATTGTTGATGAGCACGTTGTCATGAGATTTTAATATGGCACGGATGTTGGGCACCCGCCAAAATTCCTGTTTCCCGGGCTATGGCTTGATAAAGCATATACGGATGTGGTGAGGCCTGGTGACCCGGTTAATGTGTTGTTGAGAAATTTATTGATAAATGCTTTTAGATTTGCATTTGATTTGATTATTCGTACTCATGTTGTTATGTTTTATTCACCGCTAATATATTTGTTGAGCATCTTTCCTGTCGTATTGTGTACTTCCCTATATTTTCTTTTAGTGGCAGGTTAGCACGGATTTTGGGGCGCTATGGAGATTGATTTTAGCGAGGATTATTTGGGAAAGATTTGTATTGTTTTGATGTATAGAGCTTTGGAGAGTTGTAATTTTATTCGAGTTAGATAGTTGTAATTTTAATTCGAGAGACTTGTTGTAATTGAAGAGATTGAGATTGGTGGATTTATATTATTGTGGGTTTATTTAGATGCTCTATACCTTGTCACTTGTGGATTTGGATTTATTTTATCGCATTAGCGCTCCGTTCGCTCTCCCCGGGCGGGCGGGGTGTTACACAAAGTCCACGTTGTTTGCATACAAAATGAGGGGTGGGGTTTATCCCATAAATCCAAATGGGGGATATCTTATTTGTGGGCGTATGTGTGTGTGTGTGTAGGAAAAGTGTTTTAGTTGTGAGAAAAGTGTGAGAAAAGTATGAGAATCCCTATTTGGAATTTATGAGCAAACCCACTTTTTCTTGTTTTTTGGGTTTTTTATTTACATGAAAATAAGAGATGTGAAATAGTACTAAATAAAAAGTATATTAGGATGTGTGAGATGAGATAATAAAAAGTGTTAAGTAATAACACAAGTTATTACGAATTTAAGAGAATTTAAGAGAAAGTTGGACCTTCTTGAAGATATTGAGCTTTATCTTGAATGTGGGAGGGTAGCTCTTGCACTTGGATGATGATGGAGAGTGGCTAATTCACCAAGTTTGATGAAAAGGATGATGAAAATTGGAAGTAAAAAAGGAATTTGAAAGTTGAAATCACGTTGCCTTCGAGAGAGGTTTCTGTGATTCGCTGAGAGTGATTTTTATCAGATCTGGGCTCTGCTTGCAAATGAGGTGAAGACCTCCTTTTATAGGCCCAGGTCACTGGCGATTGGCATAGATCCATTCCTGCCTATCGGCACCTGCCGATAGGCAGGGTCTGGAACCTGCCATTTGGCAGTGTGTTTCAAGCCTTTTCAGAAAAATGGCTGCCGAGGGAAAATCGTTAGTCAGAATCGTGCACGGGGTAGACCGTTGGAAAGGTAATTTAGATATCAAAATTCCTTTGGACCGCTCTCGGGTATGGGAGTTGACTTTGGGTCAAATATGGCTCAGAAGTGATTGTCGGTCCATTGGACGGGGAATCGCTCGGACGCAAACGGATCGTTCGTCCGCATGGTAAGTCCAAATCGCACCCGGGGAAAATCATTGGAAAGGTTAAGAGATGTACTTCGACATTCCAAGGAGTTTGACCCGGTTTGGGGAGTTGACTTTGGTCAATCGGGACCTAGAAGCATTCGGTGACCTCTTGGAGTCAAACAGATCGTTCGTCCGCATGGTAAGTCGGAATTGAGCACGGGATGGACCGTTGGAAAGGGTATTCAGTGCCCTTCGAAGATTCATTCAGTCTCGGTTGAGATGAAGAGTTAACTTAGGTCGAAAGGATCCCGGGAGCACCCGGTGGCCTCTAGGTCAAGTTTTGGATGCAAACGGATTGCTCGTCCGCATGGTAAGTCGGAATCGCGCACAGGACGGACCATTGGAAAGGTTATTCAGTGCCCTTCAAAGATTCATTCCGTCTCAGTCGAGAATAAGAGTCTTACTTTTTGGTCAAACTGAGCGAGGGAGTGCCCGATGGCTTCTAGGTCAGTACTTGGGAGATGACCTGGTTTATAGTGATGAAGGGAGGTACTATGGACCTAAGGAGAGTTTAGGGGGTAACAGAATGGGGTGTCTACAATCAATATAAGGAAAAATCCCCAAAGGGTAAAACCTTTATTTCACTATAAACTATGAATCACAACTTACATGAATTATAATGAAATCTCCAATGGATTAACACTCAGAAAACCCACACGAACCGTAACTCTTAATCAGTAAGGACCTAAATCCCAATCAGCAAGGAAAACCCTTGAGTTTTCCCAATGACCACAGTCATAGTCGTCAGCCCAGTACCTCCCTCAAGTGGCACCTATGTCCGTAGTAGCTTATCCTCCCTACAAGAGTAAACTTTAAGAAAATCGTATCTTGGGTTCCAAAACAATTCACTAAAAGATTGGGATGTTTTATGAATTGAAAACTAAAGGTTTAAAAGCTAATAGAAAAAGAAAAAATATTTCTGCAAACTGCAGTTTTTGTACTGTTCCAAAATCCCTGGTCTTTTTATGAAAAATGGAGTTGGAGAACTCTATTTATAAAAAACTTAAGTCGGCAGCTCGCTCGAACAAAATGATGTGTCGCTCGAACGAAGTCCACATGTTGTTTGAATGACATCGCGTGAGATCCTTCTATCGCTCGAACCATCCCTGTTGTTGTTCGAACGAGATATAAAAATAAATTATTTTTAATTTCAAAAAAATTCGCCTGCAAGTCTGGAAAATTATTTTGGGCGAAAAACATAAAAACTCCGCTCCAACACTTAGAAAATATTTTGTAAAAATAATCCCAACACTCTAAGTTAAATGATAAGGTAGTTAAACACAACCTTAACAAATTTATTAGGTGGAGGCTTGAATGTTGAAAAACTTTGATATTCGGATCCATCTTCATGCTTGAATGCTCTTGAATGTTTCTTCGACGATTGTAGCGGTATATGACATAATAAAATGCTAAAGTACTTATAAAATATGTCCTACAAAACTCTCCCTATCTCTATGCATGTACGAAATAAAAACATTAGAATTATCAAATCAAAATGCATATCCCCCATGAACCCAAAAATGGAAAATTCTAAAATTTGCAAGTCTTCAAATTTTTCTTCAAAAGTTTTCAACAACAAATCTTCAAATTTCAAAGCTTTTCTCATCAGGGTGTGCAACATAATGATCTTCACTTTGTACCTTCACACATGAGATAAAACAAATACCTTTGTTATGCATCGAGTATGAAATTATATAAGAGTAAACAATTAATATAATCAAATCTCCCCCATAATGCAAACTCCCCCATAAATTCATAATTCGATGTCCCCCTTTTTTTTACGTCCCCAAATAGACAGATAAGAAGAAACAAACTCAACATGGAGTGTCACGATAAAGATGCATACCTAACACGGATCAAACTACGCATTCAAAGGGTATACTCAAAAGTATCCACAACAATGTTACAACAAAAATCATCACACCATGAATTTAAATTAAGACAACCAAATCATGAAAACATTATGAATGGGTGTGAACAAATTCAATGGGTAATAAAACTCACTCAAGGATGTGTGCACGATGCATATGTGTACTCCTATCTAATGAACATAAAAAACATACGTAGGTGTAAAATTATTGAATTTAGATGACATCGGCTAAACCAACAAATCAAAGTCTAAGTGATTTTCACACCAATAACGCCCAAAACTATTTAATGTTTTTTTCAAGACTTTCAAGAACGTGCAAACCCATTTTGTATTCCATCCAAACTCCCTCATAAATAATAATATTTTCATAATGAGGTTCTAAATTATCTACTTAGAGAAAACCTATTGGCCCAAATTTTGGCATATTTTATCCTTTTATTGCCTTAATTTTTTGTGCGGGCTCTTTTCAAATGGTGGCTTTCACGACAAGATTATTATTCACTGGCAGTCCTTTCCCATGCTCACTCATCATTTTCTCGTTTTAAACAAATTCCTCATGGGCAATGGACCATGCACTACTTTTATTACTCTCGTATTATTGCACTTGGTTCGTTTTAAGGATAGGACTGAGATGAAAACACTCAACTAACATGTGATTCGATAAGAACAATAATCAAACAATATTATGCACGTGTGCAATAAAAGAAATCATGAGTCAAATATGTAGGTATTAACAACTAATAACATCTCAATGACTCCAAATATTGTAAAGCACATGGATCACATGGCATATTGTCTCAAAACACTATCAAACTATCACATGAATATGAAATGAAATTGTGACTCGGTCATCCTAAATGTCCATTCATAAATGGTGCAAAACAAAAAAAGATATCTATTTTGATTTTCTAAATTTTTTATCAAAATAAAATCTTTTTGGCTTCTTCAACTTTTTAAAATAGAAAATCTTTTTTTATTTTTGCAAAAAATTAACAAAAATGAAAAATATAACTACAAAAGGTTACAACCAACAATATGCATAATATCGGCATGAGAATTATCCTACGCTAGCAAAGAGTAATCACACAAGTGAATCAATAGTTAAAGAATGTATGATTAAACGAACAATCCAGTGTTATCAATTAAACATGGATAATAATAATTGTATATAAACTGTCAGAAGCAACCCATTAGTACCAAATAATATCACCAAAATGAACCAGGGTAAGTCAAAGAAAAAAATTCTCCAAGGTCGCTCGAACAAGACAAGCATGTCGTTCGAACGACATAGGCATCTCGCGAGAAGTACTTCGTGCGACAGGGACTTCTCATTCGAACGAGAAATTAAAAAAATCACAGTTTCCCCAGAAAACAAAACAAAGTTTCCCAGTGAAAAAATTTCCTCAAATGCCTGACTGGAAGGGGTCCAAAACTTCACAGTAGTGCCAAAACTGTAGCATACTAATAAAACAATGTGAGTTACAACAAATGAGTCATAACACTAGTAATAATATAACATAAAGCAATCTAGTGTATGATAAACATCCAAATCTATCAACCAAAAGATCTCACATGGGGTGAATCACGTGCAAGCAAACGAGAATCATAAACAATTAGACCATAAGCCTCTAAATCCGATTTCCTAACCCAAGAAGATTAGTAATGACACGTGGGGGTTTGAGGAATTGAATTTATTCTTGTATTAACCTTCCTAGGTCCATTTAAAAGTTTGTAACAGAAACGCCTAAGATGACCTTGCCTACCGCACTGTGTGCAAGTGTAAATTGGGCGGTAAATGTTACCTAAAGGTGACCCTCTCCTCAAATTCCTAGGTGTTGCTTTCCTAAAATTCCTAGATGTCTCTCTCCTTATGATCCAAGGGGTCTCTCTCACAATGTTCCTAGGTGGTCTCTCCTAACAATCCTAGGTGGTTCTCTCACACGTGTGGGGTTGGCTTTAGGAATATGTGCAACATAATCATCGAAGCTTATACCACCCCTATGCTCCTTGATTTGGACAGTGCCTAATATCTTATCTAGGTTTTCAGATCTAGAATCCAAATCAAACTTAACCTTACTTAACTCTCTTAAATTCTTCTCAAGCTCACTTATCATAGGCTCGAGTACATGTCTAGTGTTGATGTAAAAAACTAGATCGTATCTAATTATTTAATCACAGATAAAATTAAATGAGACAAAGAAATTTTAAAGTGGTTCAGCCTTATAAGAATGGCCTACGTCCACTGTTTCTGTTATTGCTGACTTGTTTGGGAATTCTCGATTACAGGTTTTGTCAAGAAATTCCGATCCCCTCCAATGAGGATGATAGAATGTATTTATAGCCCTTAGGCTGTACATGTGAAAGGGTAATAAATGGTTGTCCCTTAGGCGTGTACATCTGTATGTATTTAATGTACAGTCTATCTGTTGGCTTTCCTGCTATTAATGCTTTGTACGAGGTGCAGCTCGGACCGCCTGAATATCTCGGTGCAGTGGAGTTCCTCAGAGTAGTGGAGTTCCTCGGAGTACACCTGTTGCTCGGAGCGTCTGAGTTAATCGGGAAAACAGAGTTCCTCGTCGTTAAAGTGATTCCAGAAATGTCTGTAGGTGCCACATAAACTGACACGCGTCTTCATGTGATTAATCCACGTCAGCAGGTTAAATTTGGTATCAACATCTAGCATCTTAAATCTCTAAAAGCTCCTTTTTCATAGCCTCCATTACCCCACGAAGACTATCTCTCTCACCCTCGGCATATACTAATTTCTCTTTAAGCATATTCTCGCATGCCCTAAGATCCTCAATCAATGCATCGCTATTATTATTATTATTATTATTATTATTATTATTATTATTATTATTATTATTATTATTATTATTATTATTATTATTATTATTATTATTATTATTATTATTATTATTATTATTATTATTATTATTATCTAAGGCATGTTCTTTTAATTTATCTTTAAGTTTCAAGTTTGCCTTTGTTATCTTTATAGATTCCAAATACAAATTATTGTAGGTAACTTGCAACTCACTCAACTCTTCCTATTCCTCCTCACTCGTGTCTCACTCCCTCACCTCACTAAACACAAGGGTGGGAAGCTCTCGATTAGAAGCATAAAAAACTTCTTCTTTAGAATATCACTCACTAAGAGTAGACACATGAGATGTTGATTTTCAAACATTTTTCTTTAGATTAGTGGGACACTCATCTATCGTGTGACTAACACCCTCATAACCAAGACATCTCTCTGAGTCATTTTTAAAAGAAGCTATAAAACAAGAATTCATGTGAACTTTCCAATTAGACCTTTCCAAAAGTTGACATCTAAAATCATCAATACTACCAAAAGTCATATTAAAGAAATACTTGGGTCTCAGGAACAACTTTTGAAAACACAACTAGGATCTAACACAATAACTTAGTGCAACAAGGTCTAATACTAATTTGACAATGTGAGAAGTCAAATTGTATCAAAAAAATAAATTCTTGAAAAATAAGGATCACAAGATAAATTAGCGTAACCCACTCTCATACCAATTTGAGAGTGCTACAGAGGAAAATCATCTTCTGAAATAAAATCCAACTTTAATTATATGTCAAACCAACCAGTAAATCCCAAATTTTAGTTAAACCCATGAATCTATGTGGATTGAATTAAATATGCAAATTAAACAATCACAAGTTAAAATACCGTGAACACCATTTTAGGAAAAATCCCTGAAGGGAAAAACCTTTATTTCATTATAAATTGTTAATCGCAACTTACACAGATTATAATGAAATCTGCAATGGATTAACCCTTGGAAAACCCACAAGAATCGCAACTATTAATTAGTAAGGACCTCAGTCCCAATCAGCAAGGACAACCCGCAATTCATCCCAATGACTGCACTCGTAGTATTCATCCCAGTACCTCCCTCAAGGGGCCCCTATGTCAGCAGTAGGTTATCCTCCTTAGAAGAGTAAACTTTGACAAGATCACATCTTATGTTCCAAAACAATTCACTAAAATATTGGGATGTTTTGTGAATTGAAAACTAAAGGTTTAAAACCTAAAAGAAATATACAAAATATTTCTGCAGATTGCGGTTTTCATACTGTTCCAAAACCGCAGGTCTATTTATGAAAAAAGGAGTTGGAGAACTCTATTTATAAAAAAACTTAAGTCGGTAGCTCGCTCGAACGAAATAATGCGTTGCTCGAACAACGTCCAGATGTCGTTTGAACGACATCGCGCGACTTTCGCGAGAGCCTTCTATCGCTCGAACCATCTCTACTATCTCTCGAATGAGATATAAAAAAAATTCACCTACAAATTTGGAAAATTAGTTTTGAAGAAAAACATAAAAACATCACTCCAACACTTAGAAAATATTTTGTAAACATATTCACAATACTCTAAGTGAAATTTTAAGGTACTTAATCATAACTTTACAAAATTTATCTCGCAGAGGCTTGAATGTTCAAGAACTTTGATATTTGGATCCGTCTTGATGCTTTCTTGTTCTTGAATGTTTCTTCGACGATTGTAGTGGTATATGACATACTCAAATGTTAACAGACTTAAAAAATATATCCTTACACTCTAGACCTACGGGACCTGGCAAGGTTGACTCTGTCATTGGCCCTGCTGGCCTCTAGTATGGGAGAGAATGTTAACGAACCTGCCTGAAATGACCATTACCCAATATGAATCTCTTAGCCGAGACCATTCTAGGAAACCTACTCCTATGGTCTACTCTATTGTTACGGTGCGCCTCTAGCACGATTTCCCCTAGTCTTGCCCTACTGGCTTGAATTTCTACTCCACTTCACTCCTCTTAGATGGAAGTGATGATCCTCCCAGTAAAGAAATGAATTTTTAATGACATTACTATAAGTCCTCAGCATAGGATTTCACAAAAAATGCTGGCGGATCCTGTAAGTAACCCAATCAATAAAGTTGATAACTTGCTTCTCATCTGTGTCCACGTCATCTCGTATAAATATCATCAAGATAATGAACTCTCCCTCATACTCGTCTATTGTCTAAACCTCTAGTTTGAAGTTTAAAAATATCTTCATCATCTCTGTCTGTATGACTGATGAAAAAAACTTCAGGTCATATCACACCCCAAGCTCTTGTATCTTCATTGAATCTATTTACTTTTGCGAGGTAATTGATTCCCACCATTGAAGAGATGCAATGACTATCTTAAATGTATCTAGTACCTACTTTTGAGTGTAGATGCACTCAAATATATGAATATACATACAGGTGTATTTCTTCCATTGGTTAGATGCTACTACATCTACACTGTCTTGAAACTCCAACGGATGGCCCTTCTGAAGGCTTCCCTAATTCTCTCCCATATAGACGAAACGGGTGAGTCTAAACTAGCGTTTTCACTAGTGGTTACGGTTTTACCCAGAGTAAGTGTTATGCCATGGTCGTCATGAAAGCGTTAATAGCCTGTGCTATTATAGTTGTGACATTTACTGCGGTCATAGTCCCCTGAGTGGACTGTGGCTCCAGTTGAGCCTCCCCTTTTGCGGCCCTCCTCACTGCACGTGCTGGTCTACCTCTCCTAATGTTTGGTATCTGAAGCCAAACTGAAATTGTATGAGATTCACTTCAAGCATAAACAATAGTAAAAGAATATAAATGAACAATATGAATCAACAGTCCTAAACATATGGCTCTATAACAAAGAAACGCAATGCTGACAACGTAGAAAGTCCTCATTGATCCTAAAGACACTAGAACCTGATGCTCTGATCGCAATGATGATACCTCACCTATTTTAATCAATGGTTTATTAAAATAAACATGAATACGATATGATTTCATTCTCAACATCACTATCGCAAGAACTATTAAATATAAAACTGAATAAAACCATACATACAATAATATGATCGAATAAATTGAAATTCAAAACTAAATAATATGAATTGAGTAAACCCTCGGCCACTACGGCCATCTAATGTAAATAAAATCTAACAAATAACTCAAGTCTGACATGAACTTAAATCATGTCCAACTACAGGCTACATGCCCAAAAGGAAATAATGAAAGGAAATCGAATCCTATCTAGATTGAAACCACTGAACGACTACATTCAAATCTAGATACATCCACAGGTACTGATTGCAACGGCATGAAATATCTACCCCTGTTGTCCTTACTAATGTTACACACCTAGGGTTTAAAAAAAATAAGAAAAGAGATTTGCATGTGGGATAAATCCCTAAGATGTTTAAAAATATTTTACAATAAATTAAATGCTTTAAATCAATAAAACACGTTATGTATTACTTTCACAATTAGTTTATCTATCGCACTCACATGGAATAAATACCTTACCTCTCATCTACAGTGTACACCTAATGCATTCATGATATTATTCTAATTTAGAATACCCAGTCTTGCTAGGAAAATCACCGGTATTAGATAATCAAATGCTACCCTCCCTAGGTATACTTTCATAAATAATGTCACATCTACACACTTGCTATACACCAATGTACACAAGATATAATATCATAGCTACACTCCTGCTATAAACAAATATTCACATAATATGATAACATAGATTCACTCGTGCTATAAATAGATATACGCGCAATATCTTGTATACACATACATATATATCACTCGCTATATACAGATAACTATATTCCCAGAGTCGATACCTAGCGAATGCATCCCTCGTGTGATATCAGTCTCCAATAATATCACGCATCACATTGACTCACCGAGTCGAAATCGAACCACCGATCGTAAAAATGTAAACACAAATAATGGAGATGGCCATAAACATACGACCGAGGGATCGTAACCATACCACATCGTATACCATCGGTCTCCAAACCAACACTTGTCCTCACACACACACAGAGTGGCCATGCAGTAATACTATGAGCCGAGGAATCAATCCAACACATACTAGTCAACACAAGGGTGGTTTGTCCATAATGTGCAACCTCCTAACGATAGCACTACCGAATAGGTATGTTCCATACAAACAAGCAACACACACACACACACACATACACACACACACACATACATATATATATATATATAAGTCACCCCAATACGTTCATATAATGTACTGACCTCATACGCGAATCCCATAATGTACGCATCTATTAATCTCGAAGTCCGAACCAAATTTTCTATTATATATATAAGTGTTCACTCACTGAAATTACTTATTTGTGTCCCTCGAACCCATATAATCATTGGCCTAACCACGTGCCAACCCTGAAAGTATTCCCCAGTAGTTCCACTCTATCGCGAAAGCCTATACGCTCATTCCTCAAACTCTAACATGTTGAAATAGTGAGAAAACAAAATCTATGTAGGCCAGCAAATCGAACCGGCTCCCTTAGCAGTTCGAACCAATTTTCTCAACCGAACCAATTTGTTCCCCTGGCAAAATCGATTCGGTTTGTTGGCATGCTAAGCATCTTCTTCCTCGAGTTTTATCCTCCAAAACCCTCCAATAGAGGTCCCAAGCCTCCTAAAGCATAAAATTAACATCCTAAATCAATACTTAACCAACCCAGAAGCATTATAACTATGAAATACACTCGAATATATAATCAAAACTCAAGGATTCATAATCATTAATCAATTCAACCAAACCTATAATAATTCAAACATGAATTTTCATTATTTTAACCCCTGTTAATATTCTAAACATTCATATTTGTAAACCCAAAATTTAATCATGAAATTCTTATATGGTCAAGATCAATTAATATTCAATACAAATTAGAGACTAAGCATATTCTTTTAGGGAAAAGGGACATTACCCACACAGATATAATTTATAAGAACAAAAAGGAAACAACCTTTCAGTGGCATACAAACCTTCAGCTAATCTTGATTTAGAGGTCAGGCCCACTACTCTAGATCTAAAAAAGAAATAAATATGGAGATTTATAAACATCCCCATTACAAGCAAATAGAAAGATAAAATAAAGAATAAATTTGGGATTTTATAAACTAACCCCATTACAAGAATTTGTGATGAATTCTAGTTTGAAGGAAGCTTTGCCTATCCAGATTATGACGCCTCTTAATAATAAAAGGAATATCCTTAAAAGACCAATAGAAAGAAGAGATTTGAGAATAAGCTACTTTGGAAGTTAGAGAATCTGCCAATGAATTGCTTTCTCTCATATATGATGAATGGTGAAGGTGTTTGGGAATTGAATCCTTTTAATGATATCTTTGATTCCCCATGGAGGATTAGTCTTTTTGGAGATAATTTCAAGTAAATTTTTTGAATTAGATACAATGTGAATTAGATCTAGGTTCAGTTGATTGACTAATTTAAGACCTTACTCTAAAGACTTAGTCTCAGCAAGAAGCGATGAGTATGTGACCAAATCCAAACTGAAGCCTGTTATAAAGTTACCTCTATAATCTCTAATATCTCCTCCTATTCCATTAGGACTTTGGTTGTCTTTAGAGGCTCCAATAATATTAAATTTAGAATGTTCTAATGGAGGTCTTAACCAATAGTATTTGATTATGTGAACCTCTCTAAGTCTGATTTTTAGTATAAACTAGTTGAGAATGAAGAAATCATCTAAGCAACGTTTATCTTTGAAGGTTTTACCCATACTCATCTCCCAAATCAGAGAGGTGACTCTATTGATTCTGTTTGTTTGGGGATAATTTGAGTGTTATCATAAAAATTAGAGTTCCCTGCTTTTCACATTTCCCATATAATTACCTTGGAAAGATTAGAGTAAATGAACTTCTGGTGATCTTTGAAGGCATCTTAAGACACCATGAAAGAAGAATGGATTGACATGAAATAATATTCAGCTTAACTCCAATCTTAGAGCTAAAAGTAGAGCCAAACTTCTTGAACAATATTACAATGGAGAAAAATATACTCAATGGATGCAATGTCAGTCCCACAACCTCTGCACCTTGTAGAAAATCTTACACCAATCTTTGGAATTTTAGCATTATGAAACAACTTCCAAGTAAAATTAGAGATTTTGAAAGGATAATAAGGTTGCCAATTTGATTTCTAGCTTAAAGAAGCTGGTATATATTGTCTACAACTATTGAAAGGAAAAAAAAAACTAAACTCACCTATAGTGGATGGAAGCCAGATCTGCTTGTTTTCTTCTATAAACTTATCTGCTTGATCTTTAATTGTTGTTATTCTTGTAATGATTGGAGAATCAATTTTAATAGAGGACAAATTTTGATATTTATTTTTCATGAACGATTCCTAGAGACCCGTATGAAAGTTGAACTTCCATAATAATTTCATTGAGGCGGTCTTGATGATATGTTCTAAACTTCGAATGTTGAGTCCACTTTCTTTAAGAGGATCAAAGTATTTTTTCCAATTTGTCCATTGTAATGGATTTTCTTTATAGCAACCTACCCACTAAAATTTGCTAAAAATCTCATTTATCTTCTTTATGAATGATTTTGAAGGGTTAATAGATGATAATGTGTATATAGGCATGGAAGAGAGGACATGCCATATGAAACTCAGCCTACCTCTTTATGAAATCACCTTAGATGAATAAATGTGCAACTTATCTCTTACTTTTTGAATTAGATCATAGAATTGATTAAATTTGTTCCCGTCTTTTTAAAAAAAGCACCTAAGGTACTTAATAGGAATGTTTCTAAATTTCAAACTAGTATACTGAGCAATTGCATGGTCCCTTAAGGCTACCTCCTTAGGATATATATATAATGAGCTTTTGGAAGTATTCACCAACTGCCCAGATGTATCTTCAAAAGAATTAATGAATATAAACAAAGCTTCAAGGTTGTGTTTCCCTCCATTAATGAATATAATTACATCACCAACCATTCCAAGGTGAAAAATTAGCTAACTCTTTAGGGATGAGAGAATGGAGTAGCCTTATTGGTAAGGAATATATTATGATTATTGTTCACCACTTCCATTGTTATGATAAATAGGGCAGGTGAAAAAGGGTCACCCTGCCTTAAACCCCTAAAAGAGGTGAAAAAACCCTTGCTTTGACCATTGATCATAATAGAATAGAAATTATTTGAAATCAGCCTCCAAACCAAGTCTATGAATATCTCAATAAACCCAAATCTTCTTAGTACTTCATAAAAGTGTGGGTAATAAACTCGATCATAAGCTTTCTCTATGATTAATTTGATTATGACATTAGATCTATGGGTTTCTTACCTATATTGTGAACCATTTCTTGGGCCAGTAAAATATTTTCTTGAATGCTTCTCACTTTGATAAATCCACTTAGGTTTAAAGAAATGATATTAGGCAATCTCTGTAAATATCTCATATAAAATATTTGAAATGCTTCTATTTGAGTAATTGCAAAGACTAATTGGCCTAAAATGAGAGCATGGAGTGGGGTTTTTGACTTTGGGAATGAGAGTAACGGAGGTACTAGTCCAAATCCTAGGGATTTTAGAGCCTGCAAAAAAAAGAGGGAATAGCCGATATAAGGTCATGCCTAATGGTATCTCAGAATTTATAATAAAATTCTCCTCCAAAGCCTTCTGGACCAGGATAACTAGCTTAGTTTAGGCTTGAAATAGCTGAATAAATTTATGATTCAGTGGGAACTTTAGAAAGTTGCTCATTCATCTCTTCATTTATAATTTTAGGGATAACCGATAAGAGTTCTTCATTTAGGTCTTTGTATTTATCCTACCATACTGATTGAAAGTAGTTTATGAAAGTATTTTCTACCTCCTATTTAGACTCCTCCCATTGATCATTGGATTTTTTAGTTCTGGTACTGGCCAACCTTCTCTTAGTAGCCTTAACTGTAGAGTGAAAGAATTTGTGTTCAATTCTCCTAGATGTAACCATTTCACCTTACTTTTTTATTCCAATAACTCTCTTCTCTTCTCAAAGATATATTAAGACTTGCCTTGACCTCAAATATTTTAGTTCTATTAGTCTCTGTGGGGCTGAGCTCAAATTGGCGTTCTTTAAGCAACAATGAATCTTTAATGTCTTTAACTTGCTGGAACACATTTTTTAAGTGCTACTTATTCCACTCTTTAAGTCTATTCCTCAATCTCTTCAATTTAAGGATAAATGAGTCATGGTGGGGGTATGTATTTGCTGAGACCAAATGTCTTGGATTATATATTTGACCTTAGATTTAATACACCACATATTGAGAAACTTAAAAGGTTTGGGGAAGTCATTCCAAACAGTTTTTATGGATAAAAGCAAATTACTATGATCAAAGAAGTTCCTATGAAGCTAAGATATTAAAGAAGATGGAAAATCATTTAACTATTGAAGGTTGACTAGACCTCTGTCCAGCCTAGTAAAAATGGTACCAATGATTCAATTATTAGTCCATGTAAATATTGAACCTTTATCCCTCAGATCTGTAAGAGAGTATCTAGCTATCATATTATCAAAATCCTCAATGGGATTAAAATCAACTTGATCACTTCCTGATTTTTCTTCTTAATTTGAGACTACATTGAATTCCTTTATCACTAAACATGATTGTTGAGATGAGGTGTTAGAAAAATCTTTAAGACTATCCCAAAGATCCCTTCTATTACCAGTAGTGCATTTGTCATAAACTAAAAATGGTAGATTTATTTAACAAAGGAATATCAATTTTAAGACAAAGTAACTGTTCTTCATCTTTGATTATTAACACTTGGATATTAGTGTTCCATAGGAACCAAATCTTGTTGGAATAGTTCTATAAATTGTTAGATAATATCCATTTAAATTGGTATTTCTAAATGGAAGTTGATCCACTTTTGTCTCAATTAAACTTTACTAGGAAATTTATAAAATTTATTAATCTCTTAATTCTTCTATTAGTGGCCTTGTTCTCAACACCTATCACATTCTGACAAATAAAAGTAATCACTGAGACTTTGAGGAGGAATTGAGAGAGTTTTTCTTATCTACAAATCTAGTTATCCTTTTGAATAGTGGATTAAAAGGGATGGTCTTAGACTTTTTAACAATTTCTGCACAAAGGGACTTGGGTTGCTCTTCTTGGACATTTACTTTTTTGTTGAGACTTGCTTGTTGTACCTTCTTCTTCTTCTTCTTCTTCTTCTTCTTCTTCTTCTTCTTCTTCTTCTTCCATTTGACATCAATCTAAGAGGAAATTTTTTGCATTTCTTCCAACATTGGCACTGAGTTAACCACTGCTTCAGTAACTGAGTGATAATCCTTGTAGTCATCATGTTTGCAAAATTATGGAATATCAACCCCCTTGGGGAGAGGTTGCATTAATGCATAATCGTCAATTCCACATTGGTAAGGTCTTCATACTTGATTTTGTCAATGTGATTTTTGATTTTTTCTTGGAATTGATCTCTTTTCATGATTAATACTTATCCATATTGAATGACTTTGGCTTTAGGCCACACATAATTCTCTTTTTGAAAATCTTCTCGACCAATATGAAGACCTACTTCTTGAGTCTTGTAAGGACATAATCTTATGATTGTCCACTAGAATCTAGTAATTATCAGAGTTATCCTAGATCACAAATGATATGTCATATACTGTTACATTGGAATGTTTACACATGATCGTCCGTGACATTCTATATCCGAATCATTGGCAACGTGCACTTCATCACGCACCCATCATCTTCATCGTGCATCGTTTAACTTCAACCAATCTCCACTACTCCACTACGTTAATGGTATGTTTTTATTTATAGATCTTAATGTTTACGTTTTTATTTGGGAGATATTTTTTTCGATTTTACAACTGATCTCATTTTATCAAAAAATAAGGCCAACATTTAAATAAATTTCATTTTTGCTAACAGTCATTCTAAGGACTTGGACATATCATTCTAACGACATGAACATGTCGTTTGATAGGGTCACTCAATGTCCTGATCTAATATGGATCATGTAAACCCGTATTATTTTGGTTTTTTACGTGTCCTTTCTTAGGTCATTCGATCCCTCATCTAACGACATATCCATGTCGTTCTCACTACATGCAGTTGTCATTTGAACGATATGTCATTGGCTCGAATTTTTTATTTGCCTATAAATAGTTGTTCTCATTTAGTATTTCTTAAGAATTTTTAACTTCGCCTTCTGCAGATTTGCTCTGATTTAAGTCTTCATATTTTAAGTCTAAACCCCTGTAAGGACAATTTGTCCATCTTTATGTATATGTTATGTCATACGCCGTTACAAGATTGTTGGTTGAAAAGATCACATCGTCATCAACAAAATCCGAAGATCAAAAGAAGAAAGAATTTGGGAATCAGACCTGACCGGACCGATCCGGTCCAGAAAAAGAACCGATCCGGTTTACCGGACCGATCCGACCATCTACCGGACCGATCCGTTTTGTCAGACTCCAGTAGCCACCGGATCCATAGCGAACCGATGAAGGCAAAAGTCCCGGACCGATCCGATGCCCGCGACTACAGAATCCGATACCCGAGGGTAATTCTTAGTCAACCTGTATTTCATTGTAATCCGATTGTAAACCGTATTTTACAAATTATAGTGATATACAAATGGTTTTGCCCCTGTGGGGGATTTTTCCTTAAACTTTGTGTGTTGAATATCTTGTGCATGATTTCATATTGTTTCAATCACACCTAGTTGCATGCTTAGGGTTAATTTGGGTTAAAATTGGTGTTTATTATATTATTTCTTATTTGAACGCAAGCGCCAACTCTCTCAAATTGGTATCAGAGCGGGTTACGCTAATCTATCGCGTATTCCTTTTTCCGCAAAATTCTTCTAAAGATATCAATTTTTGAAATAAATTGATTTTTGAAAAGAGCATGTTCAAATGGAGAAGTCATATTATAAAATGCCTATTTTTGACGGGTCGAATTATGCCTATTGGAAAGCCCGTATGAGGTCGGCTTTAAAAGCCATTGATGAACGTGTCTGGATTTTGGTTGAACGAGGATGGACTCCTCCAACCGTGACTGTTGATAATGTGACCAACTTGAAACCTGACATCACTTGGACTGATGATGAATTTAAATGGTCGTCTTTTAACTCTAAAGGTCTAAGTGCTATTTCTGGGTCTGTCACTCCTGATGAGTTCAAACGCATAATGACGTGCACCACGTCAAAAGAAGCATGGGATATTTTGCAACTTACCCATGAAGGAACAAATGCTGTTAAAGAGTCAAAATTGCAAAATTTAACAACTCAATTTGAAACCATCACCATGCATGAAAATGAATGTTTTGATGAATTTTATGCTAGGCTTTCTGACATTGTTAATACTAGCTATAATCTTGGTGAACATATTCCAAATGCTAGGGTTGTTAAAAAGATTCTTCGTTCCCTTCCTAAGCGTTTTATACCTAAAGTCACTGTGCTAAATTCATTGGGTAATTTAAATACTCTAAAATTGGAAGAACTGGTAGGAGATTTACAAACTTATGAAATAGACATGTTTCCCAAATCTGCCAAGCCAAAAGATAAGGGAATTGCCCTTAAAGCCCAAGAGAGAAAAAGTGAGGGGTCGGCAAGAAAGAGAGTCGAGTCATCTAGAAAGATAGAAACTTCTGATTCTGAATGTGAGTTTGACTTAGATGATTTGGCATTATTTGCTAAAAACTTCAAGAAAATTCTGAAATTTAAAAAAGGTGGAAATTTCAAAGATAAAAAGAATTTTCAGAAAAATAAGTTTGAAAAGAAAGATTTCAAAGAACCCCCTAAAGACAGTGAGAGGTGTTTTGAGTGCGACGGTAAGGGACACAGAGCGTTTGAGTGTGCCACTCGTCTGAATAGGGAAAAGGGTAAAGCTGTCCTAAACGCTACCCTTAGTGACGACAGTGAGGTCGAGTCGGTGGACTCGGGAGATGAGTCACCGCATGAGCGTAACTTCACCGCGTTCATGGCTAGTCATGTGAGTACTCCTAGTGCATCTCACGACGATGAGGATGCTACTTCACAGGGACACCTCGACAGCAAAAGCGAAGAGAGTGAGGGAGAGGAGGAAGGTAGTGAGGACGAGAGTAGCCTTCAACGCGCCTACGCCGAGTTATATGATGAGTCCTTCAAAACTAAAAAACGTAACAAGGCGTTAGTTCTTAGGATCACCGCGTTAGAAGAAGAGTTAGTAAAGATGAGAGAGAGAGAGTCCTCCACCTGCACCGCTATGAAAGAGAGAGAGTCTGCCTGGGTTAGTAAAGAAAATTTGCTTAAAGAGAGAGAGTGCAGTTTTGATAAAGAGAAAGCGGACTTGACTAAACAAGTGGCTAGTCTTACGAGTGAGCTCCATTCCTCCCTGGAGACTCGAAAGAAACTTGAATCCCTTGTTGCTCAGCTTACTCATGACGTTGAGAGAGCTAGGAAAGTCAAGGTACAAATCGAGGACAGATCTGGGAAGATGGGAAAGATGCTCCTCGGTCCCGCTTTAGGTTTTGGTGACCGGCATGGAATAGGTTTTGATGGTGCCTCCACGTCTCAAATTGCATCCGGACCAATTCCTGAGTTTACTACGACTCCTTATGGCCGTCATAAAAAACCAAGAAGGAGAGTTCGACCAAGAAAAGCAAACCAAGGTTCTCCTAATATTGTGCCCTTTTGCTCCCATTGCAAAAGAAATGGACACCTTAGGGATGATTGCTATAAGTTGGGTCGGACACGACGTACGGTTGCTCCACCACTTCAGACTGATGAGTTTGCCAGTCTGAGAGAGCGTGTTGAGTTTCTAGCCGCCACATCACAGAGCTTGATGGAGGAATTCCGACGGATGACCTTACCATCAATGAATGCGCCCCGCATTCCGGCTAAAACCAACAACAACAAGGGAATACTAAAAGGTACCTACTCTTGGGTTCCTAAGAAAGAGAAAAAGGCCCTTGTTGTCCATGTCGCTCTCAAAGCCCATAATACCTCACAGTGGTATTTTGACAGTGGTTGCTCCAGACATATGACAGGTGATACCTCATATTTTACCCATCTTGAGGATTATAATGATGGGAGAGTCACCTTTGGAGATGGTAGCAAATCTAGCATAGTAGGACGAGGTACAGTAGAGTTACCAGGATTTCCAAAGCTAGAGAACGTGCTGTACGTCAAAGGTTTGAAAGCAAACCTTATTAGCATCAGCCAGCTGTGCGACGATGACTTTGCAGTGAAGTTTGACCGGAAAACTTGTAAGGTCTATGATCAAGCCGGTAAACTATTAGTGCAAGGGGTGAGGACAGAAGATAACTGTTATGGGACTGAGCCCAAATCCTCACTTGTCTGCAACAGCGCCACGATCACTCCTATGGATCTGTGGCACCAACGTCTAGGTCATGTGAACGTCAGAGACTTATCTCGTTTAGTCAAAAAGGACCTAGTACGTGGCTTACCTTCACTTGGAAAGCCAACTTCCATGATTTGTGGACCCTGTCAGTTGGGAAAACAAATCCGTAGCCCGCATAGGAAGTTGAATTCCATTACCACCTCCCGTGCTCTTGAGTTGATTCACATGGATCTTATGGGTCCTACTCGCACGGAGAGTCTAGGTGGTAAGAGATACATTCTCGTGATGGTAGACGATTTCTCCAGATACTCCATTGTAGGTTTTCTAAGAGAGAAATCTGATGCTGTAGAATTTTTAACGACTAAGTGCCGTGTCCTGCAAAATCAACACGGGGTCACTATTAACAGAATACGTAGTGACAACGGCACTGAATTTAAGGAAGCAAAGGTGGATTTGTACTGTGATAGCCTTGGGATCAAACATGAGTTCTCTGCTGTGAGAACTCCTCAGCAAAATGGGATTGTTGAGAGGAAAAATAGAACGATCCAAGAAATGGCTAGATCTATGCTTCTAGGTCGTAAAATTTCTAGGAGATTTTGGGCAGAGGCAGTGTCTACTGCATGCCACACGGTGAATAGGGTCTATCTGCGTCCACACACACTTAAGACGCCTTATGAATTGTGGACAGGCAAGAAACCCAACCTGGCTTATTTCCGTGTCTTTGGGAGTAAATGCTACATCCTACGGGATAGAGAGCAATTAGGAAAGTTTGACTCCCGGAGCGACGAGGGAATATTGCTAGGATATTCATCGGACAGTAGAGCGTACCGGGTTTTTAACCTGAAGAGCTCTAAGGTTATGGAATCAATAAACGTCACTGTGCAAGATGACGAACCTCCGACGGTTATTGATCCCAACCTTCAGTGTGAGGATGAGAACAATTCTGACAGTGATTTACCTGTTCCTCTCCCACACTCTGTGGACCCTATTCCTGTGTTAGGGGACACACCTGCTTGGGTTCGCAAGAGTCATGACCCTTCTGCCATTGTTGGTGATCCCACTCTAGGGGTCAAGACTCGTGCTCAGCTAGAGAACGTTGTTAGCCATCTTTGCTACACGTCCAAAGTCGAGCCCAAGAATCACAAGGAAGCACTCAAAGATGAACACTGGATATCTGCTATGCAGGATGAGTTGCTTCAGTTTAAGAAGAACAATGTCTGGGAACTTGTCCCCCGACCTAGTGATACTAATGTTATTGGTACCCGGTGGATTTTCAAGAATAAAATGGATGAAAATGGTACCATAATCAGAAATAAGGCTAGGTTGGTCGCTCAAGGCTACACACAGATAGAGGGTGTAGACTTTGGAGAGACATTTGCTCCTGTTGCGAGGCTTGAGTCCGTTCGCTTATTACTCGCCATCGCATGTCATCTGCACTTTAAAGTATATCAGATGGATGTCAAGAGTGCCTTTCTGAATGGCATTCTACAGGAAGAGGTTTTTGTGGAACAACCAAAAGGGTTTGAAGACCCTAAGCACCCTGAACACGTTTACTATCTGAGGAAAGCCTTGTATGGTTTGAAGCAAGCACCCCGTGCTTGGTACGAGAGGCTTACTTCCTATCTCATAGCCCGTGGCTTCAAGAGAGGGGGAGTTGATATGACATTGTTCGTCAGGAGAGATGACGGTGCTATCTTAGTTGCCCAAGTCTATGTGGACGACATAGTCTTTGGATCCACATGCTCCCAGCATGCTCACCACTTTGAGGAGGAGATGAAAAGTGAGTTTGAGATGAGCATGGTAGGTGAGCTTACATTCTTTCTTGGTCTCCAGGTTCGTCAGCTAGAGGATGGGATGTTCATCTCCCAATCCAAGTATGCTAGATACCTAGTAAAGAAATTTGGTTTAGACTCCGCTAAGCATGCTCGTACGCCTATGAGTACCACTACCAAGCTTAGTAAAGACACTTCAGGCAAGGACGTAGAGCAAACCTTGTATCGGAGTATGATAGGCAGTCTTCTCTACTTGACTGCTAGTCGTCCCGACATTGCCTTTAGTGTTGGAGTCTGTGCGCGTTATCAGGCGTCTCCCAAAGAGTCACACTTACTCGCTCTAAAACGTATTATCAAATACGTGAGTGGGACTCTCTCATACGGTATTTGGTATTCCTTTGATACCGATGACCGTTTGTCCGCCTATTCGGATGCCGATTGGGCTGGGGACGTAGATGGTTGTAGGAGCACTTCTGGTGGGTGTTTCTACTTTGGTTCTGCTCTTGTCTCTTGGTTGAGCAAGAAGCAAAACTCCATCTCTTTGTCCACTGCGGAGGCTGAGTACATCGCCGCCGGGAGTTGTTGCACGCAACTCATGTGGATGAAGCAAATATTGGAGGATTATGGGATTTCACAGGACACCATGACCATTTCCTGTGATAACACGAGCGCGATACACATATCCCGCAATCCTGTCCAACATTCGCGCACAAAGCACATCAGGTTACGCGAGCACTTTATACGTCAGTTAGTTGAAGAGAAAGTCGTAACCCTGAGTTTTGTTCCTACCGACCGTCAATTAGCCGATATTTTCACGAAACCTTTAGATGCCCTTAGATTTGAGAGTCTTAGGAAGTCTTTGGGGATTTGCATTGTTGACTGAGGGGTTGGTCTATGTCTAGAATAGGATGCTTCTTCATGTTCATATCATATGCTTCCTATTACTAGTCTGTTTATATGTACCATAGCTTTCTTGTACAGCTTTTATGTATTTGTTTCTTATTCTTAGAAAAATACAAAAAGATTTTTTTTAAAAAAATTTTGAGAAAAGCACAAAAAGATTTTATTTTGATAAAATTCTTTGAAAAATTCAAAAAGAGATTTGCCTTTTATGGATGAGCATTTAAGATAGCCAAGTCACAACTTCATTCCATATATCCATGTGACTGTTTGATGGAGATTTGAGAGGCTACATCATTTCATCCATGTGCTTAACATTGATTGGAGTCCTTGAGATGTAATTAGAGATATTTCCTACATGCTTGACTCCTATATCCTTTATTGCACACATGCACGGCTATATTTGATTATTGCACTTGTCAATCTCATGTTGGCTTGAGTGTTTCCATCTCAATCCTGTCTATACAATGTATAAAATGCGATAAAACTTGACAAGATTGGATTGCATGTAAAAAACCGTTTGGTTAGACTGTGCGCATATTTTCATAACGGGGAGGGGCTGCGAAAGTTGATTCTTATCCTTTGCGCAAAAGCCACCGTTAAAAAGGACCTAAAAAATGGAGGAATTTTAATATCCGAGGTCCTAAGAGGTTAAAAGAGCCCGAAAAAAAATTGTTAAGGCAATCAAAAGCAATACATGCCATATATGGGCCATTTAGGTTTCACCATCAATTCTCCAAAGTTTGAGAATTTAGTATACCTCTATTCATAATATAAATCTGAGGGAGTTTGGTTGGAGATTGAAAAACGGGTTTGCACTTCCTTGAAAGTCCTGAAAACGCATGAAAATCATTTTGGACGTTATTGGTGTAGAAATCACTTTGAGCTTTGATTTGTAGATTTGATAGTCAATGTCATATATTTCCAATCTTTTACACCAAAGGAAGCATTTGAGTTCATTCGTTAGGAATATCCAATATTCATCGTGCACATATGTCATGTTTGTATGCTTTGATTTTCCTATTGAATTTTGTTCACACCCATTCTTGTACGCTATCACCGACTTGGTTGTTTTATGTTCATTCATGGTGTGATTTTATGCCTTGTGACATCCCAGTACTTGATTGCTTGATTTTTTTCTCTTTTGTCTATTTGGGGACATCATAAAAAGGGGGAGAATGAATTATCTGATTATGGGGGAGTTTTTGAGTTTTTGAAATTCTGAGAATATCATCTTACATTGATATATATATGTTTATCTCATTTCAAAACTCGATACGTCACTTGGTATTTGCTTTATCTCATGTGTGTAGGTACATCCTTGATAATCCCATGATACATACCCTGATGAGAAAAGCGTGAAGATTCCTGAAGAATTGAAGAACAAACGATGCAGTCTTATTCACTTGTACTCTTTCAGTTTTGGGTTCATGGAAGGGTAGATTTGTATAGGAAATTTCATATTTGATAATTCGGATTTTTTATGTTTGTTCCGGCATAGACATAGGGGGAGATTTGTAAGGACAATTTGTCCATCTTTATGTATATGTTATGTCATACGCCGTTACAAGATTGTTGGTTGAAAAGATCACATCGTCATCAACAAAATCCGAAGATCAAAAGAAGAAAGAATTTGGGAATCAGACCTGACCGGACCGATCCGGTCCAGAAAAAGAACCGATCCGGTTTACCGGACCGATCCGACCATCTACCGGACCGATCCGTTTTGTCAGACTCCAGTAGCCACCGGATCCATAGCGAACCGATGAAGGCAAAAGTCCCGGACCGATCCGATGCCATCCAGACCGATCCGGTTTCAGAAAAAGAACCGATCCGACTTACCCGGACCGATCCGCCTAATCGACCGGACCGATCCGGTGAGGATAATCACTGCCAGATCGTGCAGCCGATTTTGAAGGTTTTCGATCCCTTATTTAAACCACGATCAGCAGCTGGTTTTCTTAAGACTTATACACGATTTTCAGAGCATATCAACCCTAAAGTCTTCACCTATTGAGTCCTATGATTCTAGGTTTTTAGATTCACACATCTTCCATATCTATGTGAATCAAAGTTTGGTAACCCAAGAACACCATTACTGTTGTTCAACCCTTGTGAAGTGGACCGCTTCTTCCTCTTCATTGCAGCCCTACTGGACAGGGATAGTTCCAGCCGCAAGCCCTACTGGAAAGGGATTTTCTTCCAGCCGCGACTACAGAATCCGATACCCGAGGGTAATTCTTAGTCAACCTGTATTTCATTGTAATCCGATTGTAAACCGTATTTTACAAATTATAGTGATATACAAATGGTTTTGCCCCTGTGGGGGATTTTTCCTTAAACTTTGTGTGTTGAATATCTTGTGCATGATTTCATATTGTTTCAATCACACCTAGTTGCATGCTTAGGGTTAATTTGGGTTAAAATTGGTGTTTATTATATTATTTCTTATTTGAACGCAAGCGCCAACTCTCTCAACCCCATTTTGATTTACTCAAACTCACCTTATCATAAATGTGAATCATTAAGAAACCCTTATATTCATATTACCCAATCTTGAAGTGATATTTGTGGAGAAGAGAAGCCATCTCCATTACCTTTATTAAAGTTCTGATGGAAGCTCTTGTTGAAGAAAACAAACCGAGGCCTGCTGGATATTCGTCTATCAAACATGTCGTATTTCATTATGTACATGTAAGTCGAAGTTTACATTTATTAGTGAAATAAAAAGCCTTTTCCCCTTTCGGGGATTTTTTGAAAATTGCTTTTGTGATTATTGGATTGCATGCTAAATAGATTTATCTCTTTTAGTCACAGATGCATGTTTAGGGTTTAATTGAAACTGATGACAAAATCAGAGTTTAATTAAATAAGTTAAAACATTGAACCAAGGCACACTCTCAAATTGGTATCAGAGCCATTTACATAATTCCATCGTGTAATTTTCCGCATAATTTTTGAGACATGAATTTTCTAAAAAAATTAATATTTGAAAAAGCTAAGTTCAATAAATAACTTATATAATCGAATTCCAGTTTTTGACGGATCAAACTATGGTTATTGGAAAGCTTGCAAAAAATATACTTTAAAAGATATTAATGAATGTGTCTGGTTAGTTTGTTAAAGTGGGTGGACTCCTCCCACCATCACCGTAGATAATGTGACTAATCCCATACCTGTATCTAGTTGGACTGAGGCTGAATTTAAATAGAACACTTATAATACACGTCGCCTTAGTGCTATATTCGGAGCCATCTCACCAGACGAATTTTGACGTATAATTACATGTTCCACGTCAAAAGAGGCGTGGGATGTTTTTCAACTTACCCATGAGGTAACAAGTTCCTTAAGACTGCTAAACTTCAAAATGTAACTACTCAGTTTGAAAAAAGTGCCAAGCTTGAATCCGAGATTATGGATGAATTCCCTGCTCGCTTGTCAGATATAGTTAATAAGAGATGTAATCTTGGTGAAACAATTCCAAACACAAAGGTCATTGTGTTGAATTTATTAAGAATGTTAGATTCACTTAATTTAGAAGAACTCATAGGAGACATTTAGACTTACGAAATTGACATGTATCCTAAAATGGTTAAACCTAAAGAAAAATGGATAGCACTTAAAACCCAGTCTAAAAATAATGAAAATTCTTCTAGGAAGAGAGAGGGGAGGCATAAAAAAGAGAGAGGAAGTGTCATCTGATTCTAAATATGACATAAATTTAGATGATTTGTCCATGTTTGCAAAAAATTTCAAAAAATTTCTCAAACTTAAAAACAATAGAAATTTTAAAAATAAAATGTTTTGTGAAAAAGAAATTTCGAAAGAAATTTGATAAAGATAAAAAGGACACCCCTAATAGAGAATTCTCACATTAATTTCCCATTAATTTCATTCAAGTGTTCTATATACAAAACCCCCTTTTTGTACCCTTTTACAACCAAAATGAGTTTTTATTTACACATCACAAAAATATGAATTGGATATCATAAATAAACTTCAGAGAAAGTTAACCACTTGCCTTTTGGGGTTCCTTGGGTCTGATCCATTGGTGTAGAGGCAAGCTTGATGATGAGCACCCAATCCGTTCCTTGTTTTATCTCCAAAAGATCCCCAAAATGGCTATAACTGCACCCTCTCACTTCCTCCCGAATTTCTTATATTTAGGTTTATGTTTCTTTGTCATTCCCCACTCTTAGATTTAGGTCTTAAAACACTAATACCGTTTGTATCCTAATGGGCCAAGCCCAAGTGACCCAAATAGCCCCGTGTGGGCTTGATTATGCCTAAAAATGCCCCGTGACCCGTTTACTACCCCCAGGTACACTTTTTCGACCATCTCAGCCTATTCGGACTCAACCGTGCACTCAAAATCTACATCCAAATTAATTTATAAAAATCCTTATCTTACACCCAAATTAGTCTATACCGACCCCCGGTTGAGATAAATAAATGTCACTTCACTAATACAAGTTATGATGTAAATAAATTTTTACTATTCAGTTAGTAATTAAATTTCCCTAAATATTAACCATTCACTCTCCGATTAATATTTAAATAAATATTACCATAATTAATTCAATTAAATTACGACACACGAGTAATTTAAAAAATTTTGGAATTAATTAAATATTACATGCACAGAAATACTAGGTGTTACATACTCCCGCCCTTACAAAGGAATTTCATCCCCGAAATTTATTCATTACTACAGCGAATAACTCTGGATACTGCTCTAACATATCCTCCTCCTGTTCCCACGTATACTTAACAATACTGTGATGACCCCACTCCACTACACTCTAACTGGTGGTACTATCTTAGATTGCAGCTTGCGCTCACATAGCTACCAGTCTCTCCTCATATGAGGTGTCTTATTGCAAGTCATTATCCTCGAGTGGAACGTGACCAAAAATATAAATCACTCCTCCTGTATCCCTTCATCTATGCCACGTGCAACACATCCCGTATTCGCTGAAGATGTTCTAGCAAACCCATTCGATAAGCTACCAGTCCCACCCTCTCAAAGATAGGGAAAGAACCCACATACCTCGGTGCTAGCTCCCATCATCACTCCTTTCATAGGTGACACCTGAACCAATACTTGGTCACAAATTTCTAACTCGATGGACCCTGAAAACATAGTGCCCTAGAATATGAGCCTATACTCCTTCGGCTCCACTATCTCTCAATTAGGAAATTCCCATCCTATATGGGTGTCAATTTATTTATTACCAAAACGTGTGACTATCTTCTAGGTAATTACCTACATCATCCTTGATTAATCATGTCAGGCTGAACCTTTAACTGACGGTGACGTACCCCTCCTTACATGTCCCTGAACTGTATGAAAGGATACAACTTACTTAATTCCTGCTGATGGACCATAACCCATCTCGATTCCTACCAGCTTGTTATTTTCCCACCTCCTATCTACCAAAGGTGGATAATGAAACTTTTCCCATAAAGTCCCCTAAGGTGTCACGTAGACAAAACCGTTACGGGGCATCGCACGTAACTCTACCTGTGGTAAATACTACTCCTGAATTACCCAAAAATCTAAAATGCACAATCCTCACTTCCCGTGTACCCATCGACTTATGGGCGACACGTTCAACCCAATATGTAACTCTGTCTCGATCAACTCCTGATAGTTTACTAACCTGAGCATTAATCCCTTCATTGGAACCATAGAATTTTAAAAAATTCCTGGTTGATACCCTCCAATAAACCTTTTCCATCCTTAAATGGTCTACCCGACGACAAATTCACTATGTCCCATTCAACACCGATTCCTATGCTCAAGAACTCTATTCCTTGTGCAATTTTCGTCAGGCAGTAATCTGTACCTTGTCTATGCGTAAAACCACTCTAGGTGTATGACTAAGTGATACTCTTTTCTATCTTCCCAAAAATGTGGGTTTCTTCCTTGCCTAGGGATATCTTATTACATAGGTCTCCCGCACCTTCACACTCTTTATGGTGGAGGTAGTTCTCCTTGATATACATATAGTTAGACCGTTTCCTTTCTCAAATGGATTTCAGTTCACTACACTTTCCCTTATTCTCTGACTGCCTCGCAGGCTTACATTTAATATGTTTATTTCCACATCCCTTTTATTTAAGACGACTATGAAATCACACTTACCAGGGCTCCCATACACCCTATATCCCTTGCTTAACTGTAAAAAAAAATTACCTTAATTAACCAGGGTGCCCATACACCCTGTCCCTGTGCTCAATCGTAAGAAAGTTACCCGACTATGCTAGCCGTAACTCGTAGTATAACTTCCAACCCGTAGTCATATCACATACATAAACAATAACCGGGGTACCCAACCTATGTACTAACGACTAAACATCTTCCCACTTCCAACGTTGCGCTAAGTTTCATGCGTGGGACATCTCGCAAAGCGAAATCCAAAAAAGGACTCCCTCGTTACACTACTGCCTAGCATTGTCGGTCGTTGAGATCTGTTAGACCCTCAGTCCATAGCACGTACCCCCAAAAACTTATCTCTTAACACAAAAGCATACACGCCTACTCTTATGCTACAAAAGACAACATAAAATACCGCGCCCTTACTTTACTAGTTCTTGCGCAAAATAAATCCCGAACTATCTATTCCCGCTCAAAAATAATTTTAACCGCCCTGAATCGCTTCAATATACATTACTTCTTACTGGGAAAAATATAATAATACAAGACATTCTTATATGTCTATATTACCTCACAATACAAGCTAGATATATATAGGCTAGGCTCCCTCTCAGGTGACACCTAACAGGAGTCATTCATAACCTAGTTTCACGAACACCAAAACTTACTATCACTATCCATAATAGTTCACACCCATTGCTAACCAATCCATACCCAGCAAAAATCATGCTTTCATAACACTCCTCAAAATTAGTAAATATCATAAAATATACCCTCTCAGTTTTCACGACTGCTTCCCTACAGATAAAATAAAAGAGGTCCATATTACCCCGTAGTAACCATATACTTAATAATATCACTACTATACACCCACTAAACTCGTCCCCCACGTGAATATAGTGCTAACAAGAATATTGTGATCACTCGTGTCACGAAATTCTCTCCATTTATTCGAGGATAAAATTCATACTTCCACTCGCCTATACACCGGCAGATCAAATGGCTCCTGGACCTAATATTCTCATCTGATCGAACCAAAACATCGCAATTGATGTACCTACTGGGAATCCCACTTCTATCCCCTGACTCACCGTGGACATAATCAATTGTTGTGGTTCCACTTCCACACATAAGACACCTCTCTGTGTCAATCCCCTGCCTCTGGCCCAAATGGCCACGTTGGGATTGTCCTTCTCGCATATTTGATAGTCTTTACCTTAAGTGCTAACCCAGTTGTCCCTTTGGCTTCCCTAGCCCTATGGGACTCGTTATTGTCCTCGATGACCCGGATCAAATCCACCGTCAGTAGGTAGAAATTTACTTAATTTAAAACGTCAAGATGGGCCCTTACTAGGTATACCCTTATGTCGTGCTTCACTAGAACCATTAAATCTCATTTCGTTCTGAGGTTAAACACTAACCTTATTGGATCCTGCATCTTAGAAGCGTTAATGTAAGCTGGCAAACAAAAGATATTGACGACCTCAACACTAGTCATCCAAGTCAGATTTCCCATCCATTATTGCGTATTCTCACACGGTTCATTATCCATTTACGGGTTCCTTTATCGTTCTTCATATCCCATTTGTCGGTTACGAAGTTCACTTATACAATTTATTATCTCTCTCACGATCAGTTAAAATCTTAACCATTTCATAAACTCTTAAATTTCACTCGCACCCCTATTTGAATAGCGGATGGACGATCTTATGGTCACACCGTATCCAAAATTTCTCGTTTGACTCCATATATTCTCCTTCATATGTGGTGACTGACTCCCAAAAATAATCCTCCTCGACTCTCTCTCCTTGCCAACAATGCTAAGTGAGTCCAAAATTGTATCACCGTTCTCTACGAAAGTGCTTCGAGAAATTTACTACCCCTAAGTAATTATCCTATTCCACGAATACTATACATTTTATACCTCCCCTTTTAACGACCCTCGCTGGTCGTCCGAAATATGTTACAATTCCCAATCGAACTCATATATGAATCACATTAACTATACTTGATAGTAGGAGAACATAAGTCGCATACGTAGAGGAATACAACAATCCTATCATAAGGCTCTACATCAAATAATGCTAAGCTGAAGCGTGAAAAGCCGTACAAATCCTAAGGACAGTAGAACCTGATGCTCTCATACCATCTATGACACCCCGCCTAATTAAACCCCAAGTTATCAGTCCTAAATTAAATTAGAATAGGTTTATCAGTTGGTTCATTCTTAGCATCACTGTCAAAATTTTTTAATTACTAACCACCTAAGTGAAATTTGATTACTGCCAAGTTTTATCTTTCATTAATTCAATGAAATACTCATGCAGAAATATACCATTAACAATCATAGCTAACTGAATCCAACCATCACATATAAATAAGAAACTTACCGCATAAACCATCGGCTAAAATTCCACACAAATGTAAAGACAAATAATAATGGATCTTAAGTATCTGAAATAAATACTAAATAAAACCGTGAGCAACATGCTCGAATATCTGATAGAAAATCCCTACACTAGGAATAGAAGGAAAAGAGGCGCCTATCCAAATCCTGCAACATCCACATATGCTGCAACAGCAAATCCCTAGAATGAATCAAGCCTGGCGTCCCTGTGGCTGGACACCTAAAAGGTTTTGAAAATATTTTATAGCAAGGGTTAGAACCCAAAATATTTTGAAAACATTTAGCAAATGATTAACTTGCGGTAATAAAATATGCATGAATGCGCTTCATATTTTAGTTAGTGTCGCACTCTCTTGAGGACAGACTCACCCCTCAACTAATGTGCACACCTAACGCCTTCTTTATATCCCACCTAGTCCTCTACCCCGAAACTAGATACCTGATATAACTCTTGTCAACCGCCCTACTCAATCCCGAGTATTTTTAATGTATGACTTCTAAGGTATTTATCAACTTAACTTAGTCAATCATATTTCCTTGAAATCCCTATAACATTCACTAATTATATAAATAATACACTTTTCTCCATCTATTTAAACTTCCCGTATATAATTATTCACCCCATTATGTACGTACAGTTATCTTACAAAAATAACAGATGTTGAATGTGAATATAACCCATATATAATTATTACAATTCACTACAAGTATTTAATGACCCGTATATAACTATTTATCCCATTATATACGTAGAACCATATTACGACATTCACACATATGTTGAATATAAATATAACCCATCCTCCCGAGTAATAACTCACCGGATGTATTCTCTAAAGTCCTATCACACTAGGTTTACTCGCATAACCTAGTTACCCAATTCAGAATCACTCACTAAGTTGGCCAAAAACATGAACATAGTGGAGGCGATCATATTCCTTCCTTGAAAGTGAGATAATCCCCTCACCCATATAACGGACGCTATCATCTGGGGATACACTCGCCCTACTCCTAAAGCTAGGGGATTCACCCACATCGCGCAACCTCCTCCGATAGCACTAGAGTATATATATTAATAATATCTAATCACTGATATTTATGCACACACGATATATATACTATCACACACTGTATATATATAAACATAAAATATCCTAGCTTTACCGTGTATTGAGTCCATAACACTAGCCTATACTTAGTATCTTGAGTTTATGGTCCAACTCTGAATATTAATTAATTTACACATTAGTTAATTAAATTATTATTTGTGTAACCCAATCAATATACCAATATACTTGGGCTCCCTCTCGTAGCCCGAAATTAATATAACACCCGATTCTAATCCCCGAATCCAAATTAATTAGTTTTTCATCCGTAATTAATTTAAATGAGGATTTCCACCCTACTACTATACCCGAACTTATTCACCCAGTTTGTAATTTTATTTCTCAGAATTTATTCTCAAGATTTATTCGTAAGTGTTACACTTAATTACCCCACCACTCCAAATTATATGCCCCTATAAATGTGTGGATATTAACCTCCTTAATTAAATTTTCTCCCTTAATTATACTTGGTGGTAATTAAACTAAAAGAATATCCCACCTAAAACTCCCAAGGCCAAACTGACAAAAATTTCCAGCCATCGATCGATCGATCGAACAGGTCCTCATCTTCTCCGACTTTCTGTTTCTGCCATTAATGAATTCCTCTAACCTCCAAACTCGTGTATGGTTCATCTCAAGAACACACAACATTTTTATCATATGGTAACATGATTAGGACCTCCCCTAGAACGTTCAACACAAATTAAATTTCTCAAATCTCTACTTTTTCGAATTTGGAGAATTTTCGGGTCTTTACTCGTTCAGTCCCAATTTCATCTGTTTATCCCAAATTCGTTCATAAATTTCTACTGGGTTTTCATATCTGAATAAATTATCTCAGAACTATGTAACATAATGAATTCCCACATTAATTTCCCATTAATTTCATTCAAGTGTTCTGTATATAAAAAACCCCTTTTTGTACCCTTTTACACCCAAAACGAATTTTGATTTACACATCACAAAAATAAGAATTGAATATCATAAATAAACATCACAGCAAGTTAACCACTTGCCTTTCGGGGTTCGTTGAGTCTGATCCATTGGTGTAGAGGAAAGCTTGATGATGAGCACCCAATCCGTTCCTTGTTTTATCTCGAAAAGATCCCCAAATTGGCTCTAACTGCTCCTTAACTTTCTCCCCAATTTCTTAGATTTAGGTTTATATTTCTCTATCGGTTCCCACTCTTAGATTTAGGTCTTAAAACACTAATCCCATCTTTATCCTACTGGGCCAAGCCCAAGTAACCTATATAGCCCCGTGTGGGCCCGGTTATGCCTAAAAATGCCCCGTGACCCATTTACTACCCTCGGGTACACTTTTCTGACTATCTCAGCCTATCCGAACTCAACCGTGCACTCAAAATTGACATCTGAATTAATTTATAAAAATCCTTATCTCACACCCAAATTAGTCTATACCGACCCCCGGTTGAGATAAATAAATGCCACATCACTAATACACGTTATGACGTAAATAAATTATTACTATTCACTTAGTAATTAAATTTCCCTAAATATTAATCATTCACTCTCCGAATAATATTTAAATAAATATTACCATAATTAATTCAATTAAATTACGACACACAAGTAATTTAAAATTTCCTAAATTAATTAAATATTACATGCACAGAAATATGGGATGTTACAGCCTCTCCCTAAGGTTACCCCACCATCTAAATCCACATCTCACACTGAGTCCAATCCTCCTGAGCCCACCTCTGTTTATGTGCCCAAAGCACCCTTCCCTCATCGGTTGGCTCCCACTAAGAAAGCCCAGTAATTTGATGAAATCAAGAAAGTATTTTAGAATGTTCACATTATCATTCCCTTCCTCACCACGATTCAACAATTCCATTCGTATGCCAAATTTTTTAAGGACTTGTGCACTGTTAAGCATAGGACCAATGTTCCACGTGATTCTTTCCTCACTGAGCAAGCTACGTCCCTTCTCTATAAAAACGGTGTTGTGAAGTATAAAGATCCTGGTCGTCCAGCTGTCTCTTGCATGTTAGGCGACAAGTTCACTACTAGTGCTTTACTTGATCTTGGGGCTAGTGTTAATTTGTTACCATACTCCCTCTACCTTCAGTTAGGTTTACAAAACATGAAACCTACATGAGTTACTCTTCAACTTGCTGATCATTTCGTGAAAGTACCAAAAGGACGTTTTAGTGAAAGTTTTAGACTTTTACTATCCTGTGGATTTCATCATCTTAGACACTCCTGTGCCCGACCCAACCAATACTCCTATCATATTGGGCCGCCCCTTTTTGGCCACTGCCATAACCATCCTTAATTGTCACGACGGTTCCATGAATATCTCTTTTGGAAACATGACTGTAGAATTCAATATCTTCCACCTTTTGCAACAACCGGCTAATGTCGATTCTATTGATGAGGTATGTGTGATTGACTCCTTAGTTAACGAAATATTGGACCAAACTTACCTTGTCGATCCTCTCCAACAATGTTTGGCTCATTTTGGATCCAAATTTGACATTGATTCCTCCATCTCTGAACTAAATTCCATGTTTTATTTCACTCCCCTGATGGACACTTCCTCTTGGGCTCCTTCCTTCGAGACCCTCTATGTTGATACTCTTCACTCTGTGGATCACCCTGTTCCACCTTCTGAACTCCTTGCCATATCAAATTCTGCCATTTTATGCACCAAGAACTCTTCGAACTCTATATCTGTGTCTGAGTCCGATGTCACTCCTTCACCAGCTACTAGTTTGGAGCTTAAGTCCTTACCTCCTGAGTTGAAATATACTTTCTTAGGCCCCAACAATCATCACCCAATCTTCATTGCTTCTGACCTGACCCCTGTCCAAGAAGAGCAATTATTCCACACCCTTACTTAGCATAACACTGCTATAGGATGGACCATTTCAAACATTCACGGTGTGAACCCCAATGTTTGTAGTCATCGCATTCATTTAGAGGAGCACACCAAGACTTCTCGTTAACCCCGGCGTTGACTCAACTCTACTATGAAAGAAGTCATGCGCGCTGAGATTTGAAAATTGTGTGATGCTGGTATTATCTACCCTATATCAGATAGTTAGTGGGTCAGTCCCATTCACATCGTACCGAAAAAGTCTTGTTTCATCGTCATAAAAAATAGTGACAATGAGCTTATGCCGACCCGTATGCAAACGGGATGGAGTATTTGTACTGATTATCAAAAGATAAATGATGTCACTCGCAAGGACCATTTTCCTCTTCCCTATATTCACTAAATGCTCGAACGTTTAGCTAGCCATTCATATTACTGCTTCCTTAACGGCTATTCAGGATACAACCAAATTCCTATTTCCCCTAAAGACCAAGAGAAAACTATATTCACATGTCCCTTCGGCACTTTTGCCTACTCTTTCATGCCCTTTGGCCTTTGTAATGCCCCCGCGACTTTTCAACGGAGTATGATCAACATTTTTAGTGACTTGGTAGAACGTTTTCTTGAAATCTGTATGGATAGTTTTATGTGTTTGGTTTCTTCCTTCGAGAAATGCCTTTCTCACCTCACTATGGTCCTTAAACTTTGTCAAGAAATGAAATTGGTCCTCAATTGGGAAAAATGTCACTGCATGGTCAAAAAGGGGATTCTTTTAGGTCACGTAGTCTCTCACGACGGTATTGAAGTAGATAAATCAAAAGTCAAAATAATTTCCTCGCTTCCCATTCCTATGTATGTTAAGGACATTCACTCCTTCTTAGGACATGCGGGCTTCTACCGTCGTTTCATTAAGGACTTTTTGAAAATCCCTAGACCTTTAACAACCCTTTTATCCAATGATGTTCCCTTTGTCTTTGATGACGTGTGTGTTTCTTCTTTCGAGTGCCTTAAGGCCGAGCTCACTTCTGCTCCTATCATTTAGCCTCCTAATTTGTCTTTACCTTTTGATCTCATGTGTGCGCCTCTGATTTTTCTCTAGGTGTTGTACTTGGTCAAAGGGTTGACAAGCGCCAACGCATCATTTATTATGCTAGAAGAACCCTCCATGATGCTCAACTTCATTACATGACCACTTAAAAGGAGTTTCTAGATATCGTATTTGCACTCGATAAGTTTAGGTCCTATTTCATCGATTCACCTATCATCGTTTACACTTACCACGCCACCCTAAGGTACCTTCCTCAGAAGAAGAATTTTAAGCCACGATCGATACGGTGGATTCTCTTTCTTCAAGAGTTTGACTCAAAATTTGCGATAAGAAAGGGTGAAAAAATTTGGTTGCAGATCATCTCTCCCATCTTACTGTTATGTCTGAATATAATCCCGTCCCTATTTCTGAAATATTTCCCGATTAGCAACAATTTGCTATCTCCACCTCACCTTGGTATGCTGATATTGTTAATTTCCTTGTTACCGACCAACTGCCCGATCATTGGTCGAAACACGAGTGTTCTAAGTTCATAGCAGAGGTGAAATTTTACTCTCAGGATGATCCCTTCCTTTTTAAGTATTGCTTTAATCAAGTCATTCGTCGTTATGTTGCTAACCATGAACAGTCAAGTATTCTCTCCTTTTGTCATGATGGTGCCTGTGGTGGCCACTTTATCTCCAAGAAAATAGCCACCAAAATTTTGCAAGTGGTTTCTATTGGCCCACTCTTTTTCGATATTCCCACCACTACGGCTAGGCTTGTGCCAAATGCCAATAATCTGGGTGTATCTCTCATCGTCACGTGATGCCTCTCACACCCAATCTCATCGTCAAAACCTTCGATGTGTGGGGCATTGATTTCATGGGTCATTTTCCCTCATCTCATGGTTTCCAATATATTCTCGTTGCCATTGATTATGTTTACAAATGGATAGAAGCCATCGCTTGCCGCACCAATGACCTTTGCACTGTGGTCAATTTTCTTAAGGAATATATCTTCACACGTTTTGGTACTCCCAAAGCTATCATTATTGACGGGGTTAAACATTTTTATAATTGATTCTTTGAACATCTCGTGAAAAAGTATGGTGTTACCCACAAAGTTGGTCTCTCTTACCACCCTCAGACAAGTGTTCAAGTTGAAGTTTCCAACTGTGAAATCAAGCAAATCCTAGAAAAACTGTTAATCCTAATAGGAAAAACTGGTCCTTATGCTTGAATGGTGCTTTATGGGCATACCATACTGCTTTTAAGACTCCAATTGGCATGTATCCTTTTCGCTTGGTCTTTGGTAAACCATACCACTTACATGTCAAGCTTGAATATCATGCTTATTGGGTTGTAAAAGCCCTTAATTTTGATATCGACGAGGATGGAATCCATTGAAAGCTCCAACTTAATGAATTAGAGGAGATACAAAATGATGCCTATGATTTCTCCAAGAAGTATAAGGACAAAATAAAATGGATCCATGACCAAAGCATCCTACGCAAAGGCTTCCACCCTGCTCAGAAAGTTTTGTTATATAACTCCCGTCTTCATCTCTTTCCTGGGAAGTTAAAAACCAGGTGGTCTGGACCCTTTGTTATTGAATCTTTTACTCCTTACGGTGCCATCACAGTTCAAAATCCTAAGGATGGTAGCCTATTTCAGGTCAACGGTCAACGATTGAAGCCTTTCTTAGAGCTCGGCCCCTCTCACCTGGAAGAAATTGACCTTGTTGACTCCATTTATGAAAACTGACTACTCAGTCTTGTTTGGGGGTGATTCTCATCAACCAATTTTTCTTCCTCCCTGTGCTTTCCTAGTTCTTATCCTTAGGGTGAGTTCCGATCGTTCTGGCTGAAGACGTTAAACTTAGCGCTACCAGGAGGCAGCTCCTTATTCATTGTTTCTGAGTATAAGTCTTATCCTGTTTAGGGGTGATTTATCACATCACCCAATGATTTTCACCTAATTTATAGACTTGTGCATATTTGTGTCGCATTTTTTTCTTTAGTTTTTATCTCTGCTCCACCATGTGGTACAATTTCATAAGCGGTTCATTATTGTAATATCTTTCCTCCCTTATGCTTTTTATTTTATATATATAGTTTTAAACATCGAGGACGATGTTCTCTTTTGTTTGGGGGTCAAAAATTTATCAAAATCTTACCTCTTTTAAAACAAAATCAGAAACAATTGATTTTAAAATTTTTTTGCAGCTAAAAATAAATTTTTATTACATGATTTGTCTATCATCCCTCTTTTAGAAATCTCGGAATACTCGTGTTCAAAACTAAAATTACGCTTTTTACAAATAAATTATTTAGTGCCTCTAAAAGCGTACTTGAACTATGAATTTCTAAAACTCGGTAATTTTCACTATCACGTCTACAATCAAAAGTTGAAGAGTAATTGCATTCTCAAGAGAGCCTTAAAAGATCACTAGTGGCGACTTAAACCCGTGAGATTTGAGCTTTTCATTTTTTGAGGGTTTTTATGTATCTCCGAGTCACAAGTTGACTCAACTTTCTTTAGGTACCACATTTAGTCGTTGCATGGTCTCATCATTTTCTCAAATTTGGCTTAATCACTGAGAATGACATTACTTTCGAGTTGTAAGAAACGTGTGCCTTGTTGTTTGTCCCGAGCACTAAATCGATTTTTTCATACACTCATCTCTTTCCATATCACATTCTCATTCACCCATTATTATTTTCCATATTACCCTTATCCATATGTCCCAAATACCATCCATCATTACCATCATTTTTTAGAAAAAGAGTGTTTGAAATTTTCCATGTAAGTTGTCTTCATTTGTGTTATGAAAAGAAAAATGCATCACAAAAAAAAGCAAAGAAAAAAATTTATAATAATAGAAACGAGGAAAAAGGAAAGCATGCGATCCTAAATTAAAATGATGAAGACAATAGTTATTTAAAGTAAGCCACGCTCTTCTCAAAAACCTTATCATTCATCTTCTTCATTTCATTATCCCTTCATACCTTACATAAACCCCATATTCACCTTTGGTAAAATGTTCGGGCAAACGAGAAGATTATATGGTGAATAACTCGACATTCTCAACATAGTGGTTAGCATTTCTTCATGATATCAGATTCTTTCATGTGTCCGCCATTTTCTATAAAGTGTGTGAGATGTTTGAACTTGCTTATATTTACTCACCTCCTCACACACTAGAGAGATACACTAACCCAATTCTCAGAGAGTTCAATTCAGAGAGATATATCTAGTGAGAATTGCAGTCAAAACTTTGACTATATAAATGAGATCTAAGAATTACTCTAATGATACTTAAAATTATTTCACACAAGACACGTTTAATTTTAGGAAGGATTGCGCTTTTGGTATTAGGTAATTTTATATTTCATTTTGATAATTGAATACGATGTTCCTTGACGTCCTTTTTAGTTGGGTTGTATAGCACTTCATTGTCACAATAAGAAATTACATTTAAATAAATTTTGAATTTTGTGGGTATATTCACTGCAAACCCTCACGAGACACCACTCGTCCTATAGGGCAACCTATAGGTTTAACAGCTTGTTGCACATGTTAAGTACAATTGCCAGTGCCTGCAAAAGTGGCACACTTTTGGTTACATACCTTTGTTTTCTCTCTAATTTTTGCTCGAGAACTAGCAATGTACTGTTTGTGGGTGATGTGATAAGCACCCAAAAGTGTCTATTTTATACCCCGAATAGAGGCATTTTAGTCACTCGTTTTAATTAAAATTGGCCTTATGTGGTATTTTATTATTTTTCAAGTCAATCATCAGTCGCAATATCAAATAATGTTAAATCAAGTTAATTGCGACTCAATAGCGGTCAAAAGAATTAAATGAAGAAATTCAAAGCGGTCGTGAAGTCAGAAGTCCCATTGAGTTTGCCCAAAAGAGTTCCGATGTCCCGAACCCAGTCCCGAGCCTTTTTTCGTACTAAACCTAAGCCTACCCCGAGCCCGGTATGTGTTGTGTTTGTACTTTTATCATTTTTTAGAGTTTTTAGTTTGTGTAATTTTTATTTTTTGGAATTATTTTAGATTTATTTAGAATTTTCTAGGACTTATTTTATAAGTTTTATATTTCTTTATTTTGATTTTGATTTTTATTAGTGTTTAATTTTTAGTCTTTATTTTAAATTATTTTATTAGGATTATGTGTTTATTTTTAGTTTTATTAGATTTTACATTTTTTTAGGTCTTTAGTTTTTATTTTAGATTTTTTTAGTTTTTCTTTTTTTATTTTAATTTTATTTTATAGATTTTAAAATTTATTTTATATTAATTTTAGTTTTTATAGATTTTATATTTTTTTAGGATTTGAGTTATTTTCATTTTCATTTTCATTTTTTTTAGGGTCCAAATGAAACACACACAAACCATAAAACACCTACACCAAAAAAAAAACTCACTCACACCTACACCAAACTACCTTACACCTTACCACACTACGTACCACCAACCCATTTTATTCAACCTCCTTCCACACCATATTCTCTCTCATCTAAACCCACCAACCTCCATTAAAACACAAACTCAACCAAAACTCCATCTCTCTCTCTCTCTCTATCTCTCTCTCTCTCTCTCTCAACCTCTACCCATATACCCATTTCCCATCTTAACCCACCAACCTCCAAAACACCATACCCAAACTCAAGATCCGTGACCCTACAACCTGAGCCATCAGCAGACCATACCCACCTTATACCCGTCAGACCCCACCTCTGGCCTGACCCAATACGATCGCACCCCTTCCCCAAACCCAACGACTCCACCTCCATAGTCGAACCCGAGTTCGCCCAACTCGAAAACCCCTTTGTTTTCATCTACCCTCATCCATAATTCCCCATAAATCGGAGCTATCCACTTCCAAATAAACTCACGTGCATATCTTGAGTTGGCCAAATGAATTCTAAAGAAATATCCACATCCAAAACCAAAGTCGTGGGTTATAAAAGAAGGCAAGAACTCTCATATCTCCGTATACAGGGAGAACGTGAAAGACAGAAAAAGAAGAAAAAAAAATACTGCAGAGGATAGAAAAATAGTCAGAAAAAAATCATAAAAAGATTAGTTTAGGATTAGAAAAAATTGTTAGGTTCAGTTTTTACTTTTAGTTTTGTAATCCAGTCAGTTTTTGTGACGAGTTTGGGACGCGTATTCATGCACACAGTTGACACAGGAAATTATTGCGTATCGTATTTCTTTCTCTTTCTCTTTAGTTTCTTGTTTGTTAATTGTGCTTGTGCTGAAATTTTAATCATGTCTGGCTAAACACCCCATTCGAGGGGTGGGATGAAATGCATGTGTTGAGTTATTTAATGAACTAATTTGTCATTGATGTGTTCTAGGCTAATTAAATTGGAAAAAAATCACATATTAATTTATGGGACAAGAGTTAATAAATTAATGATGAAAACTAATATTTAATGTTTAGATTTGACTTAGAGATAAGTTCTATTCTTAAATTCAAATATTAATTCCTTATGTTCAATTCAAAGATCCATAAAAAAATTTATAAATTGTTCTTAGTGGATAATTTGTAAGAACAAGTATGAATCTTAAATTTTTATATGTGGTGATAATTCCTGATTTAATTGCTGAAAAAGATAAAATTGAATTAGGGATTGTACCGAGAGTTAATTTTTAAATTCAATATTATTTCGAACTATTCAATTGAATAATTAGGGCATTAAATTAAATTGACTACGCAGTGTAATCCCACCTCTTGTTTCTTCTCATAAATTCTAAACTAAATTATTTTTTAATTTTCGTAGTCATTTTAGTTGCATAATTTTCGTTTCCTCGCTGGAAAATTGTTTTTAAATATAAACTAAAAAAATATTTAAAAATTTAAAAACGCAAAAAGATTTTTAATAAAAATTGGAATTACAAGTTTTCATGATAACCGTTTCAACGCTAGAAATTGGATTGATACCCGAATTTTCCACGATACTGAATTTTTAACAAGTTTTGTAGGTGATTTCAGGAATGTTGATACTCGAAGTTTCACTGCAACAACATTCCAAATCCATATCCAAGGAAGACACAAATTAAGAGTAATCATGAATCAGAGGGGAGTAAAAAACAATCCTGACAAGATAAAGGCAATGATTGATATGTAATCTCCCATCTGTAAGAAAGACGTACAGAAAGTTACTAGAAAAGTATAAGCCCTAATTCATTTTGTGTCTCGAGAAACAAACAAGTATCTTCCACTTTTCAAGGTTCTCAAAAAGACCTTTGACTGGAATGATGAATGTGAAAAATCTTTGCTTGAGTTAAACAAATATAAGGAATCTCCACCACTACTCTCCCGGCCAGTTTTGGGAGAAAAATTGTATTTGTACTTAGATGTTATAGAGTCAGATGTTAGTTCATCTTTGATGTGACTAGAATGAGGAATTCAAAAGCCTATTTACTACACCAGCAAAGCATTTTGAGGAGGAAAAAAATCAAGTATCCATTCTTGGAAAATCTAGCACTTGCACTTATTGAAGCCTTCGGGATAATGGGACCATATTTCCAGGCACACACTATTATGGTGTACACTGATTTCCCCTATGGCGAGCTTTGCCGAAACTAGAGAAGTAGGGATGGTTAATGTCCTGGGCAGTTGAACTAGGGGAATATGAGATTGTCTATGATCCAGGGGATGTATTAAAAGGGCAAGCACTCATCGATTTAATTGCATAATTCACGTACCCATGGTGACCAATAATCCAAGGTTGCTTGCCAAGCATACTTCTTCAGAGGAAAGCTTAGCTCAAAATCAAGATGAGATTGTCACTGACCAACTAGAGACATCGGATGCTCAAGAAAAAGCTCAGTGATTATTTGTACAAAGCAAGATGATATTTCGACGTGGAGTATTATCGAAGGAAGACTTCGGTAATGACATTCTAGTTTGAAAATTGTTTGGGAATAGATCTTCATGCGCTACAGCCAGTGGAGTAAGACTTATCATTAACACTCTAGATGACTTAGATGTGGAATATGCTTTATATTTTCAATTTTAAGATCCCAATAATAAGGCCGAGTATGAGACGTTGATTATGGGCTTGGAACTCGCTTTATCAATGGGTGTTAAGCAAGTGATAACATACAGTGATTCTCAACTCATTTTCAATCAAATGCTTCAGATATATGGAGCCAAAGGAGAACTTATGGTAGGGTATTTGAGCATAGCTATGGAGGTTATCTCTCTATTTGTTATAGTCAAGACGGTTCGGATCCCTATAATGGAGAATGATCGGGCAGATGCACTTGCTCGGCTAGCCTCAGCAACTCAGATAGAACTCAAACGAACCATTCTAGTAGAGATACTCGCAAATAGAAGTATTGATGTGGAAGTTATCAATGTTATCTATATATAATTGGGTCCTTCGTGGATGGACCTGATCAAATACTACATTGAAAAAGGGTTGCTGCCATCTGACCAGGAAAAAGCCATGAAGATGAGATACAAAGCAACCAGTTATGTTTTGGAGAAAGGTGTTTTATATCCCTACTTCATTGTGTTCATCCAGTCAAAGTACAAAATTTTATCGAGGAGCTACATGAAATCTCATGTGGAGCTCATTCAGCTGGCCGATCACTAGTGCAAAGAGTAATAATGAAAGGCTATTATTGATCGACGATGAAGGAAGATTGTGTTTATTTCACCAAGAAGTGTGATAAGTTCTAGAAGCTTTACACAATTCATAGAAGAGTGGGGGATACCCTAACTCCCATCACTTAACCTTAGTCGCTTAATATTTGGGGGACTGACCTTGTCGGCCAATTGCCAACCACCAAAAGAAGGTTTAAGTATTTGGTTGTAGCATTGGATAACTTCACTAAATGGGTGGAGGCTGAGACCTTGATTGATATGCCTTATCAAAGTTTCTTTCAGTTCATATGGAAGAAGATCATATGTCATTATGGGATGTCTTATGCTTTCATCACTGATCATGATGCTCAGTTTGACAATGAGGAGTTTGAGGAATATTGCATCCGATCCAAGATTTAGAAATTTCATTCAGCACATGGACATCCACAATGCAATGGTTAGACAGATATCACTAATAAGACTTTGCTTGATAGGTTGAAGAAAAGGTCGAATGGTTCTAAGGGGAACTGGATCAATGAGTTACATAGAGTCCTGTGGGATTATAGGACTACATAAAAAATAGCCACATGAGAGACTCCATACATGCTCACTTTTGGCACTGAGGTAGTAGTACCAACTGAAATAGGTCTGTCGACTCACAAGGTATTGAATTTTGACACCCTTAGGAGTGATCTCATGAGGCTACTAATCTAGAATTGGTTGAATAGTTCAGAGAGGATGTTGCAATTCGAATAGCTGCTTATCAATAAAGAACTACTAGATTCTACAATAGGATGGTCAAGACGACCAACCTGAAAGAAGGAGACTATGTTCTTAAGAAAGTGATTCAGAAAGGCAACAAGTTGAAGCCCAACAGGCACGGTTCTTATCGCATCTCAGCAATCATCCGACCAGACACCTATCGCCCAGAAACTCTTAAAGGGAAATAATTCAAGAATTTATGGAATGCCGAAAATCTGTGAAAATATTATCTGTAATTTTTATTTGATGTAATTGTTTATTCAATGTAATGAAGTGGCATTTTTTATCAATTATGCTTGAATTTTACGATTTTTTTCGAGGTACGGTTATATACATCCACCACAAACTTTTCCAATTACAAAAAAGTCAAACTTTTCCATCTTTGAAAAATTTAGTTTGGACATTTATCTAATTTAAACTTTTCCAACTTCAAAAAAATTTTATTAGTTTGATTTTTTTAGACTTCATGTATGATTTCATCTTCAACAAGTCAAGAACAATAAATTAGTAAAACTTCATGTATGACTCAAAGTTAAATACAAGAAGTTTTACCCGAATGGGTTAAATACACAAATAAATATACATTCATAACACACTCGGTCGCCAATGACAACTAATTTAAACACTTAGGCTAACTAAACTACTTACAGATTTACCTAAGTGCATTAGTAGAATCTAAGGCATTACAAATTAAGGTTCAACATTGGACCAAAAATTTATCATTTGAGAGAATTACCTAGTCGGTAAGTCGATTAACTAATCAAAAGCTCAAGTAAATGCTGCAAGGTATTAATAAATAGACATATTGGGAAAAAAAACTCTATTTTATTCCCAACACATTTTGTGTTACAGTACATAAATCAAAAAGAAGGAAATACAAATTTATTCTAATGGACTTCTTCCTTCAACTTTACTCATCCTAACAGGAGGCTTATCAAGGGTGCTCATCAGGGTTGTAGCTCTAAAATCGCTTGACCTATTGCATCTTTTGTTGCTCATCATATCTAACAGATGGGGGGGGAGGGGGGGGGGGGGAAACATCTTCATCTTTCCCTTTAACTCCATAATCCTTAATGTATTTCCTCACTAGGATTTGAGGAATGGTGTCAGTGGGGATTCAATTGACATCAATCTTAAATAGGGATGAGTATAATCCAACAGCCCTAGATTATGCCAATATCATAATTTATTTTTTCTTAGTATCTTCAACAACCCCAACAAATTCATCCAAACCCATTTATATCCTTCTGATTGAGCTTGCTCCATGTGTTCATCCAGGTGGGTTAAGGCTTCATCATACCCATCCATCCATATAGCCTTGGGTTGCTTATAGAAGTGGAAAGTTAGTTGTTCCACGCTGTCTTGGAGCTTTTTGATGTCCGTATCCTTCTCCTGCAATAACGCTGCTTGGTCGGCCAAGGTCTTCTTAGTAACCATGAACTTCATAGAAGATTGCCCAAACTTAGTTTTTCTCTTCTTCAGGTTTTCCAATTCCTCCAACAATTTAGCCTTCTCCATCTCTAAGAAAGAGACACCTTCATTCGACCCAGTGTTAACTATCTTCTGCAGACTATCTAGATCATTCCACATGGCATTATTTCCTTTTTTTTCAAGAGTACAATAATCTCCCGAGGAGTTTCTACTTCCTTATTTAGCATAATTTCATTCTTCTTCAAGGAAGATGTGATGTCTTCCAACTTCTTATTGAACCCCCAACCTGCGATCAGGACTTCCTACTTAGCTTCATAGTCGTAATATAGTAAGGTAAATGCTTTGTGTCCCAAACAACTCCCCCGAATCCTCCCCCAAATAGCATTAAGTGTTATACCTTGTGATATGGGTCCCTCCAGGGCACAACTCACTAATGCTATTTGGGGGAGATTTGGGGGATTTGTTTGGTACCCATAGCATCACTCATATAGTAATGCCTGATAAAGATTGTGATTTTCTTGGAGCTTCTCAATCATCTCATAGTAGGCAAGTTGTTTTCCATAGCCTTATCAAGAAGACAATGAAGATGAACATATGCATCTTTCACTTGCTCAGAGGCATCTGAGCCGAAAAACCCTACCATCTCTTATTCAGTTGAAGCCGCATAACCAACTTTAAGAATACTTTTGCAATATCCCAAAATGTCAAATTTAGCATAAATTATCATATTCTTCCTGGCATCAAACTGGAAATTCACAAGTATAATTACTTAAGTTTGACTAAGGAAGACAAGAAACAATAATCAGACAAGTGAATAATAACAAAGGATCACTAGGAAGATTGAACAAAACTTCTTCATTTCATTGATAAATAAAAAATTATAATAGTGGTCCCATTATAAATGAAGAAGTAAGGAAGAAGAGAAGAAAAATACGTAAAAAGAAGGCAAAAAAACTAGATAAAGGAGTTAAATTATCTCCTTATCCTTGGCTGCTAATTCAAAAGGAGGAAGGTCGACATCGGTGATAGGCTCCATTAATGATTACCCAGAACCCTCCTCATCGTCAAATTCCTCATCCAATTTAGGAGGAGTTCCTGGGTCATGCCTTTGAAATAACTTAGAGTTAGCCTGTGTGTTGACCTCCATCAGGGCATTCGACCAACCATCCTTGTAAGACATCTTATTAGCAAATTTAATATGAACGGATGAACAACAAAGGATTTATCCCATACTTTATTAGTGGCCTCTTCCATGTCAGACTTTTTCTTAGCCTTCAGCTCCAAGTATTATTTCTCCTTCATGGCCACCTCTGTAGTTAAGTTGTTAACCTTCTCTTCGGATTTTTTGCCCTTGTTCTCGGCCTCTTTCAACTTTCCCTCAGTAGAAGTAGCTCTTTCATTATCAAGATCCTTTTTAGAATTATTTAAAGAGTTTTGCAAGCCTTCAAAGAATTCTTCCATGTCTACCAAAGGTGCTTTCAGCTGGTCATCCTTCTCCAGCGTGTGGTTATAATCAACCAAGAACTGCAAAAGAATAAATATGCAACATCAGTATAGAAAAATATCAAACAGACATTATTAAAAATATATGAAGAAGTAAAATATTTACGAAGGCCGTGTTTTGACTAGCCCTATTAAGCAACTGAACTCTGGATATCGAGGTTCCTTCCAACCTATCTGCTGGAACAATTCTCGCCTTTATCAAACCAATAGCCAATCCAGGATTGATTGCCTTTGAGCCATTTTCTATCCCTCCTTGGTCGGTAGAGGTTTTCTGATCCAACTCTTGGTGGTTGGACATGCCTTTCTTCAGCCTCTTAAATTAAGGCTCATTAGTTCTTACTTCTTTGACATTGAGGATTTAAGGTCTTTTCTCAGTAACCTGAGGCCTTTTATCTACAACAATATTTTTCTTGACACGAGGAGGTCATCCAGATCCAGTTAACAAGTTATGGATTCTTCTCTTTGCCATTTCTACATTGGGAGAAGTAGGATGGTTGTAAGGTCAAGATATTTGAAGGAAGATAAAGTTCCTCCTTGTGCAATCTCTCTCTTGGCAGCAGAGGATGTAATGCTTTGACCCGAAATTTAAGGGTTAATAAAGAATTGGCCCACTTCGATTTGTATGATAAATTTAAAGTGCAATGGAATAACCTAAATAATGTTTCTAATCTAGTTTTATTATCATTTAACGTTACTCTTGTTAGCATGTGATTACAACTTTCATCAAACTACATGATGTGACCCAAGGGAAATTACCCTAAGGCCAAGTACACAAAGTTTTCCAAATGTAAATGCAAATTAAATAACTACTAGTACAACGCTCTCAAAATACGGGACATCATGCAACCTGTCGTAATAAAAAGAGGGAGAGAGTCGAATGCTAAGTGGGAACTATATAATGCAGTATATAAACGAACGACAAAAAAGAATACTCACACACTACAACTACAAGCGTGTGAAAATATGTATATATATATATATACACACACATACCTTTGAATATACATGTCCCAATGTATTAAACTGCTTTATCCAAAAACGTTACTTAATACCGTTTACTCTCATTGTCTTTAAAAAATAATCATCTTGTGCCTTTATTCTCAAATCTAGCATATTCTTCCCATTAACTCACATAGTCCAATAACTTGCGATTGTTAGGAAAAAACTTCATTTACTTTAAAAACGTTTATTACTCAACGTTCATTACCTCATGCCAGAGTTACTTAACCATTACTAAAGACTTTCTTACAATACAAGCACACATCGTGTTAGAAAATGTTCAATAACCTTAAAATCCTTATACGACACACACACTTGTGTTATCGTGGGTTTAAAGCTCCTTAGGTAGCTCAATTACTCCATTAAGTCACATTGCGTAATCATTTTACTTTTTTATGGACATTAGTCATTATGCTCAATTTACTTGTCCACGTTACATTAATCGAAACACTAAGCATTCACGCAAGTTAGGTTATTTTAATCTCATAACCCGTTCCTTATCATGTTACCGATTACATCATTACCTTAGGGATTTAGCCAATAACCATGGACTTTGTGTCCTCTCACCACCGCTCTCCGTCGCCATATGCTACATTAGTTACTTTGGGGTCTTTCACCACTAGAGACGTCATGCCCTACTTAATTATTTCTCCAGCATCATCCAAAAATTCCATTATCTTTTCAACGTGTTTACCATTATTCCAAATTTCACATTCATCCACATTTACGCCAAAAGCCCAGACATAACCGTCTGTCTTTCTATTAACACTTGGAAGACTATTACTTTCGCCTTTAAGTCCTTTATTCACACACACGTTGATTTTATAACAAAAATCATTCATGTTTTAGGACTTAATTCATTTTCACCCATTCTAGTGTAAAAACATTCATCAATATTTTTAATTCATAAAAATGTTTCACTTTAAGTAAATTACAAATTTACCCTTTTATTGCCAAACTTGCAATTTAGTCCTTTCGCAAGTGCCATTCTCCGCAAAAGTAGTTTGAGTTTCTAATTCAACACTTAAATGCTTTTAACCATTAAAACACTTATTCATTATCATACTTTACTCAACTTTCACATTTTGCACTTTGCACACCTTTAATATATAAGTTCTTACATTTTATATATCAAAGCTGCATTCTCCACATATTTCATAGACATGCTTTATTTTTGGATTTTTACATCTTAAAACCCATTTTACCAATATTTATACATTAACCCATACTATTTTATTATTATGAGTTTACACACTTTAAAATACCAATTTAAAGTGAAAGTATTTCTTCACATACAAAGCTCTCTATTTAATGTAGAAAAGCAGATAATCATTTTAAAAAATGACATGAACAAGCTTAAAACATTAATTTTCATAGAAATCACATTTCCTTCATTAAAACCCATATTTAATACATTTTATTTCATAAAATGTCCATGGATTGTGTTCTACAAATTTCAACACTTTTGAAAACCCATTTAGGTAAAAGTTTATCTTCTTCTTGTACTTCATCATTTTAAGTAAGAAAGTCCCACTTTTATTTTATAAAAATGTCCTACACAAGCCGAATGTATTTCTAAACATGAAGTCACATTATCTACCTTTCAAACATCACTTAAACACTTTTTATTTTATAAAATTTTCAATGTACATTCTGAATTTTCTACATTTTCAAGACCTATTTTAAGTCATTCTTTGAAAACCATTTCCATACACATTCATGAGAATTAGATAAATTAATGCATGGTTACCATTTAACATATGTCTGTAATACCCCATACTTTTAAAGATATTTAAATTACACTGTGGACGTGATTTGGTAATTTGAGAAATTTCAATGACTAGTAATTCTAGAATTTATGAGTGAAATTAAATAAATTTAATATTATAAAGTGAATAGTAAATGTTTGTTTTCAACTGTCGGATTAATATTTACATGGATTATATTTTCTTACGAGACTAAGTATATGAATGGATTATTTTTATTGCGTGTCGCGGTTGGGTAAAGAGACAAGGGGAAATATTTTAATTGGAAAACACGCGTATTGAACGTGTTGGGTTTAATTAGTGAATTTTATTTAATTGACTCGGATGAAGATTTCGAGTGCACCATTGGGTTCGGAATGGCCGAGATATTCAAAATGGGGTATCCAGGGATAGTGTTTAGGTCCTGGGGATTTTCGGACTAGTAGGGACTCATAATTGAGTACACGAATCATTTTACAATTGGGTATACACCCAATTTCGGTTTTAATAAGAGACAACCCTCATTTCTTTCCCAAAATCTTACCTAAGAGATAGAAAGAGAAGAGATAAGTAAGAGAAGAGGAAGAAGAGAAGAGAATAAGGAAGAAAAGGAATTGTGGGCCAAGCTTCGCGGGATTCGACTCTAGGTCGTCGAATTTTATCCACGAGGTAAGTGTTTAACTTGGTGTACGATTGAGTCTGTTTATTTATCATATTTTTGTTGGTGTAAAAATAAATATTTCTGGGTTGGATTTTAGTGGATCAAACGAGTTTTCGAAAGATTAAAACGGATATAACTCGATTAATACCCAATTTGAGAAACTTTGAATTTATTGAAATTAATTGTTGAAAAATGGTTCTAGGATGATTACAATCCATTTGATGTATATATATATATATATATATATATATATATATTATTGATTGAGGTTAGAGGATGTTAGAAGAGGAGATAAAATCTTGGGGGAAGGTTTAATGGCTGGACAGCTCCTCAGAGAAGAAGCTGCCCAGATCGATCGATCGATGGATGCACGGGATCGATCGATCGATCCTTCAGGATTTTTGGCAGTTTCAGTTGGTTTAGTATATATGGGTTAAATACCAAAATTTATTGTTCCTAGATTGTTTATTTTAGGAAATGAATATTCACTAAGAGGAAATTATTCCTAACCATTTATGGGAGTTAATTGGGGTTAGGAAGGTACACAAATGGTGTGGCACAAAATGGGTATTTTTGAAGAAAATAAATTATAGGGTGAGACATTTGGGGTTCCTAAAAATAGTATGGGGACTTATAAATAATTATTCAAGTGAGATGTGCACATTGGGTTAGTAGAAAATAAAATCCAAGACCTACCCAAATAGGGTTGTTTGTGAGGAGTAATACCTAAAGAAGTATTTCGGTGGGCAATTTTATATAAGTAATTGTGCGGATAGAAAAGTTAATTATATACAGATTTTGGATGAGTAAAATCCTACGGGGTGACTAGGATGAAATTTAGGATACGTACTACAAAAAATTGAGCAAATACCCTATGTGTCTATGGACGACGATTATTATAGGAAATGAGATACCTAAGGAATTAAGATTCGTAGTGCGAATGCTATTTAATTACTACCAATTAGTAAATTCGAAATGATTTATACAAATCTTTATGAAGTGATTAAGGAGAGATTTGAATATTAAATAAGAGAGTACGTATTGGGGTAGTATTTTAAGTGTATGAATGCTTATATTATTACGAAAGGGAACACTCGAGGTTATTAGCTATTGCTATAGAATTTGGAAATTATGGTCACAATATATTGGGAAGTGATATAGATTATATCGAAGATGTGGTGAAATTATATATAAAATAAGACGAATGAATATAACGGTGCTATTGGTATTTTCATCGTGCGATGAGAAAAGGTAGGAAATAATATATTGAGAATTGATTATAATCGATAAATGCGTAGGATATTTGATATAAATATACTACGTATGGGATTTATTATATGGGCTATGCATATGCCCTGATATTATTATATATATGGGTTAAATAAATACCTATGGGGAATTATGTATAGGAAAGATAAATACCTATCGTTATCAAATGGTTGTGTAAATACCTCATTGATGTTATATTTTTATAGTTGGAATGTGTACCTATATTATTGTTTGTTATGTGTATGACATACCTACCATACTTGCAATCATGGGAGGTTGAATTTTGGAAGAGGGCAATCTTATCTTGTGTGCCTTCGGGGGATTTAGATTTGGTACCCCAAGAACATAGGACTGTGAAGGGCTTATTTGTGAGTCGATAAGTTTACTAGCTATGGGAGCATAGGTATGTGCGTGACCCATAGATACGTGAACTATGTTCACCTCCAACATGTGTGATTTGTATTTATACGGTTCCTGAGTGATTCGAAACAGGTGATCCTTATGTACGTGATGTTCCGGGATTAGATAGCAGAGTATGTGTGCACTACGGCATAGCCTAAGGGTGTCAAATATGATTATATATACTGAGAATAAAATACATGTATACTTGTGATGGTCCACCGTTGCTTAGTAAGTAAAAATAACTAAGCTACATAAATTGTAGCTCGGTTGATTAATTATTATACTTGTTGCATATAGTATATTGTTATTTATGAGATGATATATCATATAACGTAACCTTGTATAGAAGGTAAAACAATGAATAAAATGATATACTCCTTCCGGTAAATTTATATCCGGACTTATACGATTATGAATCATAGGTTCTAATGGGAAATATATATATATATATATATATATATATATATATATATATATATATATATATATATATATATATATATATATATATATATATATATATATATATATATATATATACGGGATAGTATAAGATGTTGTATGTACTGAGGGCCTAATGGATCCCGACGATTAACATTGTCACGTAGTTGTGTATCGGGGGGTTCCTTGTTTGGATTTCACTTCGCGAGACACCCCACGCACGAACGTAACATAATGTTGGGAATGGGGAGAAGTTTAGTCCTTCACACTTGGATTAATGAGGATTATTAGAAGATGGTAAATACATTAGTTAGGCAGGGTAGCTTAATTAGGTTGTTTAAAAGATATGCGATAGTTGTTTACTATTAGAAGAGGGGTGAGGTGTATTTCATGAAAGTGTGATACCAGATTAAGTATGAGAAAAATCATATTTTAAAATATGGATTTTAAGCACTTGCTAAAACTTTTTCAAAACTCGGGCTTTCACCCGTTTTTATATTTTTCCCTCTCTTCCTATATCTCTCTCTATATATATATAGGTCTCCAGACACAGGGATTCCTGGATGATGATTCCTTCGAGTCAGACATTTGCTGCAGCGGCTGTGGATGCAAGCAGGGTTATAGTAGACTCTTCTATCATTGAGATCCAGATAGGAGGTATTATAGAGACATTTGGACTGATGGGCCAACTATACTCAATTATTCTTTTACCGCCTTTTTTGATACGATATTTGATTTGGTTGTATTATTTGTACCGAGTGTTCGGTTACCATATTTTATTTCAGTTATTTCATATAAACCGTTATAACTATTTTATTTGAATGGTTTGGTTAAAAACATTTGTTAATTAAAATTTTGACGCCAGCCTGATAGGATATTAGTAATTAAATTTGTTTTCGACAGTGATCCTACGAATGATCCGTATGAGACTCTTGTTTTAATTTGATATAGGAGTGATCGCTCGATATTTTATTAGGCGGGGTTGTCACAGGTGGTATCAGAGCATCACGTTCTAGTGTCCTTTAGGAATCTGTGCGGACGTACTACGCTTTCAGCGTTTCTTTTGATTTGATATAGAGCCTTATTATTAGGATTGTTGATATAATCTTGTGAGATTTCGTTCTCCTTCCATTATATAAGATTATAGTAAATCTTTGTGCGCTCATTCGGGGTTCGTGTGCTGATCGACGAAGGGCGACCATGGAAGTCCATTGTGATGGCAGGAGGAGGCGGGGCTTAATTAGAGCTATAAGTTGATGTTGGAAATGATGACCGAAGTAAAGGTCACTTTCCTTTTGTCATTTTCATGAATTGCTTCATCGACTACTATAGATGTAGTTATAATTATCAAGTACTATTATACTAGAGAATGGTGCTAAACTTGAATTTCCCAGTGAGGTTAAATTGGGAAAATTTTTAAGAGGTCTTTGATGAGGACTGTATGTTGAAGTTAAGATAGGCGGAAGTAGTGTAGTTTCATCCAAAGGAAGTAGAAGGCTCAGAAGGTCTTGCTTAGAGTTGGGTATGAAAATACCCATATGTGAAAATTTGAAAAAAAAAATTTCACTCGTAAGAGCAATGTTGAAATGGTGGGAATGATGGTCACCATATTTGAGGGAGCATAACGTTTTGCTCATAAATGAATCTTACAGATCGTTTTAAACTGCAAATTCCTTTGATTTAGAAAGAATAAAGAGAATGCAGTTTCTAGGTTATTCACATAAGGATCAGTCAGAGGCCGACGGTGAATAAAGAGTGACATGGTTAAGTGAACTTAGTACCTACGTAGGGGAGGTAAAATAGAGACAGAGGCTTCTTCTATGGAATGATAGACTCACTAGTGATTGGACTTCTGTAGAGTGAGTTACAACTGTTTTAAGGCAAGGTGTGTAGTCTTACATAAATTAAACTTGTGAGAATTGGTGATTTTAAGAGTTCTTATGAGAAAAAGGACCCTTGCGACATGAATAAGAATCTCAGATGTAAGTGGGATACGAGCTAGTTGTAATAAGCTTAATATTTATTTATATTATGGGAATTAAATCGAATTTTATATTCGGGAAATACGGGCTAATGTTACGAGAGATATGCACGATTAACTGGATTATAATATATATATATATATATATATATATATATATATATATACACAGGCATATTGAGACGTATATATGTGATATGTTTATAAATATATATGTGTGTGATTGGTATACTTATATGATTTGGTTTTTACCAAGTCAGTGTGATAGTCCGACCACTAGTACCCAAGATGATATGTAATTAATTCCCTCGAAGATGATAGCATCGGGAGACTGCATCCACTGAGTTATAGCTCTGAGGGGTTGTTATTAAACTCACATAGTGTAAAGTATATAAGTAGGGATATACTTTATATGTATAGTATATTGTATATATAGTTATATAAGGTGTGGAACATATACCTACAGATATAATAAATAATGGAATGCGAGATAAATTCTAGATAAGCTCGCCTTTAGTATATGATTAGGTGGAACTTCGATAAGTAGATATTTCCTTTCCATGATTTTTAGTGCATGAGGACCTTATAGGTATGATCTAAAGTATGCATCATTTAATGTTCATCTGTGGAATTAAGCTCATTGTTGGTTACGCTAAGGACTTAGTGTTAATGCAAGAGCTTATGGTATGGCTCCTTGACAGAATTAGGAGTTCTGACCTCATTTTTGGTCGATAGGAGATATGGGATTATTCCAGTGGCATATTTGAACTAGCGGACCTCCACGACTGACAAAGTTAAGTAGCAGTGTATAGGAGGGGTTCCTTGTTTGGATTTTGCTTGCGAGATGCTCCATGCACTAACCTTAACGATGTTGGGAGTGTAAATATGTTATAAAATGGAAGGATGTTGATATTGACGATAAGTCAACTAGTGTAGAGGGAACACTATATACTGAGAGCCATTTGATGACTGTATAATTATATAGAGATATAAGAGCTACGGAGAAGCACCGAAATTTGTTCTGTCACTGCAAGTATGTGGGTGAGATCAGATAAAGGAAATTGATTGGAGACATATAGCCATGCTTCAAATAAAAGGCAAATTCAGAGGAAATATGTTTTGGGTATGACGTTCGTAACACTTTTGCAGAGAGTAGACGCCCTAATTAGTTGGACTTTCTATTTGGTCAAGATGGAAGAATATAGTTATAGAAGTATGTTATTAGGTTAACGAGGTAGGATTTAGAACGTCCCGTTGGTGTCCCTCAGACTGTTATATCTCGATGACCGACGAAGTGAGGGAGTAGTATATTGGGAAGGTTCCTTGTTTAGATTTCGCTTTGTGAGACATCCCATGCATGAAACCGAGCAAATACCAGAAGTCGAGAGAGGTCTTGGGCACTAGGGATATAGTTAGAATAGTAATCATATTACGTGTGTTAGAAACACCTTGATCTTAGGACTACTATGAAATAAGGGCAATAAGACTAGTGGTGATAATATAGGAAGACTATTATCAGTTAACCACAAGACGATCGGTAGTATAACCTTAAGAAGGATTGAATTTCCAGGTTTTGAGAGAATTAAATTTCAATATTATTCGGGTTAAGGGTACCCAGGTGTTAGTACCAGGCCGACGAAATGAGGCCCATTATTTAGAGTGAATGTTACGTATCAGACATTTACAATGGTTGTGCAGATAGGCACAGATTAAAAGGGTGTATAGAAACCTTTGTAAGTTGATTTTATATACCACCCAAAATAGAAGTGACGTATTATATAAAGATAGAGATTATACTGCAGGGAAGTTATAAATGGATTTGAAATCGATTGGATGGAACGTCGTAGGAAGTACGCAATGATTTAATTACTTTCGTACAATAGGAGTTGGCACACCTACGATAAGCGAAAAGACTGGCGGGAATAGTCGAGCGCTAGTGTAGTTTCATTTTTTATGTAACTTAGATGTCCTAATGTAAATGAGTGAATGCATGGAGTAACGGACCTCCGATGGGACCAATAAGTTAGAGAAACAGTTATAGGCTCATTTTCTTTATATGCACTTAAAGAAGCACTAGGTGCGATATGACGTTAGAGTCAACCTTACGATCGAGGTAGTGTTGTAACATATAGAGATTTGGTTAAGTTAGTACATTAGAGCATACGCCTTGAGGTAGGTGGAATAGGGTGGGAGACCATTGTGTAAGGCTATATCTAAATTTCAAGGATGAAATTATGTTGTAATGAGGGAAGTATGTAATTCCCCGTACTTTTAAAGATATTTAAATTACAATATGGACGTGATTTGGTAATTTGAGAAATTTTTATGAATAGTAATTCTGGAATTTATGAGTGAAATTAAATAAATTTAATATTAAAAAGTGAATAGTAAATTTTGGTTTCCAAGTGTCGGATTAATATTTACATGGATTATATTTTCTTACAAGACTAAGTATATGAATGGATTATTTTCATTGTATGTCACAGTTGGGTAAAGAGACAAAGGAAAATATTTTAATTGGAAAACACGCGTATTGAACATGTTGGGTTTAATTAGTGGATTTTATTTAATTGATTCGGATGAAGATTTTGAGTGCACTGTTGGGTTCGGAATGACTGAGATAGTCAAAATAGAGTATCCATGGATAGTGTTTAGGTCCTGGGGATTTTCGAACCAGTAGGGACTCGTAATTGAGTACACGAATCATTTTACAATTGGGTATACACCCAATTTCGGTTTTAATAAGAGGCAACCCTCATTTCTTGCCCAAAATCTTCCTTAAGAGATAGAAAGAGAAGCGAGAAGTAAGAGAAGAGTAAGAAGATAAGAGAAGAAGGAAGAAAATGAATTCTGGGCCAAACTTTGCGGGATTTGACTCGGGGTCGTCAGATTTTATCCACGAGGCAAGTGCTTACCTTGCTTTACGATTGAGTGTGTTTATTTCTCATAATTTATTTGGTGTAAAACTAAAGATTTTTGGGTTGGATTTTTGCGGATCAAACGGGTTTTCGGAAGATAAAAACGGATATAACTCGATTAATACCCAATTTGAGGAACTTTGAATTTATTGAAATTAATTGTTGAAAATTGGTTCTATGATGATTAGAACACCTTTTATGTATATATATGTTGTTGATTGAGGTTAGAGGATGTTAAAAAGGGATATAAAATCTTGGTGGAAGGTTTAATGGCTAGACAGCTCCTCGAAAAAGAAGCTGCCTGATCGATCGATCGATCAATGCCAGGGATCTATCGATCGATCCTTCAGGATTTTTGGTAGTTTCGGTTGGTTTAGTATATATGGGTTAAATCCAAAACTTTATTATTCCTATCTTGTTTATTTAAGGAAATAAATATTCACTAAGAGGAAATTATTCCTAACCATTTATGGGAGTTAATTGGGTTTAGGAAGGTACACAAATGGTGTGGCACAAAATGGGTATTTTTTAGGAAATTAAATTATAGGGTGAGACATTTGGGGTTCCTAAAAATAGTATGGGGACTTATAAATAATTATTCAAGTGATATGTGCACCTTAGGTTAGTTGAAAATAAAATCCAAGACCTACCCAAATAGGGGTGTTCGTGAGGAGTAATACTTAAAGACGTATTTTAGTGGGCAATTTTATATATGTAATTGTGCGTGTAGAAATGGTAATTATATACCGATTTTGGTTAAGTAGAATCCTACGAGGTTACTAGGATGAAATTTAGTATACGTACTACAAAGAATTGAGCAATTACCCTATGCGTCTATGGACGACGATTATTATAGGTAATGAGATACCTAAGGAATTAAGATACATAGTGCATATGCTATTTAAATATTACGAATTAGTACATTCGGAATTATTTATACAAATCTTTATGAAATGATTAAGGAGAGATTTGAATATTAAATAAGAGAGTACGTATTGGGGTAGTATTTTAAGTGTATAAATGCTTATATTATTACGAAAGGGAACACTCGAGGTTATTGGCTATTGCTATAGAGTTTGGAAATAATGGCCATAACATATTGGGCAGTGATATAGATTATATAGAAGATGTCGCTAAATTATATATAAAATAAGACGAATGAATATAACGGTGTTATTGGTATTTTCATTGTGCGGTGAGAAAAGCTAGGAAATAATATATTGAGGATTTGTTATAATCGATAAATGCATAGGATATTCGATATAAATATACTACGTATGTGATTGATTATATGGGCTATGCGTATGCCCTGATATTATTATATATATGGGTTAAATAAATACCTATGGGAAATTATGTATAGGAAAGATAAATACCTATCGTTATCAAATGGTTGGGTAAACACCTCATTGATGTTATATTTTTATAGTTGGAATGTGTACCTATATTATTGTTTATTATGTGTATAACATACCTACCATACTTTCTATCACAGGAGGTCGGCTTTCGAAAGAGGACAATCTTATATTCTGTGCCTTTGGGGGGATTTAGATTTGGTACCTCAAGAACATAGGACTGGGAAGGGCTTATTTATGAGTCGATAAGTCTGCTGGCTATGGGAGCGTAGGTATGTGCGTGATCAATAGGTACGTGAACTATATTCGCCTCCAATATGTGTGATTTGTATTGATACGGTTCCTGAGTGATTCAGAACACGTGATCCTTATGTATGTGATGTACCGGGATTAGATAGCAGAGTATGTGTGCACTATGGCTTAGCCTAAGGGTGCTAGATATATTTATATATACTGAGAATAAAATACATGTATACTTGTCATGTTCCACCATTGCTTAGTAAATAAAAATAACTAATATACTTATATTATAGCTCTGTGGATTGATTATTATACTTGTTGTGTATAGTATATTGTTATATATGAGATGAGATATCATATAATGTAACCTTGTATAAAAGGTAAAAGAATGAATAAAGTGATATACTCCTTCCGGTAAATTTATATCCGAACTTATACGATTATGAATCATAGGTTCTAATGAGAAATATACATATATATACGGGATAGTATAAGATGTTGTATGTACTGAGGGCCTAATGGATCCCGACGATTAACATTGTCACGTAGTAGTGTATCGGGGGAGTTCCTTGTTTGGATTTCACTTCGCGAGACACCCCACGCACGAACGTAACATAATGTTGCGAATGGGGAGAAGTTTAGTCCTTCGCACTCGGATTAATGAGGATTATTAGAATATGGTAAATACATTAGTTAGGAAGGGTAGCTTAACTAGGTTGTTTAAAAGATATGCGATAGTTGTGCACTATTAGAAGAGGGGTGAGGTGTATCTCATGACAGCGTGATACCAGTTTAAATATGATAAATATCATATTTTAAAATATGGATTTTAAGCACTTGCTAAAACGTTTTCAAAACTCGGGTTGTGTCCCGTTTCTATATTTTCCCTCTCTTGCTATATATATATATATATATAGGTGTCCAGACACAGGGATGCCGAGATGATGATTCTTTCGAGTCAGAGGTTTACTGCAGTAGCTGTGGATGCAAGAAGGTTTATAGTAGACGCTTTTATCATTGAGATCTAGATAGGATCTATTGTAGAAACATTCGGGCTGATGGACCAACTGTACTCATTTATTCTTTTACCGCCTTTTGGTGCGGCATTCGATTTGGTTTTATTATTTGTACCGAGTGTTTGGTTACCACATTTTATTTATGTTATTGCATATAAACTTTTGTAACTATGTTATTTGAATGGTTTGGTTAAAAATATTTGTTAATAAAAATTTTGACGCCAGCCTGATAGGATATTAGTAATTAAATTGGTTTTCGACAGTGATGATAAAAATAACCATATGAGACTCCTGTTTTAATTTGATATAGGAGTGATCGCCCGATATTTTATTAGGCGGGGTTGTCACAATGTCCTCCATATATTAAGCCTAATGTATGTCATTAAACTTCCTGAAAATTCATCAAACTTTAAACTTCTAACAACGTAAGATTTTCCCACCTCAAAGACTCCAAAATGGTGGGGGTAGTGGTGGTATAGGAATAGGAGGAGCAACCCCCACCTTCAATGGTTGCCTCAATGGGTTATTAGAAGATCTTCCAAAATAAGTACCATGGAAGCTCCATTGCTACTCTTCTTCTTTTCCGATAAATCCACCTTCTTCCTCCAAGAACACCCCATTCAAACCTCCATGCAACTCTAAGAATACCCTCTTCTTTAACCCAATAAATATGTCTGGGGTTTTGTAAAGTGGTGTAAATTCATTTGATTCCTTCTGGTATTGGTTTCAAGGTGGATATATTGGTGTATGTGGGTGGTTCCAGCCTTAATAAGTTTGGGATAGAAAACATTCCAATGGAGGCTCCAACTTAGAGAGAGAGAGAGAGAGAGAGAGAGAGAGAGACGTAGGATACAAACCAGGAGAGGGAACTCATAAACCCTAGCAGACACACACACCCTAAGATTTTATACTAATAAAGCCTAACCCAAATTATTTAGGTCTGAGGTCTCTAAAAGGCTGATACGCGATGAAATCAATGGTTCAAAATGAAACAACACAAAGAAAATGAGGATCTGTTCGAAGACCTGCTTGATCGATCGATCAATTGATTGCTTGATCGAGCGAGACTCTAGGGTTAATTTTGCCGACCGATCGACCATTCTCTAAAAATTTCCATTTTCCCTAATTTGACCCCGTGGCTCTTTTATCCATATTTTTAGTATCCTTAAATGGCTATCAAAACATTTTTCTCACTAATAGAGTATTCCACAAAAATCGTGCAAAATTAAACATGTGTGAGTCGCGTACTAGATAATTTATAAGTTATACTTACTCACATTCGTGGTCCATTCATTCCATGATTAATTCGCGTCCTACTTCACTAATGCATTCATACCAACTAATTGGATATAATTATGCATTGATGAAGACCAAGCAACGTGGAAATCCCCTTTTCAATCACTTCGGGCAACACGCCATTTTTGTACAATCCTATCTCAATCACTTTTGCATTTGTTTCTCCAATTATATTCTTCAATAAAATACTCAAATTATTATTCAACATCTATTTTCTAGGGAGGGGTATTACGGAGGAGGTAGAAATTGGTTCCCCATCCAAGTTGAGGGGGGACTAAGGAAGAATGATTGTTGGTTGGGCAATAAAAGAAGTTATAGAACTTTTATATTCTAGTAGGACAGATGCTGCTCAGGGATGATCCTCTACTATTCTGTGAATAGACCATAAATATTTGAGGTCGTCAATATTAAGCTCACCTTCATTTGGGAACTTTTTTTTTGTTCCTCTTCATGAAAATAAGATGAGACAGTTAGTAGGCAAACCATTAAATAATTAGTGAACATAGGAAGAAATTGAAAATCCAAATAAATGTACGACCTATGCTACGCCCTTTTGGAGCACCTGGGTCCAATGTATGTTACCCCTAGGAATATTCCAATTCTTCACCACAACACTATAGTCCCAATAGTCTTTTTTTGAATCTAGCAACTTAACTACCAATGCCCTATTGGCATGTCTGGTCTTTATGTAATGGTGTTATCACCAGTGGTTCCCCATTTATAGCAGAACATCAACTCGAGAACCCTAATACGAGTCCCATGAATTTTGTTTAACCTATTTACCCCATTTACAACCCTCCAAGTATTGAGGTCGTACTTGCACTAGGTCTATATCAAAATACTGGAAAAATTAAAGGGAAAGTGTGTTTGGGGGAAAGGTTATGACACACTCACCAATGAACAAAGTTAGGATCCAATTGCCCTCAGCTAGTGACAATACATTAACAAGGTCACTTGAAATATCTAAACCTAACCAACTGGGAATCTTTCTTCTCTTCTTAAATTACTTTAAAGAACATGCATCTACAATATACACCATGTTTGAAAGACAAAAAAATATCGAAGAGATGAAAGGCAAGAAAGATTACCGAATTTGAAAATGATGGAAAATAGCAAACAACAAAAGTATAAGGAAAGCTTAAGGAGAAAGGAAGATCCTAAATTCATAAAGTTTGAGGTAAAGATAAATGGAGGGAAACAATTGCCCTTTTAAAGGTTACCTCAAAATGAGAAATGAAATGATTGAACTGAACAAATGATTGAATTATTGGAGGCTGCACAGTTTCCAATTACGCGAAAAGATCAACATACCCTTTGGCGGTTCATTATTTTTCAAATTATTTACAACAACTCCATCGCCTGCTAAAATGGTAAATTTTTTTACAAGTCCAAGATGTCGGCTACCGACCAACTCCCAAATAACACTTCGAGCAATATTTTGTAACAAATACTCCATACCTTCAATTAATCATCAAGCATGGAGCATTAGGGGTTTTGTTGCATGTAAAAATTATTCATTTGCATGGACCAATGAGAAATGGACACATGTCATCCTACGTGAAAATTCTCACAACACTTACTTTCTTGGTCGGCTCCAGATATACTTGATCGGCCACATGCCGACTAACCTCAAGAGTAGCAAAAGTCACTTTGGTGGAATAGCTAACAGCTCTTGCACACGTACCTCTAAATGCCAATAGTCTTACTTATTGTATAGAGATGTAAATGCTTGAATATATAAAGGAATTCCATCTCTTAGATTTCAGATCACAATAAATATACGATCTCATTTAGTTCAAAGAGACAATTCAATTAGACATAAATATACATAATCCCGAGCTATTATACCCACAAAAAATAATGAAAACGGTGGACGTAGGCCTTGTTTGTTATGTGTTTGTCTTGCTTGATTATATTTATTTTATCTGTGATTATAAATTTGGACCCACTTCATTTTTAGACATCAACACTAATATACACCAAACATGAGTTAAAAATACAATTTTATCTCATTCTACTCCCTTATTCAATGCATTAAATGGAATCTTAAAATAAAACTATTAATTGTAATAATCATGTCTTATCCTATTTTAAATGGTTCATATTAATGTCAAATAAAATAAAAATAAAAACAAGATTTTGAATGTCATTTTCTTCACGTCTAAATAACATTATCATGTCTTGATAGAACGTAATTAAAAAAAATATGAAATATCAATCCTAGTGAGGCACTTGTTTGTATATGCATGCAACTTAAACGTTTATTTTAATTAGTTGTTGAGATTTCAGGGGCATTTTTAGAAAAACTAAAAGATGAATATATTCACCTCGGGTTTCACATGGGTTATAGTATAACACTATAACTAGCATGTAACCTGCGTGATGCGCAAGCGTTTGATAAAAAAAACTTATAATAGAATTAAAATAATCCTACTTGATAAAAATAAACACTTATGTATAATATTATGATTAATATCAAATTTATATACCAAAAGGAAGGTATCAACTATAATGTAACTTATAAACAATGGATATCTTCACAACATCATTTATAAAAAAACGCAACATCATTTATAAAAAAAACATCACAATAGCCAAAACTTAAGGTGTTTGAGAGGGCAGGGGACGTTATTGATGCATATGTATGAGTCCTATTCTTTACCAGTTCTCTTACTATATATAATTAGACGAAAGAAACATGTTAAAACCCATAATCATGAGACTTTTTGTTGAAAAAAAAGATGACTTACGAAATACACATGAGAAATGAAACATGGCCTAGAGAACATTAGTTGTCCTTAAAATCAAGATAAAAAGCTCCAAACAATAATTAATAATAAAAGAAACATAAAGTTGAAATTTTTTATTACATCAAATAACATTTTTTCATATGAACTCGTACTCGCATCAACTACGAACTATAAGGTGAAATTTCAGAAATTGTTTAATAAAGGATCATATCATATAAAATGTCAGTTCACAATCGTTCAGTATTATATTGAGCTAAGCTAGGCTACTTATGAACGGGTGATTTTTAATTTTTGTAATATAAATATTTGATAGTAATTAAAAAATATTAAATAATAAATATAAAAATGGAAATGCATAACGAGCAAAATTTGTAGACAAACTAATTTACTATAAAGAATCAACTTGTACTTTATACCAAAATTTGTTAATATAATGGAAATAACATGAATCATCACTAATTTTATTAGAAAGTTGCTTCAAACACTTAACCATACAATATAGAGTACATTACACCCATTAAAAACACTCTTATAATTTATTTGTAAAAATAAGTAGAAAATACAAATAATTTTCAATTATGCATAAAAAAACAATGCAACCATATTTTTACTTGGATACTCACATGGGCATAATATTATGAGTTAATATCATATATGCCTTTAAGATGAGTGAATAATATTATAGACATGAATGACTAATAGAAGGTCATCAAAAGTATCATATACATCTTAAAAACCATCCAATATATTTGAGACTTTCTACAACTGCACATTCACTTTCACTGGATTTTAAATACTCATTCACCCCACAATAAAAAACACATACTGAACAAAAAAAGTAAAACACAAATGAAAACATGGATAAAGTTATTATTTAAAAATCTTGTAATTGTATCAACTTATCATTTTCTGTGTAGAATTTTACTTATAATACGAATTTCATTTAACAAAGTTTTGAAAGTAAATTAACTATTTTAATTAGAATGCCTTGGGGAATAATTTCATTCTATATGTTACGATTTTACATATATTTGACACACACTATTTTACATAGCCATACACCAATAATAAAATACACACACAATCAGAGTATCCTCCAGTAGAATTTTGAACAAAGCTTTTGGCTATATAAACGTCAAGACAATCTCACAACGTATTTAACATAACAATAAAAGTAACTAAAAATAAGAATATAAACAACATTTTAATAATTTATTTTGCAAGAATGTAAAATATTTGAATGTTTTCTATGCTCATACAAACAATAATATTATAAGAACACTTATACAATTAAAAGTAACAATGGCGATGAAAACAAAAAGAAATCAAAAGAATATAAATAGATAAATAATAATAATAATAATAATAATAATAATAATAATAATAATAATAATAATAATAATAATAATAATAATAATAATAATAATAATAATAATAATAATAATAGTTTTCATAATCCACGTGAATTGAGAAAAAAAAACAAATCAATGAAAAAATAAAATGATTACCTTGGATCTGGATAGCAGAAAGGAACCCAACCAACTAACTGGGAAAAGTCGTAGAGAAGAAAACATCAATCTTTAGAGTAGATATGGGGAAATGAGAAGGGAAGAAAGAAAAATAAAAGGTCGTGCACTACTGTGAATGGCATATATATATATATATATAAGAAAATAGAGGATTGGGCATGGGATAGTTTGTATAAGAAGAAGAAGAAGAAGGATGTTAGATTAATTTCTATTTTGTGAAAACCATCACACAAACAAGAACATTCATATTGAATTATCAAGAAATATAAATATTGAATTTGCAAAAGCGTACCTGAATCTATAACGAGAAAAAGTAAAATATCTAAATCTGAGATATTATGATCTTCCAGATCAATACGTTTATTTTATGCCTGAATTTCTCTATGACAATGGGAATCAGAAGAAGAGAGTTGTGTGATCTGGGGACCCTGACCCCTATTTATAATACAATGGTGTCTTTTCATATTTCGTATATTTCTATTTTAACCCATCATAAAAGAAATTACGCTTGTCTCTATACATTAAAACCCACACTTTAATAATACATTATTAAGGCCCCAAAACTTAAATTAATCACTTTAAATGGCCTAACATTATTTGATAGCCTATAATTCATATTTATTTCATATATAAGCCCATATATATATATATATATATATATATATATATGATTTTACTCTAACAGACTCCCACTTAGGCTATATATGCATCTCTATAAACTTGAATTATACTTTATGAGCTCGTGAGTTTTACTGTCAAAATTTTATGCATCTTAACAATCTTATCCATTAGCTATACCAATATAGAATCAAAGTGGTCGTCATTACATATTTCGTAAGTAGACCGATCAATGATCACATATATCAATGTAACTAATGACAAAGATCAAGTGTGGATGTGTAGCATGGAAATTTCATGTAATGTGATCTTAACATGCCTATTTCCAACTGGTCCTCCTTAAACCTTAAGTGAGATCAAACCATATAAAATCAGAGTGAATATAAACTGAATACTTTACTATAGTAAATAACCACAAAATCCATAACAAATGTGTTATTGAAAGCATCTCAAATACAAACTCCCACTAAACTGACATATCTTGAAAAGAAACTACACCCATATGAGCAGTGTGCTCATGAAAGACTTTGGGTGGTAATCCTTTAGTCAGCGGATCCGCAATCATGGATTTTGTCCCAATGTGCTCGAAAGACATGAGTCCACTCTAAACTCTTTCTTGTTTAACTAGGAACTTGATGTCTATAATCTTTGACTCCGTATATCTCCTGCTGTTATTGGAATACAGTACTATTGATTTATTGTTACAAAATAACTTAAGTGGTCTTTCGCTGCCATCCACAATACGCAGCCCCGTGAAAAAATTTCATAACCATATTCCATGATTGGATTCCTGGCATCCAACAAAATTGAAGTCATAATATCCGATGATCTGTAATTGATCTGACTTTCGGTAGGTAAGCATGTAGTCTTTTATTCTCCGTAAGTACCTCATGACTCGCTTGCTGTTATCCAGTGATCCTTTCTAGGATTGCTTAAGTATCTTTCCAACATGCCAAAAATGTACGCAATATCCGGATGCGTACATACTTGAGCATACATAAGACTTCCTATACCTGACGCATAAGGAATCTTTTGCGTCTCCCTAATCTCAATATCATTCTTGGGACATTTAGTGAGACTAAATTTATATCCTTTAGCCATAGGGGTGTCACCTTGTTTACAATCATGAATGCCAAACCTTTTAAGAACTTTCACGATATATCTCTTTTGTGATAAACTAAGTGTACCCCGAGAGCGATCTCGGTGAATCTTTATACCTAAGTGTTGCCAAGATCTTTCATCTCAAATTTCTTTGAAAGAAATCTCTTGGTTTTGTTCAACATACCTATGTCGTTGGTACCAAGGAGGATGTCATCAACATATTAAACCATGTAAGTATTATTACTCCCACTAAAGTTGTGGAATATACAATAATAAACAAGATTCATCTCAAAACCAAATGAAATGATAACTTGATGAAACTTGTAATATCATTAATGAGAATCTTTCTTAAGCTCATAGATGGATTTCTTTAACTTGCAAGTTGTCGTCTTTGCATCCCCCGACACAAAGTTTTATGGTTGTACCATATATATTGTTTCATCAATGTCACTGTTGAAAAATGTAGTCTTAATATACATCTGATGAAGCTCAAGGATAAAGTGCACCATAAGTTCCATTATTGTCCTAATAGAGTCTTTCGATGAAATCGGAGAGAAAGTGTCTTTATAAACTATCCCATTTTCTGTGTAAATCCTTTAGTGACAAAACAGGCATTGTATCTCTCTACTCTACCTTTTAAATCCCTCTTGGTTTTAAATATCCATTTGCAACCATTGGGTTTCAAACCATCAGGTAATAGGACAATATCCTAAATCTCATTATCCTTCATGGACTTTTTCTCATCATTCATGGCATTAATCCACTCTTGATATTTAGAACTTTCCATGGCTTGACGAAAGGTGATTGGATCATCTTCCACCACACCAATGTCAAGCTCATGTGCTTGGAGAAATACAACGTAATCACCTGGCACATCACTTCTCCTTTCTCTAATGGATCTCCTTAATGGTGTAGATTCTATAGGTGTTAGAGTTTGTTCTTCTAATATGGGAGGTTCTTGGATATTATTTTGATTAGGATATGATTCTTAAACAATGTCAGGAATAGAAGCGTGATTAATGTTAATAACAGATGTGGGAATATTAGCATATTCCTCTTCAAAACCAAAATCTCAAACCTTATCCCCCTGGAAAACTCAACATCTTCAAAGAACTGGGCATTTCTCGTCTCAAAATTTAATTTAGTAGTAGGATCATAGAATTTGTAACCCCTAGATCTTTTAGAGTATCCAATAAAATAGCAACTAACCGTTAGTAATTTCTTTAGTTGTTACTCTGTTAAGGATATACACTACAGTCTATAATGCCTCACTCCAGAGTAATTCTGGAAAGTTAGAGGGACTGATCATACTCCTTACCATGTATTTAAGCGTTATGTTTCGTCTTTCAACCACAACATTCATGCTTGGAGAACCTAGCATTGTGTACTATGGGACGATATCGCACTCCTCTAGGAATTTAGCAAATGGTCATGGGTATTGTTTACCAGAACCGCCATACCTACAGTAGTATTCACCACCATGATCAGATCTGATGCTTATAGTCCTTTTACTGAGTTGATTTTGAACTTCAGCCTTGAATGATTTGAACACGTCTAGAGATTGGTACTTTTCATGGATGAGATAAAGGTATCCATAACAAGAAAAATCATTTATTAATGTGCTAAAATATTATTGACCGTTCCATGAAATCATAAGGAATGTCCCACAAATATATGTACGTATCACTTCTAAGATGTCAGTATCCTTATTAGCACCAAATCTCCTTATGTTTGTTTGTTTTCCCTTTATGCAATTTGTACAAATTTCAAAATCTGGAAAATCAAGGAAATCGAGAATCCCATCTGCATAAGTCTTTCAATTATCCTTTGGGAGATGTTACCTAATCTCTTATGCCATAATGATGTGCAAAATTCTCATTGGTTAATTTCCTTTTGACATCTCGAGTACTTAATTGCAAGGTTTCATGATATGAAGCAATAGTATCAAGCATATAAAGGTTATCCACATAAGATAAATAACCGGTACCAACCAAATTTGAATTATGAATAAGACTAAATTTATTATTTCCAAAAGAACAAGTATAACAAAATTTGTCCAATACAAAAATAAAAACCAAATTTCATCTAAATGACGTTACAATAAATGTCTGATTCAAAGTCCAAATAAGTACTAGACCTTAAAAATAACCTAAATATCCCAATTGATTCAACTTCAACCTTCTTGCCATCGCCCACAAAAATGTGTCTTTCACCATCATTTGGCTTTCGACAGCTCTGGCAACCCGGCAGAGACACACTGACGTAAGTTGTTGCACCAAAATCTATCCACTAAGTGTGTTTAGGTACGAAAGTCAAATTAACCTCAGAACAAACTAGATTAAAAAGTATACCTTTCTTTACACGCCAAGCATGATAGTTGGTACATTATTTCTTCATTTGTCCCGCAGCTCCATAAAAGAAACAACTATCAACATTGTTTTCTTTATGTTATTTCTTTTTATATGAAACCACTATAGCTTATTTATCCTTCTTTATTTTCTTCCCTTCAGCCTTGGAAGTATTAACCAAATGAGCATTTTCTGTGTTTTTTTGCTTCAGTCATTCCTCTTCTTGCACACAATATGAGATGAGCTCATTAAGAGATCAAGTCTCCTTCTGGAAGTTGTAGGTCACCTTAAATTGACTGAATTGTGTGGGATGAGATATCAGAACCGAATGCACAAGCAAATCCTCAGATAGATCAAGCTTAAATGCTATTAATTTTGAAGCGATATGAGATATTTTCATAATGTACTCATTCTTGGCAAATATATTCTAAATTTCTTCTAGGAACTCTTTGACTATCTTTATCGTTTTCGATATTGTGCCCCTGAATGCTTCTGAAATGGCCTTATTTATGATCATCAAACACATGAGATTTGACTTCTCCAACCTTTCAACTTCCTTTTTTGTCATCAGAGGCATTTTTATCAGTAAGAGGTGCAGGAGAAGGAACCCTCAACGCAAGGTCCAGATCATGGCACCGAGGACTATATGGAGGTTCTCTTGCCATGACTTAAAGTTTATGCCATTAATACTAGGAATAGAATTAATACTAGTAGTAATGTTAGATGCAGAACTGATAGATGCATCTAGAGAATAACAAACAAATAAAACTAGCTGATATAAGTTTTAAAACAAAAATAAATTCAAATGAAGGCAAACCCCATTTTAAGATATCAGACACTCTATTAATATTTTATCTTTGGAAAAAATATTAACTTGTTAGTGATATCTTGGTGTAGTAATCAAACACTGATAATAAGAACATATCGAACAATAATTCTTCCTTTGGGACAATTTATTATTCATATGTAAAAACATAAATAATTATCACACGCTTATTACTAAAGGTTCTTATGGAATTTTATTAAAAATTAATCTTCCTTTGGGTCGATTAATATTCACATAAATTACATGAACATAATATTTTTATATTTCGAAATCAAAATTATGTTTTTGAACAAAAGAGGTCACTTTGGTGACGTATTGTTTAAATTAATTTATCTCGATATATATATATATATATATATATATATATATATATACACACACACACACACACACACACACACACACACCAACATTTGAATTTAAATTTGTATGGTATACAATAATGAAAGTAATATTTTGTAACTACTTTATATTTGAAAACAATAGTATAACAAAATAGTGGATGTAGCCTAGTGGTTGGTAGTCTTAATTAAAGTTATAAGACTTGAAAGGTCATGGTTTTAGAACCCCTTGGGCTCCAAACTGGAAAGATCATTTTAAAGGCTTAAAAAATGAAACATCAAGAGTCAAACCCTTAACCTTCCACTACCATCAAATCTAATCTTTTTTTTTTCAAAGTCTTCAAAAAATTATATAAAACCGTTTCATGAAGGGTAAGGGCTAGTAAGCATAAAGAGCATGTAGGAGAGAATTAAGATAGAAAATATCAAGAATCGGTAGAGTGATTGAAAATAGAGATTACTAATATTATGATAGATTTAATGAGGATTATTTTAAAAGTAAAGAATAAATGAATTAAAAAGTATTTATTACCCTTCTTAAATACTTTTTAATTCATTTATTCTTTACTTTTAAAATAATCCTCATTAAATCTATTGTATAATATAGATAAAAAGAAACCATATTCATTTGGGTCATTTTACCCTTCTTAAAGGGATTTCTGCATTTGTTTCTCAACTGCTCACATGGGTTTTCGAGTGTGTATAAAATACGCACACGGTAGAGAAATAAGAGGAGCTCTAACAGAGAGCAAGACCACCACCAGGGATAACCTAACTCTACATAGAAGGGCAACCATGTGTCGCACATGGTTTAAACATTTTCTTTCACTAGTATATGCGCCATCTGTGCTCTGCTTTACCACAATTTCTTAAACCTAATCGATTCACCCTACATAATATCATTGTTATTGTTTATAGCAGATGTTGTGCTTGCTTTCATGTGGTTTAGCTCTCAGAATTATCAAATGAGTCCTATTTTTCGTGAGGTTTTCTCGAAAAACCTTGCAAAAATTATGAAGGATGAAAGAGATTATCCAGCCCTTGACGTGTTTATATGCAGGTGCGGCCCTGAGCATGTGCTAAGTGAGCGATCGCACAGGGCCTCCCGTTGATCCATTTTTGTTACTTATATATTGAGGGCCCATTTTTTTTATATCAATACAGGTAAAAGGGGCCTATTTTACAATTTTTGCACGGGGACCTTGTCAATTTTTATCAATCTCAGGACCGGCCCTGTTTATATGCACGACTAATCCATATATGGAGCCTCCGATGGTGGTGGTTAGAACATATTTATCGGTGATGGCATATGATTATGCAATGGGCAAGATGTCTATCTATGTATTGGACTATGGAGGTTTTCAGCTCACACTCTTTGCTTTTATGGAGGCCGATAGTTTGCAAGACACTGGCTATCATATTTCAAGAAGAATAAAATAGTCAAAAGTTGCCCTGAGGCGTATTTGGCTTCTAAGCCTAACTATTTCTCGGAGACTGATACTATTAAGGTAACCATTTTTTTTAAAATTTATAATTAGGTCCCTCGCAAATAATTTTTAAGCACTTAAAGACAATTTACCATTAGGTTCACTTGTTATGCCACTAGTGTGGACTTGTACAAGAAGAGAATTAGTGGACCTAAGTGGTTAAAATTTGTCAAAATTCTTTTAGTATTTAAAATTTGTTTGTGAGGAACCTAAGAGTATTTTCCCACATTTTTTTGCGAGTTTTTGCAATTTTTCTCCAGATTACACTAATTTTGTATTATTATACTCCAACTAAGCCTTTCTTCTTTCTATTAATTTTACACAGAACAAAAATTGCACCATTTTTCTAGTACGGGTAATGATTCATGGAGTTAACATTGAGTAGTATCTATAATTCACATGAGATCCATTATAAATACCATTCAACGTGTCTATCACACATCATCTGGGTTATAAAAAGGGTCCTTAAATTTATAGATTATACATTTTTAGGGTTTGAAATAATATGGATTATAAAAATAGGATAACAAACATTTCATTTACAATTTTAGTCCCTATTTTCAAATAATTCACATGTTTATTGGTTAATACATTATTGTAGTGGGTCCACGCCAATGGTGTTAATGTATGTTGTCACAAAAAATAGGGACTTAATGTCTAAATTAAAATTTTGTTGTCCTTTTTTCATAATATGTATTGCTATAAGTCCTAAATTTACAAAGTCCCTTAAATTTAATGGGTGTTAGTTGATATTTTTTGGGTTGCTGACATAAAACACTTAAAACATATAAATAATAAAGAGAAAGAGCCCGCTTATAATTTATAAGGCATATATATAATCATCCATAATTCTCTTATTTAGTTGAGTAATTTCATGTTAATTTACAAATGCGACACATTTTGTGCGCATCCGTATTGACTCGTGTTCAGATCCAACAGTAGTGAAACTCATACACAGATTCATGGGGGTACGACATGTAAGAGTTTTGCACCATTCAGTGTTGCATATCATAGTTGACTGATTCAGACTACTCACGTAGAGATATAATGAATGAATTGAGTTAGTTTATTATATAAATTTGATTTTAAAAGAACAATGATGAAATTATCAGCAATAAATTATATGCAAAAGGGAGGAATAGATGTATCCAGTCTTATTTATAATTATTTATTTGCAATTAATCTTAAATTTTTATTTTTTAGTAATTGACCATGTCGTAAAAATCATGAGACGCATATCATATTCTAATACATGAAAATAGTCAGGATTAAAGACGATGAAAAGGCTAATTGTAATTTATAAAGACATGTGAGCACTCTCATATGAAACTAGCCTAAAATCTAATTAACTAAAAATATATCAATTTTAAATATTTTGATCCACTATGGTATAAATTCTTATAAATTAAAGACACGTCTCATTACAGTGTATAGAAGCTCATGTAAAATTTTATTGTCAAAAGACTATCGAATCAAATTCTAAATTATTATCAAAAGACTATTGAATAATAATTCTAAATTATTATCCATATAACGTGTGCCCACAAGCAGAATATCAATGATAGGATATTGAAAAAGGCTTAATTACTCTTTTATCACGACCTTCATCCTCTTTTTTATTTCACCACTCAGAAAAGATTTTAAAATTAGAAATTATAGAAACATGTTTAAAATACATAAAAAAATCTAAATGATACAGCAAAAATATTTAAATATTTAGAAAATTGCAGAAATCATGTCACGAAATTACCAAAAAATGGAAAAATATTATAAATATATGGAAATTAAAAAAAATTGAAAATTATGTGAAATTCTTGTCATAAAAAATTTCGTTCTAGATATTACAAAAACTTATAAAAATATTAAAATATACTAATATATATTGAAAATACTTATAAAAAATTTGGGAATGACAAAAAATATTTAAAAATTTTGGAATTTACAAAAAAAATTGTAAATTTATAAAATTATAGAAAATAAAACTTTAAAATATAGAAAATGTTAAAAAGGAAAAGACTGGAAAAGCTTTAAAAATAAAAAAATGACAAAAACTATTTAAAACAATTGTAAATATTCAAAATATTTATAAATTCTACAAATTACATGAAAATATAGGGAAAATATAAATTAAAGGGTAAACAATTTTAAACTTGAAATTAATGTAAAACGATTAGGAAATTAATGAATTGTATGATTTTTTAAACAATTCGACAATTAAAGGAAACTTATTTAAAAAAACTAAAATTACTATAGAAATTTTGAAAATTAAGATAGGAAAAAATTACGAGAGAGAGGTGTTCAACCATGGTTGTTAAGAGAGAGAGAGAGAGAGAGAGAGAGAGAGAGAGAGAGAGAGAGAGAGAGAGAGTTTATTTAGATGATAATAGACAAGAATATCCATTTAAAAAGTCATGTGAGAGTAACATGCCTTTTTTGTCCATATATTTAACAAGGTCGGAGTTGTGGGGTTAGATGAAATCATTGTAGAAGTTCAAGGATTAAGTATCGAAAATAAAAATATGGGTGATGAAGTGAAAATCGAAATAAAGTTGAAGGCAAAAAGTGTGGCCTACCCTACAAAACTTGAACATTAGACATTACTTACTCTCTCTCTCTCTCTCTCTCTCTCTCTCTCTCTCACACACACACACACACACATACACACACAATAATAATAATAAATCACAGGCACATTTATAAACTATATATGGTCATTTGAGATTAGATCTACATTTATTTTGTTGTATATCATATTAAATCTACATTTATAAAGTTTACTTGAAATCTATCATTTTACTCAAATGCATCTGACTCTTTTAATCTAACAACAAGACCACTAATATGCAAATAGAGTCTCAATACTAAGAGTAAAGTTTTTCTCACCTCAAATGGAGCTCCAACAATGGTAGGATGAAATGTCTGAAAATATGTCAACATCCGACCTCCTAAGGTGGCCTCAAGGAGGTTAACTAGATTCACAAGCATGCTACATTAAATCTCCAAGCCAAACCTCCCTTCAAACTCCATTAGTCTTCCACCTTAAACTTCTCCAAAAAAAAAAACCACTCCATAAATTAGTAGCTCTACTCAATAATGGAGGAAATGGGAGTATTGGAATTAATTATGATGGAATATATCTAGAATATGCTGGAATAAGGTGGATACATGGTGGTGTAGGGCTCTTTATGATGTTTAGAGAGGGTGGTGGAGATCTCAAGATCTAGAGATCAGAGAAATCTGAAAATGGTTGCAGACCCACCCTCCCCCACTCTCCCTCTTCTTCCAAACCCTCAAATTATCCCAAACAAATACTTGTAAAAAAAACCAACACCAAAATTCCTTTTTTGCCTAATATAGGCTCGCTAGAACTCGAAAAGTCATCAATATAACGGTCCAAAATGAGACAACACACAAGGGTAGATAAAATATATTACTCTATGCAATCTCGTTCGAGCGAGAGTGGCCCCTCGTTCGAACGAGAATGGCCCCTCATTTTAACGAGAATGACTTCTCGTTAAAATGGGCCTTCAAATGACCTTCTAACAAGACTGACCTGTTATGCAGAAGGATCTCCTTTGATCATCGTTTGATCTTTGCTTCAATTGACATCGGACTCTAGTTCGAACAACCTCTATTAGTTCAAAAGAAACAACAATCTCGTTCGAATGACCTTCAACTCGTCTGAACGATTTTTTTCCATTTTCTCCAAATGTTAACCCAAAAACAACCAGTAGTTACCATTGAGGCCCAAAAGTAATCAAATACGGAAATCAAAGTCCATATTCTAGTGAACTGAATCCAAAATTCTCACCTATTCAAAATTTGTATAGGAAAGAAATAAAATATTGGGGGCGGGTACTACATTATTCCCTCCTTAGGAAATTTTATCCCCGAAATTATCAACCCGTGAATCCTCAAGCTCATGGGGTTTACCAATTTCAATCATAAGTCATAGAAATCCTCTAATAATTAATCATCAAATTACTCGAATGCTAAGATAACATCATACGCTTATTTCACAGTGTTTTGTTGCCAAGGGTTCATCATGCGACACGACTTAATTCCCTACTACATGCTAACTATAAAGGTCACCTAACCGTCCTCGAGTCTCTACTTCTTGGTGATAATGCTCAATCGAGTCCTAAGACTACCTTTGTTAATACCCAAAGCATACATTTTCCTTTATCGAGCAACTCTCCCTAGTGATCGACACTCACCCAAGTGTAAACCATAACATAATCAACAACGGATTCATCATTAAGGATTTTCTCAAACCTTAGGACTTACACACCTTTCTTTTTAAAAAAAATTGAATTGTTCTGACCACATAACTTTGTTTAAATTTAGCACTAACTTCGTATTGCTAGTCGCTTGCATCAAAGGGTAACACGCCAATAAGTCTCAAAACTATGCATCTAACTAATACCCTTACACATGATCCTCACGTGAATCTAATATCACTCTAGGTGTCTAACTAAGGAAGCACGTCGAGTATTACACAATCTACTCACCATGACAAACAACACTTAGCTCTACGTCTCCTTGAGTTAAAATAACACTTCCTAAAGTACTTTGACTGATGGGATTTCCTTATTCCTAAGGCGTTTCACTTGGTGATCCAAAATTTGAATAAGACGTACTTTAAATTCATGATTTTATTCGATAGAGATTCATTTCCATGTGATAGTATAAGAGGGATTAGAAATATACTGACGTAATTGGGATACATGAAATACATTGTGAATATTGGATAATTCCATAGGTAATTCTAATCGGTACACTATAAGGCCAATATAATTAGAAATTGTTTATTACTTCCCAATTCAATCTAACATACAGGCGAATGACAAGGTCTTCCATATAAATCTTCAAATGGGGCATTTTAATGCTTGCTTGATAACTATTGTTATAAGAAAATTCAATAAGGGGTAAATTTTCATTCCAATTGTCGGGCATATCTAACGCATAAGCTCATAGTATATCTTCTAATGTTTGAATTATACGTTCTGACTGTCCATCTGTTTATGGGTTGAATGTGATACTGAAATGAAGTTTAGTACCCATTGTGGTTTGAAGTGTTTGCCAAATTTTTCCTACAAAACGGGAATCTCTGTCTGACACAATTGACAAAGGATTTTCATGTAATGGAATAATTTCTCAAATGTATAGCTTACTAAGTTTTTGAAATGAATCAGTGGTTTTCATTTGCAAAAAATGAGAAGATTTGGTAAATCGATCTACTATTACCCATATGTAATTATATCTTTGGGATGTACGAGGTATTCCAATGAAAAAATCCATGGTAATATGATCCCAATCCATATAAGAATTGGTAAGGGTTGAAGGAGTCCACTAGGGTTGCGGGTGTTCTATCTTTACTTGTTGACAAGTAAGACATTTGCTTATAAATTTCTCGATATCATTTCTCATATTTGGCCACCAATATTATTTCTTTAGGGCGTGGTACATTTTGGAGCTTCCAGGACGAATCATAAACTTAATATGATGGGATTCTTGTAATAATTCTTCTCGAAGAGGTAAATCATCAGGTACATACAATTTATTTCTAAATTGTAGACCAATTTCCTCATCATATGAGAAGTCGTGATTTTCATCCTGAAGGGATTGCACAAAAGGTCTTGGGATTATTGAACTAAGACTTCTCTCTCAATTTTGGATATGCAATGATGTTGGAAAATTTTGAAAAAAGGGTATCAATTAAAGATCATATTGCTTTATGGTAACAACAATATCATAAGAAATCAAAGTATGGAGTCTTCCTACTCGATTACGACTTAAAGTGTTGGTTACCACATTTCCTTTGCCTGGATGACAGTTTAATTTAAATAGATTATCTTCCAAAAATTCCATCCAACGTCGTTATCTTAAATTTAAGTCCTTTTGAGTAAAGATGTATTTCAAACTGTTATCATTAGAAAAGACCTAAAAAATTTCATCATAAAGGTAACAATGCCAAATTTTTAGAAAAAACTACATCCGCTAACTCAAGATCATGAAAAGGATAATTATGTTAATTATTTTTGGTTTGTCGTCACCCATACTCTACAACTTTATCATCTTGCATTAACACACATCCTAACCCTTACAATGAGGTGTTAGTGTATACATCATAGCTACATTACTAGAAGGAATAGTGAGAATAAGAGCACCAGTTAAATTGTCCTTCAAAATTTGGAATGCTTGATTATATTCGTCAGTCTATACAAATGGAACTTCCTTCCTAGTTAGCTTTAACATGGAAGATCGATGAGAGAAACTCCTTCCACAAAATGACGATAATATCCAGCTAATCCTAGAATTTTTTTTTATCTAAGTGATATTGGTAGGATTTTTCCATTCCGAAATGGCTAAAATTTTGTAGGGACTTGGATTCCGTTTTCTTAAATCACATGTCCTAGAAACGTTACTTCTTTCATCGAAAAATCACATTTTCTCTTTTTAGAATAAAATCAATGGTTTCGTAGAGTACCTAATACTATTTGTAGATGTTGGTCATTCTCTACTGGATTCTTGGAATAAAGAAGAATATCATCAATGAAAACGATAAAAAAATGGTCAAGAAAAAGTCTAATGATTTTATGCATAAGATCCATAAAGGTTGCGGGTGCATTGGTTAATCCAAAAAATATTATGATAAATTCAAAACATGCATAATGAGTTCGAAAAGAAGTTTTTGGAATATTTTCTTCTCTTAGTCACGGTTGATGGTAACTAGATCGTATGTCTATTTTAGAAAAGATCCTTGCTCCTTGAAGTTGATCAAATAGATCTCCAATACGTGGTAGCGGATACTCATTCTTAATAGTCACTAAGTTCAATTTATAATTATCTATGCATAATCTAAAGCTTCAATCCTCTTTCGTAACAAATAATCTAGGAGCTCCCCAAGGAGATGAGCTAAGACGAATAAAACCTTTTTCAAGAAGATCATTTAATTGCGTATGGAGTTCTCAAAGTTCTAAATGAGCCATTCAATACGAAGGTATCAAAATAGGAAAAGTATTAGATAAGGGGGTAATCCTAATAATTCTTTGGGGAAACCATCCTCGAATTGTTCCAAAATTCTTAGAATTAAAAAAAAGATTTGAATTCGGAAACTTGATGGTTTAGATGGGCCTGATCCTTGAAATACAAAGGAATAATTTCTTCATTTTGCAAATAAATTTTCTTAGCATTACAATTAATATAAGCATGATGTCTTGACAGAACATCCATTTCGATAATAATATCAAAACCACTCTAAAATTATCAAGTTAACAAGGAATGTACCTAAACCAGGCTAAATTTTACCATTCTATAACCTTGTGTAGGTGTATTGATTTCCCCTGTTGGTAATTCAGTATCCAATGGAACAGTTAAAGATATAGGTAGTAATTGTTATAATTTAGCAAGTCTAAGACTCATAAAGGAATGTTTTGAACCTGAATCAAATAAAATAGGTTCAAGTAGATGATGAAAAAGTATCGTACCTTCTATCACGTCATGGGAGTTTCATGTAGGTAATATCGCATAATTATTTCCCTAATTCGAGACTTACACAATTTTCTTAGCAAGATTTGGCTTACGTTGGTTTTGGATAAGATGAGGATTTGGATTTCGTGAGGGATTATCTAATTGATGACTAATTGGAAAATATCATAATTTAGGACACTATGGCCTAATATGTCATAGTTCTCGACATTCATTACAACAAATCCATGAACATGTAGTGTTATGGAGAAGCTAGGAAGCTTATCCACTTTAATTTGGATAAGGTTGAGGTCGAGATTGAGGGGATCCTAATAATATGATTATTTCTTATAACGGGGGGGGGGGGGGGGGGGGGGGGAAATATCGTACCACGATGGAAGAATTTTATTCCACAATCTCTGCAATGTCGATAAGTAGAGAATACTTGCGAATTTGTAAAGGACCAACAACATTCTTGATCCATGAATGGAGTCCTCTTTCAAACTGATTGCATTTATTTATCTCAGTATCCACATAATGAATGGCCTAACATGATAATTTGGTAAATTTGGCTTTATACTGGGCAATGGACAGGTTTGCTTTTGATAATTTTAAGAAATCTACAGTTCGTTGATCTCGTTCAGCCTTGGGAAACTACTTTTTGAAGAAGATTGCTTCAAATTTCTCGCAAGTAAAATTAATAACATTATGGTTACGTGATATCGCTTGCCGCCAGAAATCAGCTTCACCTTCAAACATATAAGTCGCTAGAAGTACTCGGAGATGAAAAAATATATTAACTCTATTTAGAATTTTCACAATCTAACGCATCTATTTCTCATCTTCACCGGCACCTGGCGTTCTAAGGAATGACGGGGATCGTTGTCTTAAAAATTCCTTAAGGGTATTCATCCTACGAATTTCTCCTAAAATTTCCTCCAGAGCAGAGCAAGGAATTTTTTGTTGTTGGGCTAAAGATGTTAATTTCTGAAGACATCGCATAATTCATTCAGTGTGAGTCTGTTTAGTTTGAGTTTCAGTGGAGGGAATTCGAGTACTAACCATCCTAACATATAATAGAACAATCACAATAACAAATAGGAACATAACACAAGAATGTGTCACAAGCCTACTATATTATACAAGATAGAGTTCTATGACACAATAAAGTTATATATCACATTTCTTACTCTACATTAGCTAAAAGTTAGTCAACCTTCTAAATATGAGTAGGACACACTATGTGCAATACGTTTTGTATGTTATATAACATTAGGAAAGATGATTTTCTTTTGAATTTTTATTTTCCTCAGTGAGAACAATAACATCATTTTCTAAAAAGTCAGAATTTGGAATATTAAAGTGATCATCAGATTTTTTTGGATTGTCATCTATTGAATCACTGGGGTCGGAAGATAAAACAGCTATCAGTTCACCATTAGAGGTAGAAAATGGGTACGTCGGTGGAGTCGATGGTACATATATTAAAGAAATATTTATGGGCTCGTGGAGTATTAATGGAACATTAACATAATCAGTTACTTTCCTCATCACTTGTACATCGCCCAAAACTCGATTGGTCAATACTAGTCGCTTTATACCGCTACTGGAACACTGAATCTTCATCTACTGCGCATATCATTTCTCTGATCCTTGCCAGTTCTTCCTCTCTGACTGTATTCTCCCAACGGTTGGTTGGTAAAATATCCACATTAATTAGAAATTAATCTGACGTACCCATGTTGTAAAACGAAAATACCACGTAATAGTAATTAAGATGTTACAAAAAGATAAAATAACTAATATCTTATAAGCTTTTCTAATATAGAATGATAACCCGGTGATATGTTAAATTTAAAACATTCTCTGATACCGAATTGTCACACCCTGCCTTTTAGTATGAATGCAAAAAAGAGTATATATAAAGAAATTAATTAAAGTTAAGGCATAAAAATAGAACTTTATTCATTATTAAAATGGTATACATAGTGTATTACCACGTAGGGGTGAACTAAATTTTCTGGTCAACTCGAACTATTAAGTAGAAAATAGAAAAGTGCCACTCGTTGCTCCCATGTGTCTTAGTCTCCGTACATACAGTCACATATGCAAACAAGTGACTGGTGTTTGTCTCAAAAGGGGGAGAGATATTATCCTCTTTCTCCTGGGCCATATGGAGGAAAAAGGAATTAGCACAAATATGTTAAGCATGTTTTACCAATTTTATAATAATTATTTGTATAGATGAGAGGTGGACTGTATATAGCATTCAGATATCTATATAATAAAGTTAAAGAATTAAAGCTAGAAATCCCATACTTATCAGTTTATTATAAATAAAATCAAGGATTATGAACTGTTAATCCCATACTTACCCGTTCACTAAGGGGTATAGAATTAAATAAGCCATTAGTAAAACTAAATAATAAGTAATCTTAAATCTTTGGATAATAACTGGCTTGGCACACAATTAAAATGTCTCTCATACATATGTAGCTATAAGTCCGGCTCTCAACATCGGAGACCATAAGCTAAGCAGAAAAATTTCGTGGGATAACACGACAGTCTACTCCCTAATTATTATTTATGCTTCTTAAAACAAATATTAATGCACAAAGGTTCATGGTGAACTATATCTTACAACAAATTGTTATGATACCAGTTATTAGATGACAAGGGTTTAACTTGATCTGATTTATCATAATTACAAAAATCAATGATATAATAATATATGAGTATGGTAATTTCCACATATACATGGAAACAAATACGACTATCATAGAATGATATCGATAAAAGTTAAACAAGTACGTAAAATTTATTATCAAATAGGTAAAATGACCTACTTGCTCGAGATTTTGACCCACTTATGGATCAAAACAGAATATTGGGAAGAGATGGTACTTGATTATCTATATACAAATGTTTGGGTGAATAAGTTTTGTTGGAGTTGGGGTTGTTTTGGTCAATTTATACCAGAAACAGTATCTTTTATAGCTTCAGGAGTTTAATTATAAATAATTGGGACTTTAAAATATTAGGCTTAAGGTCAAATTTGAACTTTGGTGTAAAGACTTTTTTACTTACAATATTTTAAATTGCATATAGACAAAGTTTAGGGTTCAAATTCATATTTTGGAAAAGTCAGGAGGGGTCAAATTATAATTTAAGAAAAAAATTTCAATGTTAAATCCTTATTTATCCATAACTTTTACTAGGCTTGACCAACCATAGCCTTGCCATATACCATTTTGACAAAAAAAATGAAATAAAAATATTTGAAAACATTTAAAAAAAATTATTGGCCATGTACCCTCACGCACGTGGTCAAGGTTCCTGGTCAAATAGTTCATCTTCAACCTCTTGATTGTTAACTTTAGGGTTTCAGAATTTTAACCGAAGATATCTCCTTTATTTTTACACCAATAACTTTAAAGGTGCAGCAATGGTGATAAACAAGTGTTAAAATGGAAAAGGAAATGAGGAGAAGCGGAATAAACACTAGTATATAAATGGTTCAACCATTGGCCTACTCCACTGTGTAGGCGAGTGTGAATTTCACTATAAAAGTGGGCACTAATGGCCTAAGTGATACAATTATCACTACTTTCTCTCTCTACTGTAATAGAAGAAAAGATTGAGTAAGGGTTTATAATTTTCAATCCATCCTTCTAGGGAAGAAGATGGGTTTAAATAGTGCTTGGGGTGTACAATGCACCCCAAGCATGCAAGGTTCATGTCTTTAGTGGAGTCACAAATAGGATCTTGACACCTGTCGTTCAGAATCTATAAGTGATGATGATGCAAATATTTCCACCCATGCAATTGTGATTCTGTCATAAATTCCTACCCACATGGACTTGCCATACTGAAGTCCTTCTTCACATATGGTGAGGTGTCGTCGTGGGGGTCTTGGCCTAGCCAAGTATGAGATCCTAGTGTCTGTTCGATCATTTCATGGAGAATACTGGAGTACAGTCTCAGCTGATCGGATGTTCATCCGAGTTAAGTTTGAGTGGGCCAATTAGCCAATTGAGGTCTCGACTACTGAGAGTGTAAACAAGATGAGACTAGTTGGTGAATAAGTCGATTTAGGGGTTTCAACCTAAGACTATAAACGAGGCCGAGACTACTGGCGTGGGATTCTTGTAGAGAGTGTGATTTATAAGATTGGCCTGGGCCGAGCGACTCCCAGGTTGGGACGATGTTACACCTGGGAATATCAATCACCCATATCCCTTAGCCTTCAGTGTGAGTAGGAGGGTGAGGGTTAAAAGAGTCTGAGGGTAAATGGTTGAGGAAACATCTCTGACTGATGGATAAGTTGTCATTTCATTGTTAAATTTTTGCTAGTGATGATTATTGAAGTGACATTTGGTAGTTAGTTTATAGCTCAACATGTTGGAGATGACACATGTCAAGGATCTCTTAGGTTAGCGTCTCACACAAGTGTAGGTGGCGACATAGTCACTTAGGATTTTGTGCCCTCATGTTGGCTGTCTTAGGACTTGTGCCCCATGATTTGATGGTTTAAAAACCACCTTTGATAATTTTCTCTCTCTTCTTTGCAAAACTTTTGCCTGCCTAGAGATTTTGTGCCAGTCGCCATTAACACTCCCATTTTCTCCTTTGATTATTATTATTTGAGGCGCCTTATTTTTTATTTCATTCCTTCCAGGAACTTTTCTTCAACTAGTTAACTCATATCCATCGATTTCTCTTTGATTCAAGTTTATGTTTGCCTGGTTTTCCTTTTTCTCAATTTTTCGATGAGTTTCTACATTTTTTGGTGGTGGAGTAGGTGGTTTTGGCCATTATCCTTTAATTTTCTTCCATGTTTTAGGTAGGAGGAGGTGTCACTAGGGAAACGTTCTAGTTTTCAGTCCATTTCAATCTTAATTTAGATATTTTGATGACTCACCGATCACCTTCTCCGGTGAAAACCCTAACCAGTGTTCTTGTTCTTGCATTCTTAAAAATGATTAAGTTCCCCCTCTTTGATCTTAAAGTCAACCTTAGTCAACCTAAAACTTGTTTGGATGTTAAAAACTTTGTACGAGTTAGCCGAGCAGTATCTAACTCTTAGGGGGAGGTATTTTAAGGAGATACTAAGGATAAAAGATGAGGCCTCTATTAAGCATAGGGCCGAGGATGGTCTTACACTTCCAATCCATTCGATCCCATTATCTGTCGTACTCCCTACCATTGTTGAACTTAGTGACTCAGTGTCTAAGTCATTTTCTTATGAATATGACAATCCTTTCGTCTCCTACACAACGAAGAGTGTGGATTCTTATGAGGAGGCTATGAGACTTTCGACATCCTCTTCTGAAGGGTTTGAGGAAGATGAGTCCTCTTCCCAAGACTCTTCCTCTCATCATGCTAAGTTTTCTAACTGTTCAGAATCATCTATTCGAGAGATATCGGATCAGGTCGAGTTAAGGGTGGAGGGCGTAATTCCACCTCCCCCAATGGTTGTCCCACTGTCAGCTATTCCAGGTGATGAATTCTCTCGTTAGTTTCCAAGTGATGTCACGGTTATTAACTGGGATGATGAATGTTGTTCGACCGAGGATACACTTGACATATCTTATGACGAATCTTTTTCCAACACTATTACAGAGGTCGATCTTTTGACTTGGAGTCATCTTATGTTATGAGACCCTCTATTAACATGATGGTGCCTTCTAAGGATGAGAGAGAATTTCATGGACAAGATGGAGAGATATCGATGTATGAGCAGATGTTCAAGGTCGACTTCAGGCTTCCAATTCACCCCAATGTACGAGCCATTTTGGCTAATTTTGGTCTCAACCCCTCTCAACTATTTACCAATGCCTGGAGGATAATCATCGTCTTCGTGTCGCTTTGGAAGTTAGTTCATCACACTAACCTTCCAGTTATCATTTTCAGGGGATATTACAATGTGTCATCTCTAAAAACCCAACCTGGCCATTATCAATTAATATCCAGGAAGCTGACAAAGAAATTCTTAATTGTGAACCAAACCTCTAACCACAACTGGAAGCCCCATTATATTTCCATATCTGGATCTTTAGAATTTAGCTCAGATGTTGCCTGTAGCACCTCAGAGCCTAGGGTTCCTTAGAGATGGGCTAAATCACCTATTTTAGTCAAATTAGACCCCTGTTTGAGATTTGATGCCCGCAAGAAGGTGGCAAAGATTAGGAAACAGGGTAAATAGGGTGGTCTTATAGAGTTTGAGCAATTGATGACCCCCTACTTTTTGGAGCAGAGGGGTTTGGGAGTGGACCCCCTAACTGAGTTATGTATGTATTTTTTATGTGACTGTTGTATCATATTTTTGTCGTCTTTGTTACTAATCTCGTCTTCAATTTGCAGATTATGGCCATCCTCGATCCACGCCGCGCGGGCGGGTAGCGTGGAGGAAAGGATCCTTCGGGTCCTGCGCGTCCCTCTCTGGAGCGCTTCGATCGGCGTCGTTTGAGATGTGGAAATGTAAAAATGTAGAGAGATTCAGAGTCGCCAGTCTATTTTACTCGAAACAGACAAAAGAAAAAGGGGAAGCCACCCTGAAGGATAGAATCCAAAGACATACTGGTGCGTGCGAAACCAAGACGATTCCAAAAGGGTTCGGAGGCTTAGTTACGAAATGGGAAGGTGTTAGGCACCCATTCCGCCCTTTCGATTTCTCATGAATATTTGCTATTTTCCTTTTGTTTCCCCCTGTGATATGTGTGCATGTGTATATATAGAATGGAGGTAGGAATCCTCGACTTGTAATATGGAAAAGATAAAGCGAGTCATCCGTAGGAATATATAAGAGTAATATTAGAAAAATAAGATTTACGCGATTACCCCTCGTTGATCGTTATAATGAAACGATAAATCATATGGAGTAATGCGTCACTAAGGTCAAGTATATATAATATAAAGAGAATGGATTTAGAGAAGATAAAAAATGAGAGAAAAAGTGAGAAAAAGGACTCGAGTCTCGGGTTTTACCTCGAGACGCCTACGTAGCCTATAAAGGCATCAAAGTCCACGTAGTTCGCATACAAAATGAGGGGTGGGGTTTATCCCATAAATCCAAATGGGTAATCTCTTATTTGTAAGTGTGTGTGTAGAAAAAGTGTTTTAGTTGTGAGGAAAGTGTGAGAAAAGTATGAGAATCCCTATTTGGAATTTATGAGCAAACCCTCTTTTTCTTATCTTTTTGGGGTTATTTTATTTATATGAAAATAAGATATTTTCAATAATACTAAATAAAAAGTATATTAGGATGTGTGAGATGAGATAATAAAAAGTGCTAAGTAATAAAACAAGTTATTGTGAATTTAAGAGAATTTAAGAGAAAGTTGAGAAAGTTGAACCTTCTTAAATATATTGAGCTTGATCTTGAATGTTGGAGAGCAGCCCTTGCACTTGGATGATGATGGAGAGTGGCTAATTCACCAAGTTTGATGAAAAGGATGATGAAAAGTGGAAGTAAAAAGGGGATTTGGATGTTGAAATCACACTGCCTTCGAGAGAGGTTTCTGGGATTCGTTCAGAGAGATTTTTATCAGATCTGGGCTCTCTTTGCAAATGAGGTGAAGGCCTCCTTTTATAGGCCCAGGTGAGTGCCGATCGGCATAGACCTGTTCCTGCCTATCGGCAGGTGCCGATAGGCAGGGTCTGGAACCTGCCGTTTGGCAGTGCGCTTCAGGCTTTTTTGGAAAATCGGTCACCGAGGGAAAACCGTTGGTCAAAATCACACACGGGGAATACCGTTGGAAAGGTAATTCAGAGACATTAGAAAGTCCTTTGGACCACTCCCGAGTTCGGGAGTTGACTTTGGGTGAAATATGGCTCGCAAGCATTTGTCAGTCCATTGGACGGGGAATTTCTCGGACTCAAACAGATCGTTCATCCGCATGGTAAGTCCGAATTGGGCACGAGGTGGACCATTGGAAAGGTTAGGAGATGTACTTCCACTTACAAAGAGTTTGACACGATTTGGGGAGTTGACTTTGGTCAACTGGGCTCGGGAAGCATTCGATGACCTCTCGGAGTCAAACGGATCGTTCGTCCGCATGGAAAGTCGGAATCGTGCACGGGGTGGACCGTTGGAAAGTGTATTTAGTGCCCTTTAAAGATTCATTCAGTCTCGATCGAGATGAAGAGATTGACTTTTAGGTCAAATTGAGCCGGGGAGTGCCCGATGGCCTCCAGGTTAGTACTCGGGACATAACCTGGGTTTACGGTGATGAAGGGAGGTACTAGGGCCTAAGGAAAGTTAGGGGGTAACAGAATGGGGTGTCTATAGAGCCCCTCGACATGTGAGTTTGGAACAAATGATGACCGTCGAATAGACAACACATGATGCTTTTGAGGGAGTATGATCGATTCAAAAGGTCGAGGCCGATTCTGTGGACCTAAGGAGCGTTCTGGGGATGAATGATGATCGGAGGTTTAGGTCGATTCTAAGGACCTAAAGTGTGTTTGGGGAGGGTGACCAATTATGCAAGTCAAAGCCAAATCTGCGGGCTTGGGGTAAAGGTCTAATAACTGGGGTTAATTCTGACCTAAAGAGTGGTGACGATCGAGGACCAAGGTCAATTCGGATCTATCTCAGGTAACGATCTAAGACTGGGGCCAATTCTGACCCAAGAGTAGTGACGACTAAGGACCGAGGTCAATTTTGACCTAACTTAGGTGACGATCCAAGACCGGGGCCAATTCTGACCCAAGAGTGGTGACGAACGAGGATCGAGGTCAATTCTAACCTAACTCAGGTGACAATCCAAGACCGGGGCCAATTCTAACCCAAGAGTGGTGATGACCGAGGACCGAGGTCAATTCTGACCTAACTCAGGTGACGATCCAAGATCGGGGCCAATTCTGACCCAAGAGTGGTGACGACCGAGGACCGAGGTCAATTCTTACCTAACTCAGGTGACGTTTCATTACCGGGGCCAATTCTGACCCAAGAGTGGTGACGATAGAGGAACGAGGTCAATTCTGACCTAACTCAGGTGACGATCCAAGACCGAGGCCAATTCTGACCCAAGTGTGGTGACGACCGAGGTCAATTCTGACCTAACTCAGGTGACGATCCAAGACCGGGGCCAATTCTGACCCAAAAGTGGTGACGACCGAGGACTGAGGTCAATTCTGACCTAACTTGGGTGACTATCCAACATCGGGGCCAATTCTGACCCAATAGTGGTGATGACCGAGGACCGAGGTCAATTCTAACCTAACTCAGGTGACGATCCAAGACCGGGGCCAATTCTGACCCAAGAGTGGTGACGACCGAGGACCGAGGTCAATTCTGACCTAACTCAGGTGACGATCCAAGACCGGGGCCAATTCTGACCCAAGAGTGGTGACGACCAAGGACCGAGGTCAATTCAGACCTAACTGAGGTGACGATCCAAGACCGGGGACAATTCTAACCCAAGAGTGGATAAAGATTGGATTTTGATTCTGCTGGACAAAGAGCTTTGTGATTTTGATCTGAGATGGGGAGCTGATAGCTGGGGAAGCTTTTAGGAGACCTCGTAGGGGGGAATAACCTATTTTGGGTGCTGTAAGAGAATTCCGCCCAAAACCCACTGATGCGTTCGAGCCTGTTGCAGATGAGCGGACCTTGCTGCGGGAGCCATCGCATCATTGCTCTTCGAGAGTGATCCCTGGTGGTTATGTAAGTAACCCGACCTTTGGTATTCTTCTCTTTCTGGTGATTTTTCTTTCTTGACTTTTGATGAGACTTTTCTTTTTGCCAGTCTGATATTTCTTTGAAGAACATGCGCGCCCATGGGACAATGGGTCTCGAGGATGTCTGAGAGCATCTCCCACTTGTGGTGCGCTGGGTGGTCTCATCAGTGGGTTTTGGGCGGTTGGCATCAGTGCTGGATGAGACGCCTCATTCAACAGAGGTCTTGTGAGCTTTGGGAGAGAGGTGGTGGGACGCTAACCGCACCTTTCATTTCAGTTTTGGGGAGATGATTGTGACTCCCATAGACATGCAGTAGTTGCTGGGGATGGATTGTGATGGAGAGCAGATAGAGGTGGATCGCTCTTTACGGGTGAGACCGGAGGCAGTGCGTGCAGCACTTGGTGTAGGGAGGATAGTCTTTGGGGATTCTATTCGGTTGTCCCTGCTGAAGGATGTTCTGCTGGGTAGGGAGGTCAATGTGGAGGAAGGGCTGCAAGTGAGGCAGATGGCCCAGTTATTCATTCTGCTGGTTTTAGGAGGTTTCATGGTGGCGTCGAGCGGCGCAACGTCGTCCATTTATGGTTTATGCCGTACTTGAGGTTGTTTTCTAACATCCCCTTCTATGATTGGGGGAGTCTGACCTTGGAGAACCTTTACTTTTCTCTTGATGCATTCATCTTATGCTGCCGACAGACCTTTACTTGGGCCACGTACCTTCTTGAGGTATTCTTCAGTTTGTGCATTTCTTTTCATGCATTCGCATTTTCCTTTCATGCACTCGTATTTTCCTTATGCGTCTCTTTTTGCTTGTGAATTCAGACGTGGTTCTATGAGGTGATTGGGTGCAATACCCGGCTGATTTTTTTGAAGGATGACACTGTTGGGGACTTTTGTCGATTGTATCGATGGCGTAAGTCCAATCAATAGTTGAAGGGATCTCTTTCCTTGGAGGCGGTGCGTCAGGTCTTGAATGACCTTACCAGTGGTAGGGTAAGACTCTTTCCATTCCAGTCTTGGTTTTTGTTCCTTCTGGTCTTGTATTGATTTATGCTTTCTCGGAGATTTTCAGGTGACCTTTTACCCGTGGGGGATAGCCATTCAGGATGCGGGGGGACCGGGGTGAACGCGCGGATGAGGCATTTGCTGGCATGAGAGTTTGGCCATTCCTGGTACCTTAGGGAGAGGGTGGTTCGTTAGATTGCTGAGGAGGAGGTGGTGGTACCACCTGCGTAGCCTCATACGTCTATGAGGCGGGAGCGACTGATAATGGAGGATGATAGGACCATGGTGATGATCGGCGAGTCCTACTTGCTATACACCGATACGGCTGCGCCGTATGACTATATGGATTTTATGACAAGCTGGTTGATGGCACCCAGCATATATGATGCCCTGCCCTTCCCTTCAGCGGGTTCGAGTCGGGCGGTGGGATCTTCCCACAACGGTGGTGGTCCGTCGGCATCTGCGGCGACCTTGGAGGTCCCATTTGTGCGGTTTCATACCGCTTCATACAACATTCGGCGGGATGATGGAGGGATGGTGCGTATGCTGCACTGTCCTCAAGCGATGGATCCGAAGGAGTTGGGTTTGACAGAGGAGGTCCTTCGATCTGCGGTATACTTTTCTATTTTGGTCATTTCTTTGATACTGATTTTTCTTTTTTCTTGCAGCAAGTCCGGGTGTCGACCACTTGGCTGAGGGACATCAGAGACTGGATATCTTCGGTAACTGCCCACATTCGAGATGCGGTTCCTGTCCCTTCTTGCTTGGTGTCGTCTGCCTCGTTCGGAGAGGACTCGGGCTCGAGTAGTGGTGGCGCATCGTCTCGCCGTAGGGGGAAGAGAGCACGCCACAGGGGTGGAAGCTCTTGAGAGAGAGAGAGAGAAAGAATGTGAGTTCGGGCTGTGTCCTATTGTTTTTTCTTTTTTCTTTTTATTTCCTGCAAAGATGATGTAACACAAAAAATAGATATTTGCAATGCAATGCAATTTTTTTTATTATCTTTTATTCAATGATGAATGTATGCATATGCGCTTTTTACTTTGCTGCTGAGATCGTAAAAAGGAATATTTTTGGATTTTTTTTTGAAGGAAGGTTTTTGATTAAAAAGAGGAATTTAAAGGGATTTTGAAATTCTGTTTATTTTTATTGAGTTTTCTGATTTGACAAAAGAGGAAAAAAGGGAAATTTCTAAAAATGGGGGGGGGGGGGTTGTCGATCGGCAAGCACCCTAACCTGCCTATCGACAGTTCAGTCCCACCAATTTAAAGCTTTGAATGGTACCCTCTTTAGCCTTTGGTACCTTGTGGGGTAGGATTCCCTCCAATTTATGCAGGGATTGTGTCTCTTGTGAGGATCTTCAAGTATAAAAAGGGTAAGGGTGGAGTGTTTTCATCACACCTTTGCATTCTTACATACTTGCCCACCATCTCTTAGCCTTACAAGATGGCTCTCCCTGGTAGCACCGAGTTTTTCAATTACCTCGAAGCCTTGGAAGTTATGTGATCTTATAATGTCGACTATGATGCTTTCAACATGCGCCGAGTCTCCTTGTGGCGCAATCGGCCTATTGAGTGGAATATGCTGATGGCGACGGTTCAATTCTGGTACCCCGAAGGCCATGTATTTCGCCTTGGGTTGGAAGAAGTTTGTCCTACCTACGAGGAATTTTCTTCCATATTGGGTGTAAATCCCAGTGTTGCTATGTCTTTTCCCGAATTTTCCCGTTCTCCTAGGGATTTGTTAGCCGAGCTTCTTCATATTTCTCCTTCGGCGGCTAGATCATTGGTTACTGGAGGAATGAGCTCTCTCCCGGCGGTGCTGTAGTCCATGCATTTGCGGGAAGTAGGTGATGCTGGCTACGCTGGAGCCGTTGTTTTGGGTCTGGTTTCAAAATTGTTGCTGGTGACTGGGGAATTACAGGTGGACCCACAATTTGCAGCCATTACTTTATGGATGTCATACCATCGCAATCCCGCGACGATGATATTGGCAGAGACTCTGAATGGCCTGGATGCTTGGAGAGAAGGTCATTCTGACTTTTTGAGCGTTAGCCCTGTGATGCTGTTCATGTGGTTGTCTGAAAGATTTCGCTTGTTGACTCCTCCAGAATATCCCTTGTCGGCCGTACCCAACTTCTTTTTGCGCTACTTCATCCACGTTGGCCTGTATATTGAGAACTGGGAGAATTGGCTTGTGGAGCATGGGGCTTGTGCTCTGTATTGGTCAGTGCCTTAGTGGGGGCAGTTGCAGCCTGTTTTGGAGCTAGGAGAGTATTCATATGTGCGACTGGTTGGTCTCAGACAAACCTCTTTTTATTTCGCTTGGCGGCTTTTGAGCCAATTCGGCTGGGCGCAGGTCTTGCCCCCTCGGACCTCAAACTTCTTTCCTGTAGAAGATTTGACTGAGCACCTGCATCTGTTGCTTGGGTCTGTGTGGGAAAATTGGCGTTCGTCGACCCGTACCTCTCAGTCTGTCGGGAAGGTTTTCCATGTCCCCAAAGATTATATGAAGTGGTTATGGAGGAAAGTAGTAAGCAAGTTGTTTTCAGTGGAGACTGGACAAAGATGGTTAGTTTTATCTGACTCCATGGAAGGGGGCGTTGTGATCTTTTCGAAGATGGTTAAGGCTCATCGATCCATGGAATGTTTACGGCACTCTATTCAGGCAGGGGAAACTTTGGGTCCTCAGGGCGTAGATGATAAGGGTGCAGGCTCCTCTGGTAGCTGTGGGTAGGACTCCTGGGGAGTTTATTTGTGTGATAGGTGTGGGGATTTTATTTGTCTTTTTATGGTAGTGGGGAAGGGAGTTATCCGTTCCTTTTTCTTATGTAATCCGTACTGTAATTTCTTATTAATGAAATAAATAAGTTTCTGATCATCCAGCTGTGCCTTTTGATGAATTTTGTATTTTGAATTATCTATACTGATCGCTAAGGCATACATAATCCTTTTGTTCAAATAATTTTAGAATGAACCGTCATTCTCGGAGGTAAGAAAAGAATAGTATTATGTGAAAAAGAAAGGTTTCTCACCCATGTGAGGTGCATGAGTTGCCTACGTACCTCTGGGGTTTTTTGAAAATGTTTTAAAATAGTTTTGGTAGAGGATCAGGCCCACGTAGTTCTGGGTAGAGGGAAATGAAGTGTTTTTTTTAGAATAGCAGGGGGATGAGAAGAGTTGTAGCGTGCCGAAATTTTGGACTAGGGGTATGTGAAATCAAATCCCCCGATTTTAAATCCTCTAAAAACCTTTTTAAAATTATATTTCCTTTTTATGAAATAGATATGCGGAAGCGTAAAGGTGATGGTTCAACTTAAATACCAAAGTTTTAATTTCTTCTTCAAATTAAAATTAAACAATTTCATGACACTAATTTCAATTTCACTTAAACACCATTAATCAAACATGTAGTGATTAAATTAAACCAATTTTATCTTCTTTACCTAAGCATGCGTTCTAGATGATATTGTAAGATAAAATAAAACAAGAAATCACTATTCCGCGATGTACGAGGAAAAACCCAAGACGGGAAACAACCTCGGACGACCCTAGCCACAAATCCACTAGATACAGTTTTACAAATACAAGACAAAAGACTTACATCACACGACTCTATCCCTCTTAAGGCCCGACGCTTCTTCTTGTAGACACCTCTTCCTAGCGGATAACCTAGGAGCTCCACTGCAGTTTCGAAATCCATCGATCGGACTTTATATAGTTACCGTCACCTGAACTAGGAGCTTATCTCCAAGTGGGTAAATCAACATAAATAACTTCTTCTTTGTGGGATTTAGAAGCAAATCCAAACACTCTCTTCAATTCGGTGTAGAGATAAACCCGGTGCCAAACTCCAAGCAAGATGTGTATATATATATATATGAACTTGGATGAATAAAACTATGGGTGAAAACTAGAGTGGTAGATGAATTTTACTTTGAAAATTATCACTCAAAACTTGATCTTTTTCTCTTTATAATTTTGCTCTCAAAACACTCTCTAAGAGTTAGAAGAATATGAAAAAGATTAATTAGAAAAATGGTGTCCCGCACATAGATATTCAACAAAAAGTAATGGGGAAAAACCAAGTGGGAACGTGGGCAAAACTGCTTAAAACTGTCAAAAACCTGTTCCCGCCGAATCTCGTTCGAACGACGTTTCGTTCGAACGACATTCTCGTTCGAACGAGTCTTTTAACGAAGTTCCAGTATGAACTCATTAGAAGCTCGTTAGAAATCTCGTTAGAACGACCATCTCGTTCGAACGACATTTCAAACGAAGTTCCAGTATGCCATAATGGGAAGTCGTTGGCAATCTCGTTCGAATGACTTGTGGTTCGAACGACAATCTCGTTCGAACGACACTTCGAACGAACTCACAGATTGTTCAAAAAATTCTTTTTAAGCCCAGCAACATTATATACTTTATATATAAGTTTTAGTAGAGAACATCCAGCAACATTATATACCTTATATATAAGTTTTAATAGAGAACATCTGAAAACAAAACACAGTTTTAAAAAACTAACACCCATTATAAACTTGATCCACGCTCCTATATATACATAAATGCATTCATACCTTGGGAGCATGGAATCACTGTTGATAACGTTGAAACGAGGCACATAAACCACGGCATTTTGATGAAGCTTTAGACACTTGGCCACTACGTCTTCAACAAACACGTCGTAGGCTTGAAAGATGATCAATATACTCTATCCTATGACTCAAACGTTTTTGTCCGGAATTGAGCCAAAACTACAAAGGACTCAATTGGAAATTTCTGTCCTTACAAATCTCCCCCTTTGGCTATTCTGGGACAAAAACTATACAAAAATCCTAAAGGGCCGTCAAGCTCTACTAGACTAATAAAATGTACCACCCAAAATAAAATTACAATGATTGACCCAAACAACCCAAAGGATCACAATCATTGCCGGTGAAAGTTTCCACTTATAATATGATTCCTGCACACTTAAGCAAACACATTACACACATAGGGAATATCAATATATTTAATGCAAGCGAACTAAGTACTCCCCCTAAATTAATTCTCCCCTTTATCAAACAAACCTACTTAGAAAGACGTCTCCCCCTAAGATAAATCTCCTTAAACTAAGGTGTGATAATAGGATTAGATACCATTTCTCACCCCTATCATTCTCCCCCTTTTTGTTCAGGAATAGACAAAGGCTTAAAGAATCAAATGATGACTTGTTTCCCCCAAATAAAGCATATACACCCTCTAAACAAAGCAAGAGATAAAAGAATGGGATAATAAGTTAAAAACATTGTGCATATAGTGATGAGAACGTTAATGCATATGGGCAACAAAGATTCAAATAATCCAAGAAATAACATCGAATACCAACTAGGATGCACTAAAATGATATCAATATGATATATAAATTATTAAGAATGTGTTATCAACAAAGAATGCAATAATATGGATATCAAGTATGAATTAAAGCATATATGGATTAGAAATCAAGGCAAAGACTAAAAAAAATATCAAATATATGTATACATAATATATACCAAATAGACTCAAGTACACATATATAGATATAAATACATAAATGACACACACAAAATATAATAGGAGTCTTTCACACTCGTATGATAAAAACGTGTCATATGGAAACGGAAGTGTTGGGGTGTGAACTAGTAACGATTAAATTTAGACCCAATCACTTAAAACATGTTCACGGAGTTCTCAATTGATTGCAAACTTCATCACATTTGAATATAACCTCTTGTGACAAAATAGATGAAACTCAATGAACAAACATACACGATGCATACAAGTCTAGCATATTGATGATTCTACAAACCAATAGAGTCATGACATGAAATACGCAACTAGGATAAACGGACATTGTGCAAACCGTTGATATACCATCCAATCTCCATCAATATGCATTTATATTAAATTTGAATGAATATATCAATCAAACATAGTCCTTGGCAAATTATTCTTCTTTTTAATGCCATATTTTTTGTTTTTAAGCCTTTGAACCACGTATTGCTTTTAGGTCCATTCAAAAACGGTGGCTTACAATCGCAAAGGATAAATAAGTCCTTTCGGATCCCTTCCCCGTGCACATTTATATTTATCATGTATTTATGTTTCACACAAATCTCACGTGCAATGGATTTTGACATGCACTAGTCCTCCTAAGTCACAGATATGTAGATGACAAGATTGGAAGGAGAACATCTCACATAGCTCAAATATACATATGAAGTTAAGTTTCAAAAGAGCTCGTGCATGTGTGAATAGAGGCATATAAAAATAGAATCCATTAGATCAATACAAAATCCAACTACTCCATAAAAAATATGGTAAAGAACATTTTAAGGATTAACAATCTAAACCAAAAGTTCTAGCCACATGAGAGCGTTAAAGGAGGGATTCAAACACAAGTTTATGCCACTTAAAGTGTGTCAAACCAAAATACACACAAAATAAAATCTTTTTGAGTTTTTTGACATTTTTAACCAAAATATAAAAATATATACTCAAAAGGATAAACAAAAAAAATCATTTGTATTTTTCATTAAGCTTAAATGAAACAAATGAAACACAAATGTGAAACAAAAATCTTATTGTATTTTCATTTAATGAAAACTAGATGAAGAAATAAAATACAAAAGATAAACAAAAATCATATTTCTAGCATGAGATATGTGATTAAGCAATGACCAGAAAATGATTAAACAAGCATACATTTAGCATGTGAATATAGCATGAAGTACAAAAGCTAAAGTATGCAAACACTAACACATTCATCCTTTAGATTTAGCAAGGGAGGAAGCACGTGAAAGTAAATGAGAATCAAAAATCCTATTTTGCAAGGCAACCAAGTCGGATTTCCTAATCCAAATTAATGAAGAATGACTCTTTTGGGGTGTAGGAATTTTAACTACCTTGATTACTTTACGTTGGGTATTTCTACAAATTCGTTTAAGATCATAACAATATTTCCTAAAGTGCCCTTTTTGACCACAATGTGTACAAGTAAAAACACGTCGAACATGAGTACCTAAGGAGTGATCTCTAGAGTCATTCCTAGTAGATTCTCCTAAAACATTGGTTTTGTCTCTATTAGTAGATTCATTACACGTATTGAAGCCTAAACCACACATGTCATTTTTAATTTGGATCGTTCTGAAGATTTTATCTAGTTTTTCCGAACGACACTCCAAATCAAATTTGACATTACTAGAGTCTTTTAATTTATTTTGCAATTCTAAAATGTTAGACTCTAATAACACATTTCGCTCTTCAAAAGCAAGAAGATCCTTTTTCAAGGATTCCATTAAACCTCTAAGGCTATCTCTCTCGCCTTCTATATATTCAAGCTTCTCTAGAAGATCTTTCTCTCGTGTCCTAAGGTCTTCAACCAACATGCTATTATCAACGACCTTGACACGTTCTTTTAAACTAGCTTCTAACTTCAAATTAGATCTTTTCAATTTAATAGATTCTTTATAAATTCTTGAAAAGTATTTTGAAGTTCACTCACATTAACCTCTTCATCATTTTCACTCTCTCTTTCGTCTCCACTCTCACTATCATAAAAAACAAGGGAATCAAAATTTTTGACCTCGGAAGTGTCATGAGTTTGAGTATCTTCATGAAAAGATTCACTTTCCGTGCTCACATGACTAGCCATAATAGCCACAAAATTTGGCTTAGTGGGGGAATCGGGTCCCTCTTCCTTATCACTATCACTAAGGGTTGCATTATATGAAATGGGTCGTTTACCCTCTTTCCTTAGTTTAGTGGGGCACTCAGAAGCCCTATAGCCATAACCCTCACAACCAAAACACCTATTTGACTCGTCCCTATTTAATTGTTCATTGATAGGTTTAGGGATCTTCTAGGCTTTATCATACTTAGGAGTTTCAAATTTCTTAAAATCATTTTTAAATTTATCTTTGTTAAATTTAAGAAATTTTCAAAATTTACGAGCAAACAGAGCCATGTCTTCCGAGTCACTATAACTCTCGCACTCTACTACTTGTTTGACCTCTTTTCGGGCTTTTAAAGCAATGCCCTTTTCAGTTTTCTTTTCAGTTTTAGAGGGAAACATGTCTAGTTCATAGGTTTGTAAATCACCTAAAAGCTCTTCTAATTTCGTAGAAGCTAAAGTTGGTAAAGAATTTAAAACAGTCACTTTTGGAATAAATCTATCGGGTAGGGACCTTAAAATTTTCTTTACAACTCGGTTGTTGGGTATTTTCTCTCCCAAGTTAAAAGATGAATTAACAATATCATAAAGACTAGAATAAAATTCATCAAAAGTTTATTTTTCAGTCATTTTGATAGTTTCAAATTGAGTGGTGAGGTTTTGGAGTTTCGAAGCTTTAAAGACACTTGTACCTTAGTGAGTGAGTTGTAAAATATCCCAAGCTTCTTTAGAGGTCTCACACGTCATAATGCGTCGGAATTCATCCGGTGTGACAGCGCTAAACAAGGAATTCAAACCACGGGAATTAAAATTTGAAAGTTTAAACTCATTCTGAGTCCATCTATAAGCCGGTTTGGGAACACGTTCATTTTTAACTAAATGAGTTGGTGGAGACCACCCGTTAACTACAGACATCCAAACCCTTTCATCGATAGATTTAAGTGACGATTTTATTTGCGCTTTCCAATAAGCGTAGTTAGAACCATCGAAAATAGGAAATTTTGAAAATGGGGAAAATTCCATTTTAGTCAAAAATTATTTAAAGGATCTTTAACGAAATACTTTATCGCTTTGGCTCTGATACCAATTTGTGAAATCAAATCCCCCGATTTTAAATCCTTTAAAAACCTTTTTAAAATTATATTTCCTTTTTATGAAATAGATATGCGGAAGCGTAAAGGTGATGGTTCAACTTAAATACCAAAGTTTTAATTTCTTCTTCAAATTAAAATTAAACAATTTCATTACACTAATTTCAATTTCACTTAAACACCATTAATCAAACATGTAGTGATTAAATTAAAAAAAAATTATCTTCTTTACTTATGCATGCATTCTAGGTGATATTGCAATATAAAATAAAACAAGAAATCACTACGCCGCGATGTACGAGGAAAAACCCAAGACGGGAAACAACCTCGGACGGCCCTAGCCACAAATCCACTAGATACGGTTTTATAAATACAAGACAAACGACTTACATCACACGAATCGATCCCTCTTAAGACCTGACGCTTCTTCTTGTAGACACTTCTTCCTAGCGTATAACCTTGGAGCTCCACTGCAGTCTCGGAATCCACCGATCAGACTTTATATGGTTACCGTCACCCGAACTAGGAGCCTTTCTCCAAGTGGGTAAATTAACATAAACAACTTCTTCTTTGTGGGATTTAGAATAAATCCAAACAATCTCTTCAACTCGGTGTAGAGATAAATCCGGTGCCAAACTCCAAGCAAGATGTATATATATATATATGAACTTGGATGAATAAAACTATGGGTGGAAACTAGAGTGGTAGATAAATTTTACTTTGAAAATTATCACTCAAAACTTGTTCTTTTTCTCTTTATAATTTTTCTCTTAAAACACTCTCTAAGAGTTAGAAGAATGTGAAAAAGATTCATTAGAAAAATGGTTTCTTGCACATAGATATTCAACAAAAAGTAGTGGGAAAAAACCAAGTGGGAAAGTGGGCAAAACTGCCAAAAACCTGTTCGCACCAAATCTCGTTCGAACGGCATTTTGTTCGAACGACATTCTCGTTCGAACGAGTCTTCTAACGAAGTTCCAGTATGAACTCGTTAGAAGCTCATTAGAAATCTCGTTAGAATGACCATCTCGTTCGAATGACATTTCAAACGAAGTTCTAGCATGCCATATTGGGAATTCGTTGGCAATCTCGTTCGAATGACTTGTGATTGGAACGACAATCTCGTTCGAACGACACATCGAACGAACTCACAGATTGTTCAAAAAATTATTTTTAAGCCCAAAAACATTATATACTTTATATATAAGTTTTAATAGAGAACATCCAGCAACATTATATACTTTATATATAAGTTTTAATAGAGAACATCTGAAAACAAAACACAATTTTAAAAAACTAACACCCAATATAAACTTGTTCCAAGCTCCTATATATACGTAAATGCACTCATACCTTGGGAGCATGGAATCACTGTTTATGACGTTGAAATGAGGCACATAAACCATGACATTTTGATGAAGCTTTAGACACTTGGACGCTACGTCTTCAACAAACACGTCATAGGCTTGAAAGATGATCAATATACTCTATCCTTCTCTAACGTTTTTGTCCGGAATTGAGCCAAAACTACAAAGGACTCAATTCGAAATTTGTGTCCTTACAGGGTAGAATTTCTTGAGATGGTCTAGGTTGACTGGATGAGCCATCTCCTCCCCATCCAGGTCACTGAGCATGGAGCACCACCGGATAAGATTTTCTTCATAACGTAGGGGCCGCTCCAATTGGGTTTGAATTTCCCTCTGGGGTCCCAGATTTGTTCTATTATCTCCTTAAGGGATAAATCCCCCTCCCGAACACCGCGATCCTTGACTTTTTTGTTGAATGATCGCGCTATTTGGCGATGGTACCCCCGTATGTGGTAAAGATCTTTTAATCTTCTTTCATCTAGGAGGTCTAGCTCATAAAGACGGCTTTGGCACCAGTCTTCTTCACTAACCTTGCCTTCAAGCATGACACGTAGCGAGGGTATTTCTAGCTCCACAGGTAGGACTGCTTCCATGCCGTAGACCAGGGAGTAAGGGGCAGCCCCAGTAGAGGTTCGGATTGAGGTTCGATAGTCCCAGAGGGCATACGGGATCCGATCGGCCCAATCCCTACAACTTTCGGTCATCTTGCTGATGATGGCTTTGAGGTTTTTGTTGGAGGCTTCAACCGGACCATTGGTTTAAGGTCGGTAGGGAGAAGATTTGTGTCTCTAAATCCCATACTCGTTGACTACTTTTGTGACTTCTGATTCGAAATGCAACTTGTTATCTGATACCAGCTCGTGCGGGACCCCATATCGGCAGATGATATTTTTCTTGAGGAATTTGGCCACTTTCTTGGCATTCAATACTGCGTATGATTCAGCCTCGACCCATTGGTGAAATAATAGATGGCAACCAAGATGAACTCATGTCCGTTTGAAGCCTTTGGTGTAACCTTCCCTATGATGTCGATACCCCAGGTGGAGAACGGCCAGGGAGAGGTCATGTTGTATAATTCTTACAGAGGCAAGTGTTGAAGATTAGAGAATTGTTAGCATTTGAGGTACCTCCGAATATAGGCGGTGCAATCCTAGATTATGGTGGTCCAGTAGTAGCCCTGTCGGACGATCTTCTTGGCGAGTATGTGACCATTTATTTGGGGTCCGCATTCCCCGTTGTGGATTTTCTGCATTATTTTCTCAATCTCAGCCCCTGCGATGCAGTGTAGATGAGTTCCATCGAAGTTCCTCTTGAGTAGAGCTTTGTGACAGATGATATACTGGGCGGCCAGTCTTCGAAGGGTTGTTCGATCTTTCTTGTTGGAACCCTCGGGATACCTACCATGTTTGAGGAGGCACCAGATATCATAGTACCAGCAATCATCTAGTTCGGGATCTTCAGTGGAGACAAGCTCAATATGGTAGCAATGGGTCGGTTTCTCTTGCTTTTGAACCAGGAAGGGGGTCATTGTTATTCCTTTGGGCATGTCGACCATGGAGGCTAAGGTGGCGAGAGCATCGGCTAGGTTATTCTTTGCTTGGGGTAGGTAATGGAAGGCCATATCTCAGAACCGGGAGGCTAACTCTTCTAATTGGGCATGAAAGGGTTGGAGCTTTTCATCCTTGACTTTCCACTTTCTTAGCACTTGATTGATGATAAAGGCAGAATACCCGTAGACATCAAGGTATTAAATACCTTTCTTAAGAGAAACTTTGAGGCCCACTGTGCATGCCTCGTATTTCGTCATGTTGTTGCTGCAAGGGAAATCCAATTTAGTGGCGATGGGAGTGTGGGAGTCATCTGGGGCGATCAGGAGTATCCCAATGACATATCCCTTTTTGTTGGCAGCGCCGTCAAAGAACATTTTCCATCAAAGGTGGTCTTAAGTGGTGTAGAAGATATTTTCATCTGGGAATTCATAAATCCGAGCATCCTCTTCGTCTATGGAATAATCGGCGAGGTAGTCAGATATGGATCTTCCTTTAATAGCTTTCTATGTGACGTACACGATATCGAACTCGGTTAGGAGCATCAACCATCGGGCCATTCGACTGGATAAGGCGGGTTTCTTAAGCAGGTATTTGATGGGATCCATTCGGGATACAAGTTTGATGGGGAAGGAGAGCATATAGTGTCACAAATTTTGGGTGACCCAGACAAGTGCGACACATGCTTTTTCCAATGCAGTGTAGTTGACCTCGTACCTAGTCAATTTACGACTGGCATAATATATGGCTCTTTCTTTGCGGGAGTCTTCAAGATATTGGGCTAGCAAAGCCCAGCTGTAGTGTCAGTTATGGTTAGGTATAGGCGCAAAGGGAGACTAGACTGTGGTGGCATGAGCACTAAAGGTTGGGTCAGGTATTGTCTGATTCGATCAAAAGCTTCTTGGTAGGCCTCGTTCCAAACCTTGGTTGAATCTTTTCGGAGGAACTTAAAGATTGTTTCATAGATGGAGGTTAGCTGGCTAATAAACCGGCTGATATATTGCAATTTCCCAACGAAACCTCGGACTTCTTTCTCTGTTCGGTGTGGTGGCATCTCAAGTATGGATTTCAGCTTTGCAGGATCTGCTCCTATCCCCTTTTCGCTGACCAAAAATCCCAAGAGTTTTCCCTTTGTAACGCCGAAGACACACTTTTGTGGATTAAGTCGCATATGATACCGTCGCAGTCATTCGAAGAACTTTCGGAGAGCGGGAACATGACCCTCTCTAGTTTTGGACTTGATAATCATATCATCTGCATAGACCTCGACCTCTTTATGAATCAGATCGTACAGGATGGTTGTGGGAGCCCTTTGGTAGGTAGCCCCAGCATTCTTGAGACCGAATGGCATAATGGTGTAGCAAAAGGTTCCCTATGGGGTGATGAATGTGGTTTTTTCTTGGTGGTAGGGGTGCATCTTGATTTGGTTATATCCAGCAAACCCATTGACAAAAGACTTGAGAGCATGACGGGCTGTGTTGTCCATGATCATGTTGATATTGGGTAGCGAATAATCATCCTTTGGAGAAGCTTTGTTTAAATCTCGATAATCTACACACATTCGAACCTTCCCTCCGGATTTTGGCACAGGTACAATATTGGCAAGCCATGTGGGATATTCGATCACCCGAATGAAACCCACGTTTAACTGTTTGACCACCTCTTCTTTGACCTTGAGCGACCATTCAGTGCGGAATTTCTCAATTTTTGTTTAACCTGCTTGTAATCTGGGAGAGTGGGGATCTCGTGTTGAGCTATTTCAGGATCAATGTCGGGCATATCATCATAGGACCATGCAAAGACATCTACGAACTCCTTCAGTAATTCTTCGAGTTCTGCACGCTCAGGCTCGTCAAGGGTGGCCCATATCCTAATCTCACATAGTTGGATACTAGAACCGAGATTAATAATAATAGTATCTTCTTCATTAACTTGAACGCGTTTATGTTGTTTATTATTAACCTTATTTAGATCAGTTAAGAATTGTTCATTTGCAAAATCATCATCATCAGAAGTTTGATTAGAATTCAAGCAGTTAATGTAAGGCATAGCAAGATACTCAAAATCTTCATTTATTTCATTGATAGGAAAAAAAACATTGAGAACCTCATCAAAAGAGGTCTTGATTACATTTGAGCAAGGATAGACAACAAAAGAAGAAATAGGGTAAACATTGGGGTCAGGGGAGATTTCACGAGGTAGAACTGGCGTAACATGCCAGTTGAGGAGAGGTGTATCAGCAACTTTAATCAAACGGGATGGGTCTATTCATGTAGTGCCTAAATGAACCATGCAGAGTGCCAGCCCCAGTGTCTGTAAGTTGAAGGAATCTTTAGAATCGCCTTCCTCAGTCTCTTCGGCATCTTTGATGAGCGGTTGTACTTGGTTTGGGAAACTTTCGGCCCATGGGTAGCTATCTTGGAAAAAGATCTCCATTCCCGGTCTCATCTTATTGTCTGTGTGGTCATACCATGGTTCTGAAAAATCGCAAAAGGGGAAGTCCTCGCCTTCTTTGATGTATCATCCATTTAAGGAGTCTCTTGAGATAGTTCGGATGCAGTCTGATCTTCTCTTTGGTCGAGACTAGCAGATCATTCTGACTTCTTGTTCTGATGGTTGATACCCCAAGCCACAAGGAGGGAAATCTTTCTTTAGTTCGATGGGCTCGATTATCCCTTACTGTCTTTGCCCTAACCCCAGTCTGGGCATAAAGTGCATGTTTCTGAACATTTGAATCACATTGTCATTTCCATGAGGGTTATATTCTGGATAAACCCTTTCTTTGAAACCGTTCGTTGTCGGCAGTAGGACTGGCTCGACTCGGAATCCTGATAGAAGCATATCATTTGATTCGTGTTGTATCTCAAGAATTGGACTGCTGGTGCTCACCCCCTCAACATTTTCATTGTCACCCAAAATGGTGATGACTCTCCCATCGGTAAAAAACTTCAATTTATGATGGAGTGAGGAAGACACGCCCTTGATACTGTGGAGCCGGGGGTGTCCGAGCAACAGGTTGAAACAGTCTGGGATGTCTATGACTTGGAATTCAATGACAGGGTTTATAGGGACAACACCTATTGCAAGTTTTATGGACCCCATCACCTCACGATGGGTATTATCGTAAGCACACGCAGCGACGGAGGTTGGAGCGAGGTCGCTTTCTTTCAGGCCTAAACACTTGAAGGTTCTCAATGGGCAAACATTTAAGGCGGATCCGTTATCGACAAGAGAGAGTGACACAGCCTTCCCCATAACTTCGACTGATATATTGAGTGCATGATTGTGATTTGGCCCAATTCTGGGGACTTCTTCTTAAAAAAATGATAGCATTCGGGTAGAGGTTAAGGATCCAACCAGATTTACCGCTTCTTCTGGTGTGGTAGAAGGAGGAACTATGGGTCCAGTGAGAAGCTTGATTAAAGCATTTCTGTGCAGTTGGGAAGACATGAAAAGCCCCCATGGAGTGATGTTAGCTTGGGTTTTCTTCAGTTGATCAAGGATCTTGCTCTCCTCGATGGTTATCTCTGTCATAGGAAGGTTTTTAACGCCCTTCTCTTTGTCATTTGCAGGTAGTGAGCTTGGAGCCTAGTAATGTCTCCTTGATCTGGTCAAGTGATTTACTGATCAATGGAAGAACATGAATCCCATTTCCTCATCAATCTCAGGTGGTTCTGCCACCCTGTTTATTTCTACGAGGAGTTTTTCAAATGATACCATCCCACATATGTCTGCTACTAGGTCAGCTCTTCCTGAAGCTTATTCTTCACTCGAGTCTTCGAATTCTTCCTCCCATTCGGTGGTGGAAACTCTGTTTTTTCATGTAAAGTTGATGCATTCCACAACTTCAACGGCTTCTTCATACAAGTTCTCCCATTCCGTGGGGATATGTGTGATTGAAGGGACCAAGCGCCCTTGTAGCTTCAAAGTGTCAAGTAACCCGATGATACTGCAAATGCTGTTGGTTTGCCCGAACAATTCTGCCATAGTCTGGACAACATCATCTAGGCTGACTTCATTGGTTGGTACCACCCACTTGTTTGAATCTCGGTCCCATTCTTGTGCCTCCAAAAATAGTGTACTGAATCTCTGGCAATCGATGACCATCTGTGAGGGCAATTTCATCCCGAACTCTAGGAGTTAGTTTAACACCTCTGACAATTCCATACTTCCATTTTCAGAATGGGTACGAACATCGATGCATGCTTTGGTAAGGAGTGACAGTACCTGATCTGCGAGGCTAGTAGGGTGTAGGAGGAAATATGGGCAAGTTTGAAGAGGTTTAGGAGAGTATATGGGTGTGATTTGAGTTGAGGGATCGAAATCTGGGTTTTCTTCCAAGAAGATGGCATTGGTGTGATTTGGGAGTGGGTTGTGAGTAGTGTTTGGCTTAGGATTAGCTGGTGGGGCGATGGTACCCCGGTCAATGAGATCTTGGATTATGTTCCGAAGGTGAAAGCATTGGTCGGTAGTATGGTCAGCAGTTTGGTGGAAGGCACAATGAGCATCGATCTTGAAGTTTCTTGGGAGTGGGTTTGGCAATGGACATGGATCCATGGTTTGATGAGGTTTCGACTTAACAGGGCTTAGTAAACTTTGGAGAGGGGAGCATGGAGCTCAGTATATTCCCTTCGGATGGGGGTAGGGCAGCTTTCTGGTGCCCATGACGTGGTTGGTTGAGAGATGTTGTTGATGGTCGAAACGGTAGCACTGGCAGGCTTGTCATACTTTCTAGGGGTGAACTGTCCGGACACCATCTTTGGTTCAACCTCTGTTTTATCGAGGCTCTCCTCGATTTCCACTCCAGCCTCCCTGAGAGATCGGAAGTGGGGATAGTATTTTCCTCCTATCGTCGCTCGGACATGGGGCAAGAAGTTTTTCTTCACTATGTTGACCTGTTCTTCTTCAGATGGCCGATTGGTCATGGTAGCTGCTCGCTCTCTCCACCGAGTTATGAAGTTACTAACTCATTCTCCTGGATTCTATTTAAGCAACTCTAAATCACGACGGGTGACCTCAAGCTCTTTATTGTATTTGTACTGTGACATGAATTCTCGGGCTACATCCTCCCAGCTACGGATTCTGGATTCCTCAAGAGATAAAAACCATCGGAGGGCACTATCCTTTAAAGTTTGCTGAAACAATTGGGCCATCACTTCTTCAGAAGACCCTAGTAGAGTCATGGAATGATGATAACTGCGAAGATGAACAATTGGGGGTCCACTCCCTCTGAACTTCTCGATATTTGGCATCTTGAACTTCTCGGGTAACCTCGCTTTAGGATAAGGAGTCATGTGGGTGTAGTCCATATAATTCCTAGAGATCCTAACTTGGTCAAACTTCTTAGTGAGCATCTTGAGATCCTCTTTGACTTTATCCAACTCCTCCTCATTTGGATCAGCGACTACAGGTAGGTTAGCCATAGGCTGAGCAATGTTTGGCATTGGAAGCTGGGCAGGCGGCGGCCCATTGACAGGTGGGGCACTTGGAGCTTGATAATATTCTTTTGAAACCCAGATAGTCTCAGGTAGATCTATAGAACAATGGAATAGGTCCTCGGGCTCTTGAGGAATAGGAACTTGGTTTTGTTGCATCTCTTGGACCTCGGTTTGGAGGTTATCAATCTTGGACACGAGCTGAGCTAGGACTATCGTCAGATCTGATTGTATGACTGGTGCTTGATCTGTATTCTCCATGGAAGATGGATGGATTCCGGACTCGGAAGAAGTAGTAGAAAAATGGATGAAACTCCGGGGTGATTTTACTAAAGATCGAAGCCAATAGGGAGCCAGACCAAGGGCTTGCGATCGACCTGAGAAGGCATAGGATGAGATTTTTTTTTTTAAAAAGGAAGAATTATTTTTGGATTTTCGATAAAGAAGGGAGAAATGTTTTTGGATTTTTGATAAAGAAGGGAGAAATGTTTTTGGATTTTTGCTAAAGAGGGTAGAAATATTTTTGGATTTTTGATAAAGAAGGGAGAAATGTTTTTGCAGACGCAACTCAGCAGGATTATTATGTTTTCACTTGTATTTAATTATCCTAAATGCAATGCCAGACAGGACCCGAGCCTGGAGAAGTGGGGGTCTTAATATATGCAAAGCTACGGTTTGGACTTGTAACCAGGCTCACGGACAGCGTCCCGTTTTAAAAATGCCCAAAAATTGGGCGGCAGGCCGACCCAGAATTTCAGCAAGTTTCAGGTTGAAACTGGCAATCTAATGTGTGTGTCCTAGGTCTGACACCTATATGCGGGTATGCAGTTGATTGGGTGAATCGGTAGGGGTTCCCCCATTTGGCGTTACTTCCACGATATACGTCTTGCTCTTGCGGGTAATCGATACGTGTGGACAAGCCATTTGATATACGTGAGTGTATGTGAATTGCCTCACTGTATACCTCGTGGGGACGGTACGTGTGAGAGAAAATTTGATATATTCGACGTACGTGAACGAATTCCCTGCAATATACCTCCCGTCATGAATTCGGTCAAACGATACGATGCGGGGGAACCGTTCGATATACGTCGAAGGTACTTGGCCATTGGAAGGTGAGAGTCATATCGCTTAGGCTAACTGCGACCTGTCGGACCAGCGCCCATCACGAAGTGACCCTCCAATTACTGGGTAAAATTTGGTCAATATCAATGCTCTTTGGTGATGTCTTGTGAATCATGCATGATTCTCTTATTAGTATCTTATGATAAGAATGCCTTTCTTGATTATGCCAAACAAGGAGCAAAGTACAAGTACCCCAAAAGTTACACCAAGTATGGATGGGTGACGCGTGCAACATGGGGATATACATGTGATCCTAGGTGCACGTGGTGTGAAGTGCACATGGAGAAATTTTTACAAGTGTGTGAACATAAGCATAAGTATGGGATACATATGAGAAATGGGAACTTACAAATATAGGTGAAACATAAGCAAATATAGCATTCATGTAAATAGAGTCAAGACCACAAAAAAAAACACATATCCCTAGTAGAGTCGCCACTGTGGCCATCCCCGATCCTCGCCGCGTGGGCGAGTAGCGTGGAGGAAAGGATCCTTCGGGTCCCACGCATACCTCTCGGGAGCACTTCGGCTGGCGTCGTTTGAGATGTGGAAATGTAAAAATGTAGAGAGATTCAGAGTCATCAGTCTATTTTACTCAAAACAGACAAAAGAAAAAGGGGAAGCCACCTTGAAGGATGGCATCCAAAGACATATTGGTGCGTGTGAAACCAAGACGATTCGAGAAGGGTTCGGAGGCTTAGTTACGAAATGGGAAGGTGTTAGACACCCATTTCGCCCTTTCGATCTCTCATGAATATTTGCTATTTTTCTTTTGTTTCCCCCCGTCATATGTGTGCATGTGTATATATAGAATGGGGATGAATCCTCGACTTGTATCATGGAAAAGATAAAGCGAGTCATCCGTAGGAATATATAAGAGTAATATTAGAAAAATAAGATTTACGCGATTACCCCTACATTGATCGTTATAATGAAACGATAACGCATATGGAGTAATGTGTCACTAAGGTCAAGTATATATAATATAAAGAGAATGGGGATTTAGAGAATATAGAAAATGAGAGAAAAAATGAGAAAAAGGACTCGAGTCTCGGGTTTTACCCCGAGACGCCTACGTAGCCTAGAAAGGCATCAAAGTCCACATAGTTCACATACAAAACGAGGGGTGGGGTTTATCCCATAAATCCAAATGGGGAATCTCTTATTTGTAAGTATGTGTGTGTATGTAGAAAAAGTGTTTTACTTATGAGGAAAGTGTGAGAAAAGTATGAGAATCGCTATTTGGAATTTATGAGAAAACCCTATTTTTCTTGTTTTTTTGGTTTTTTTATTTATATGAAAATAAGAGATGTGCAATCATACCAAATAAAAGGTATATTAGGATGTGTGAGATGAGATAATAAAAAGTGCTAAGTAATAAAATAAGTTATTGCGAATTTAAGAGAATTTCAGAGAAAGTTGGACCTTCTTGAAGATCTTGAGCTTGATCTTGAATGTTGGAGAGCAGCCCTTGCACTTAGATGATAATGGAGAGTGGCTAATTCACCAAGTTTGATGAAAAGGATGATGAAAAGTGGAAGTAAAAAGAGTATTTGGATGTTGAAATCACACTGCCTTCGAGACAGGTTTCTGGGATTCGTTCAGAGAGATTTTTATCAGATCTGGGCTCTCTTTGCAAATGAGGTGAAGTCCTCCTTTTATATGCCCAGGTGAGTGCCGATCCGCATAGACCTGTTCCTGCCTATCGGCAGGTGCTGATAGGTAGGGTCTGGAACCTGCCGTTTGGGAGTGCGCTTCAGGCTTTTTTGGAAAATCGGTCACCGTTGGTCAGAATCGCGCACGGGGCATGCCGTTGGAAAGGTAATTTGGAGACCTTCGAAAATCCTTTGGACCTCTACCGGGTTCAGGAGTTTACTTTGGGTCAAATATGGCTCGAAAGCATTTATCGGTCCATTGGACGGGGAATTGCTCGGACGCAAACGGATCGTTCGTCCACATGGTAAGTCTGAATCACGCATGGGGCGGACCGTTGGAAAGTTTAGGAGATTTACTTAGATATTCCAAAGAGTTTGAACCAATTTGGGGAGTTGACTTTGGTCAACCAGACCCGAGAAGAATTCGGTGACCTCCCGGAGTCAAACGAATCGTTCGTTCGCATGAAAAGTCAGAATTGCGCACGTGGCGGACAGTTGGAAAGTGTATTCAGTTCCCTTTGAAGATTCATTCAGTCTCGGTCGAGACGAAGAGTTTGACTTTTGGGTCAAACTGAGCCGAGGAGTGCTTGATGGCCTCCAGGTCAGTACTCGGGACATGACCTGGGTTTACGGTGATGAAGGGAGATACTAGGGACCTAAGGAAAGTTAGGGGTAACAGAATGGGGTGTCTACACAGATCGTTCACCCAATACACCTGACTCTATTTAGAAGATTGTTACTCCTAACCTTGCTAGTCTAATGAAGTAAACGGGTAAGAAGTTGACACCCCCTTGACAAAAAAATCCATTGCTCGCAACCGCAGCTAGGTCGAGATAAAAAAGAAATGGAAGTAGGTCCTTGAGGACATCCCTTTCCCCCAATAGCAAAATAAGCGTAATGACAACCCGTCCAGAACAACGTCGACACAAGTAGTACAATCTCTTATGAGGATGCCTTATCGTCTCGTCTATCCAATTTGAAAATCATCTTGGACTACCTCCTAGGGATTAAGAAGATGGCCTTTGAGGTATTGGTCTCTATGACGCCGGAACCAGACATCATTTTCTGGAGTCCATGGATGTCTCTCTTCTGAGTGACTTCTGCCTCTATAGAGTTTTCCAGGTCGTCTCTTTATAAAAACTCTAGTATCTTTATTTCACCTCTACTTTAAGTTTGTAGAGGCATTGGACTAATATCTAATATTTTTTTGCAGTCCATTTTGTCTCTGAATTAGGTCCATCAATGGGTCTAAGAGAGGCTTCCTGAGATTCAGTTGGCCTGGGGGGATATAAAAAATGAGAAGGATTTGAAGAAACATATCTTAACCCAGGAGAATGACCATAAGAGGGAAATAGATACCCTGAAGACCCAACACACAGAGGCCATGAGCAAGATGAACACAGATCACGAGGGTGCAATCAAGACCTCAACCGACAAGCAGGTGACCGATGAGAAGGAAAAGGTGAAGATTGTTATTAAGAAAGATTTTGAGGACTCGAAGAAAAAATATGCGGAGTATGTTAAGTCGTTTAAGGAAATCTTGGGGTATAATCTTCAGTATCTTAAGAGAGGTTCTAGGACAGCCTGTCATTGGACTACTCTCAAATTCCCTGATGTCTCAAACCTGGACAAGGAGATTAAGGCCTGTGACTTCTCAATTCTTTGGCTATAACTGCACTGACTGAGATTGAGGGATTAACACAACTTGGGCTGACAGTCCAGATGATCAATGAAGAAGAAGAAAAAGAATATGATAATGATGATGATGAACTGACAAGGAATGAGGCTAACAGCACCTTGGTCTAAGATGGGGCCCAGAAGAATGAAAATACTGAGGTAAAAAAAATGATGCCATTGATGTGTGTGCGCAGGTGGAGATCGAGGGGAATCAAATAGATTGAACCTTCGATTTTCTATTAGGGCGTTCGTCTATGGCATATGCCCTTTACTTGTGTAAAATTTAAACAACTTATAATTTTTGAGTCCTGATGGTTTAACTTTTGTTTGAATAATGCATCTATATCCTTGTCTTAATTTCTCTCATCTTCAAACTTTGCTAAATGTTATTGAATGCAAATATTGGTATCTATTATTTTTTCCAAGTCTTCTAATTATGTTGTATTTGCTTTCTTTGAGCATAATTACTGCTAAGCAACCTTACAACCTTCTGATTGTGGATATATTCTCATCCCTAGCCGAGAAGTAATTCAATAAATTTTATGATTTTTCAAATTACATCACATTCTGACAGCACCACATTGTGATATTTACACGATTTTTGAATTTGAACCACCAAATTAATGGTTTTTAACTACAAGTCCCCTCTCATCATTTTTTAGAGTGTATAGATAAGAGTCGCCTCGTCATACACCATTGTCTCTATGAGAGAGTTTTACTCTGATACCACCACGTCGTGATGTTTAAATGAACCATAATTAAATGATTTTTAAGTTTGAACCACCAAATTGATGATGTTTAACTATAAGTCCCCTCTCGTCATTTTTTAGAGTGTATAGATGAGAGTCATCTCATCATACACTATCATCCTGGTGAGAGAGTTTGACTCTGATACCACCACATTGTGATGTTTAAATGAACCATAATTAAATGATTTTCAAAGATTATTTGTGTTTTTCACCATTTTAGTGATGTTATCACATTGTTCCCCCCCTCTCAGTGTTATTGAGAATCAATGGACAAGATAAGTCTCGTCTGGTTTCTCGTGTCACCGAGAGTGGGTTAATGTTAAACCACCATATCCATGATGTTTTTTTAGCTTAAGACAACTTGAATCATGCATTTGAACACTTCATATAAGAAAAATATGAGAGAACACTTGAAAAATTTTCATTCATTACTATGGAATATTTCTTATACAATGGTAAAATAAAATTTATACAGATTACTAGTGATAGTATTTCTTTAAATGGTCAGCGTTCCATGGGTTTGAGAATGGCTATACCTCTAAATTCTCAAGCATATAGGTTCCTGGGATAACCTCTTCAGTGACTTTATAAGGGCTATACCAATTTACGTAAAAATTGTTCTGCTTCTACTAGATTTTCTTCAGGACCGGATCCCCAACGTCTATCGACCTGGCCTTGACCCTCTTATTATAGATCTTCATAGTCCTTTGCGGGTAAGCAACCTTTCTGACTTCTGCATCTTCTCATCTCTCTTCGATCAGGTTCAGGTCTAGTCTGCGCTACTCTGTGTCTGTCTCCAGGCTATATGTTTGTACCCAATGACTTAGCAGGTCGAGCTCAGTGGGTATTAAGACCTCTGAGCCATATTCAAGCATAAAAGGGGTCTCCCCTATTGGTGTTCTTTTTTTTGTCCTATAGGCCCACAAAACAACATGTACTTCTTTTGTCCATAAACCCTTAGCGTCTTCCAATTTCTTTTTTATCCCATCTAAGAAAGTCTTGTTGGTCACCTCAGTCTGGCCATTTTCCTGAGGTCGGTCTGGCACTGAATATAACTGTTTGATTTCGACCTTATTACAATAGGCCTCCGGAGACTTGTTGTTAAATTATTTACCATTGTAGGGGATCAAAGTTCTTAGCAAAAATACCTACGGATGATATTCCTTCACATAAATTGAACATCTTCGTCTCGATTATAGTGATCATAGCCTCAGTCTCTACCCACTTCAAGAAATAATCAATCACCACTACTAGGTATCTGTAGTTTCCTATAGCCCTAGCAGGGGTCCCACCAAGTCAATCCCCCAGACTATAAACGACCAAGGGAAAATGATAGATTATAAGGGTTGATGAGGTTTATGAGGGATGCAGGCATATCTCTAACACTTTTCACACATCTTCACATAATCGATTGCGTCTTCGGCCAAAGTTTGGCCCCAGTAACCCTAAATAACTATTATTTTCTCCAAATACCTTCCTCCAATGTGTCTTGAGAAGGATCCCTTATGCATATATTTTAATACATACTCCACCTCAATGGGATGAACAAATTATAGAAAAGGGAGGAGGAACCCTTTTTTGTACAATACATCTCCTATTATCAAAAACTTTATTGCCTTATATCTCAACTTCTTCCTCTTGGACTTAGATTCTGGAAACTCACCATGTCTAATATATTGGATGAGGGGATTCATCCATGATGCTCCCTGGTTCATGTTTAAATAAAACTCAATTGCATTGTCGTCCTCTTCAATGGTCGACCTATACAGTATCTATACTAGAATTGATCGTTGGATCTCAATTCTTGTTACATATACTAACCTTGCTAGATAATCGACTCGGTTATTCTCTAGTCGAGGTATCCTTTTGAACTTTACCTCTTCAAATTTCACTAGTATTTTCTTCACCCACATCAAGTATTTGACCATCCTTTCGTCCTTAGCCTCATATACTCCTAAGATTTGATTTACCACCATCTGGGAGTCACTGTGAACTAACATTTGGACAATATTTCATGCTTTTACAAGGGAGAATCCTACCAAAAATGTTTTATACTCCGACTCCTTATTAGATGCTTTAAAGATGAACCTCAGGGCGTATTCTATGTTGGTTCTATCTGGGGCCGATACTATCAACTCGGCTCCACTTCCTGTTTCACATGAGGAGCTGTCTACAGACAAGCTCAAAATTATACCTCCCTTTGAGAAGCCCCCTTCACCCAGGACTCCATTTTTAAACAAAAAAAATTATTCTTCAATTTTGACCATGACATGCCTTGCTACACAAGTCTCGACTTTAGTTGGGCTTCTATTTTGTTTTTCTGGCTCAGTCATTGATACCACAAACTCTTCACTATTAACGTCATCCCAAGTGAACTCAGCAAGAAAGTCAGACAAAGCTTTCCTTTTAATTATTTTTCTTGATTGGTATGCGATATTAAATTTCCCCAACTCAATAGACCAAGCCAGCAACCTACTCGATTTCTCGAGATTATGAATGAACTGTCTTAGAGGGGAGTCAGTGAGGATAACCATTTTATGGGATTGAAAATAAAGTTTCATCTTTCTCGAGGCATGTATCAAGAAATACATTAACTTCTCTATCTTAGGGTACTTCGATCGACCCCTTGAAGGGCATTACTATTAATGTATACCGACTTTTGTACCCCATCATCATCTTGTACGATTACTTCACTAATGGCCAACTCAGATACAACCAATTATAAATATAATTTCTCTCTTTTAACTGGCCGGGACAACATCATTGGGGAGTCCAAGTAAGCCTTAAGCTCCTTGAAGGCTTTTTAACATTGTTCTTCCCAGTCAAAAGCATTTCTCAATATTTTAAAGAAGGTCAGACACTTATCTGTGGCCTTTAATACAGACATGTTCAGTGCAATGACTTGTCCTGTCAGCCACCGCACATCCTTAATGGTCTTTAGGGTCTTCATCTTAATCAAGGCTTTGATCTTTTCAGGATTTGCCTCTATTCTCCACTGGTTGACAATAAATCCTAGGAATTTTCCTGCTCCTACCCCTAACACACACTTAACAGGGTTGAGCTTCACGTGGTATTCGTCCATGGTGTTAAATATGCGCTCAAGGTCGGACACACATGTCTCGGCCTTGAGTCTTTTTGTTAGCATGTCATCTATGGACACTTCCATGGTTTTTCCAATATATTCCTCAAACATCTTGTTCACTAATCTTTTATATGTTAAACATGTATTTTTTAGGCCTAAGGTCTTGTCTTTGTACCAATAAGTTCCCTTATCTTTGATGAATGAGGTCTTCTTAGCGTCAATCATGTCCATAAAGATTTAGGTATAGCCTAAATAGGCATCCATGAAGCTCATCAACTCATGCCCAGTCGTGGAATCTACCACTTGATCAATCCTGCGAAGAGGGCAGTTGTCTTTTGGACAAGCTTTATTTGGGTTGATAAAGTTTACACACATCCTCCATTTATCGTTTGGCTTTGGTACGTTGACTGCGTTAGATAGCCACTCTGGGTAGTCCACTTGCCTGATGAACTCATCCTTTTCTATCTTTCAACTTCATATCTTATCACCTCATACTTTTCTCTCAAGTAGATTTGTCATCTTTGTATAACCGACTTCATTCTTTCATCCACATTCAGCTTATGACAACCTTTGGGTATATTCCTGGCATGTCCTAATGACTCCAGGTGAAGATACTTTGTCTATCTCTCTTAGTAACTTCATTAGTTCATCCTTTATTTCTTTTTTCAAGGATTTTTCAATTTGGATGGGTTTTTTTGACTCTTCCTCATTGATGACGATTGATTCCACCTCCTCAATGGCTTCACTTTCTACAACTTTATTTCATCCCTTGGGGTCGAGAGTATCAATGTTGTATGTGGTGGTGGATTTTTTAAGATCTTCTCTCTCTTCAACAAAGTTAAATTAGAATTCTCGTGCCTCAACCTGATCACCCTGAACTTCCCTACTCCATAGGGAGTTGAGAATTTTATCATCTGGTGTACATCAGAGGGCACTACCTCAAATTCCTTGAGGGCTACCCTTTCCATGATGATATTATAAGTCGAATAGATATTCCTATCCATTACAAACAAGTTTACCTTTTTGGTGAGGCACCTTGCCCAGGTCCTCATACAAATATCCATCTCATATACACCCAAGGGATGGACCTTTTCACCACTGAAGCCGATCAAAGGATGGTGGTATGGGATAAGTCTTTTCTTGATAAGTCCCAAACCCTTGAAGCATTCCCAAAACATCCCATCAGTTGAACTCCCTCCATCAATGAGTATTCTGGGAACATCATATATATGTACCCTTGTAGTAATCACCTGTGGATCATCATGAGGGTCCCGGATCCCCTTAAAGTCTAATCTTGAGAAACATATCACCAGGGTGTTCATATACACCTTCTTCCTCTTATTCCGCTTAGGGTCAACTTCGGCCTAGTTTGTCGCTTCACTTTTTGGGACTGTTTTAGCCTTTGCGACATGGGCCTTCTTGTCGGCCACATCTTTTCCACAACATATCATCTTTATTCCCAAGGAGATCATATTTAGCTCACCTTTGGGTACATGTAACTTTGGTGGAAGGTCAGGATCAGCCTCATCATCATTTTCAGAGACATCATCATTTCTATTTACCTGGACATACCGTCTAGGCTTCTCGTCTTATTTCTTCCTTGTGTCGTCTCTATCACCCCTGTCACCACTCTTATCAATATATTTTCTGAGCTTTCCTTACTTAAACATCTTTTTGATCTCATCCTTAAGTGCAGAGCACTTGTCAGTAGTGTGGCCGTGATCCTGGTGGAACTCACACCACTTCCTCTTATCCCTCTTGTGAGGAGGGGATCTCAGTTTCTCTAGCCATCTTAGAGATCGGTCATCTTTGACCTCATTCAGTATCATATCTAGACTGACCGTCAATGGAGTGTAATTAGCGAACTTGTCGTCTGCCGACATCTTCTTGCCTTCCTTTCCTTTAGATTTTTGGGACTTACTCCCACTCGCCTCTTTATAGTTTTCTCCGTTACCGGTTATGGCCTCCTCCGCATTCATGACTCTCCCGAACGTGGCTAGGAGTTCTGTCATGGTTTTTAGAGGATCTTTGGCCAGCTTCCATAGGAGTTTTCCCTTCTACAGTCCACTCATAAAGGCAGTCATGGTGATGTTTTCCTAGTAGTTTTCTACTTCGAGATTTTCCTTATTAAAACGGGCTATATAGTCTCTCAGAGACTCATTTTTCTTTGCTTGGCGTACATCAGATTTGTGGTCATCTTTTGAGGCTTCACTCCGAAGTAAAAATTGTGGATGAACCTCTTGACCAACTGTTTAAAATTCTCAATGGAGTTCTTGGGGAAGGGTTATTAGTTTTTGATATATTTAACTATATTGTTTGTTTCCTCAAGTAAATATTCTCTTTTATACAAGTATCTTGAAATTGAAAAGAAATGAATTGCCATCTTTGTTTCTATTTGTTTTTTCATATTCTCATCATCTACATAACAACTGTCAAACAAAGATGATACTCACAAAAAAAGGTGAACTAGAATGGTCCAAGAAGCCACGATTAGAGGTGCTGAATCTCTCATTCTCTCTAGATTTTTCTGCTCAATTTTTTTATGTTTAGTTTATTTAGATCATATGCCTTGTTTAAGTGGAAGGATACATTAATTTTCTCCATAGTACTATTATGTGAATAGTTTGGGTACATTTCGAGAGGCTTAAAAAGTTATGTACTAATGGTTGACAATTGGGTTTGCACAATTATGGGTATTTTATGAGGCCAGAGATAATCGAGTATATTTTTATTTCTTTGGTTGTTATTATTTTGTTACGATTAAGAATAATTTGGTGTGAATAATTTAGAGTTATTTACTATTTGACCAATTATATTGTATCCTATGAAATAATATTTGTAGGCTATCTTTGGAATGTATCACCGACCCAGGTGCATAAAAAAATAGAATAGCAATGAACATTGCATGGTATATAAGATTCGTGCTTGGATCAATTTAGGCTTATAGTACTCTTTTATGTGCAGATCATACTCAAACTAGGCAGAATATATATATATATATATATTAGACATTAAAGGTAAAATAATTTCAATATTAACAATAAATGTAATTTTTTATGATGGACAATGTAATAAAAAAATAATATTTTTAATGAAAGACGTGTTATGTGTATATAATGAAAATTATTAAAATAAATTTGCATTGTATATTTAATTGCATTTATGTATATATTATAAATATTTTATATATGTCACCCGCACATCAGGCGGGGTACATGCTAGTTGTCTTATGGACTATACTCATACGAACATTAGTTCCATTCATCCCTCCTTTTTTTAGAAGCAACTTTAATAAAAATTAAGTATTTTATTGAAAAATGTTATGTTGTCAATGATATATTTTTTTGCTGTTTCTTTCATTGATAAATGAAATTTACTTTGTTTCTCACAATGACCTCACTAATCAATCAAGTTTAATGGCCACAAATTACACGCCACTCTTAAGTGTTTCCTTAAACATGTTTCACACATACAATGCATGTGTGTTAACTAGTTTATATAAATCATTATATTCTTAATTTTCATTAACATATCTAAAACAAGTAGATTTTGAGAAATATTATATTTTTTCCGTTGGACTCTCACGCAAGTGATTTTTCATGTTCTCATACTTTTCGCATTTTTAGTAATATTCATTTAGTTCCAACCGTTGGGTGATGGCTGGATTCTCGTAGGAACATTTTTGTCATACTTTTGCTTATAACTCTGAAGTTCTAAAGTTAGTGTATTTTAACAAAGACACATCGGAGCATTTTGCGGGAACTTTTTTGTAAAATGCCTTCGAATGATGTAAATATATCAAAACCTAATCAAACCCGCAATTCACCCATTCATCTATATAGAATTTAAAATTTATTGAACCTCTTTAATGATGGTTAGCATAACCTTCCAGTTTGATCGATTGAACCGGGATAATTTTCAATTGTGACTAATTGTTGTTATTTATTTCGCGATAATGAAAAATTAGAAGATACATAATTTCGTTGTTTTTCCTCTAAACCTTTCAGGGGCAAGTTGTAAATCATATACTTCGAAACTAAACTGTATTTTTTAATTTGGGTGACAATTTAATTTAGAAATCTTGAGAAAAAGTATTTTGCACTTATTGTAGTAGGTATCCATATTCAATATTAATAAAGACGTGGTGTTGGGCATGAAGACGTAATCTCTAAGTACAAGATATACTTTTAAAGGATTTGAAAGAACATTCCAACTTAAAGGTGTTGATATGAAATCAGTGTAAACCTCAAACTCTGTTGTTTCTTTAATTAATGAATTTCTATCATTTGAGGTTATTATCTTTCCATATGTTAAAGCTTAAATTATCAACCTGTCTATCTTCCTTAACGTCTCCTCTTTTACTATTTTTTGCATTTTTGTTGTTTTTGTTTTAATAGCGACTGAGCATGCCATGTATGGCCCATGAGACAATTTATTGTTTTTAAATATCTTACATTTCAAAAAATATTGTAAAACAAAAACTCATTCTCCGCACTATCCATATTTATCGTTGAATAGAAAAACCATAGTTTCAATTTTACATTATATTTTTTTTTCAAAATCCAAGAACACTACTAATAACAAAAAAAAGCATAAAAACCAAACTCATAATACAGATATAGAAACCGTATGACTAAAAAAATAAAAATACTTACTCTATTTCTCTCTTGATAATGCCAAGTTCATAGAAAAACCAAACTGAAAACACAGACATAGAAGCCGTACGACTCAACAAAACATTCCAAATTCTTAGTCTAAACACAGATAGAGAATCCATACGACTCAAAAAAATAAAAAAATACTTAGTCTAATTCCCTCATGTTAGTGCAAAATTTGGTATCATGTCCCGTAAATAATAGCAGGGGAAGAAAAGTACACCTCCATCTTCAGTCGTTATCCCATCTCTTTTCAGTACAATGAAACAATAAACCCCAATGCAGCTGGAATTAAAAAAAATGGGGCTACCTCACCTACCTCCGTTGATCTCAATATCAGTATGGTAATAAACTCCATCAACTTTACAAGATAAGATACCCTTTGTTCGGCCAAGTAAGACATCAAGTTCATCCTTCGTCATTACGACATAATCTTTACAAGATAAGATACCCTCTGTTCGGCAAAGTACGACACTATCTCCAGGATATCCATATGAAATCAGTCGCCCTTCAGGATGAGCCAACAATGGATTGGTGAAAGTTATCTTAGCCAAGTTTTTTAACATCAGACTTTCTTTAAAAGGTGGGTAAGTTACTGTTTCTTCATTTATCCTTAAAACGGCTGATAGAAAGAACTTTTCGGTGTATTTGTCGTTGTTGTAAAAGCTCCTCCTAATCAAAACCTCAAATACCTACAAAATATAGTAATCTCATGTGTATAGGTAAGTAAGGATATCAATCCACATCTAGGGGTAAGCTAGAGACAAACTCAATTGTAATTCAATTTTATTTTATTTTTGGGCTTTTGCTTTTTCTATTTTTTTTTAGCCTTTTCAAATATTAAAACAAGTAGGTGAGGTGAGGATTTAAACTAAACTAAACTAAACTAAATGTGATATGATAACAACTAACTAGAAAATGACTAAAATGGAAAATAAAGTCTAACACTAAAATAAGAGATAAAGTGAGGTAAATAATTGTGAGAACAATCAAGGAATGTGATTACACCATAAATTTTAGCTATTATAATTAATTAATTTAATTAATTAAATTGTCCCAAATTAATATCAGTATTACAAATCAACTCTCGTTGCAAGTTTAATTTTAATACTAATCTTTTAGAAAATTAAGTTTAACACCCCACAACTCTAGAAAAGTAGATCTACACTCCTTTTAATTAATCACCCTCTAGGATCGATCGATTAAAATTTATGTAAATCTTAGAAAATAAATTTAGAGTTGAAATTCAAGTTATAATACCCCACTTAAGAAACCCTTATCTCTAGTTCGAATCTAAAATGGGTATTATAACTAGAATTTCGATTTTCTCTCGAAAATCATTTACCCTCTCTCGAGGCGTAAATCTAAGGGTGAGGGATCAAAATTAACATTCAAAGGGAATTTTCAAGTAATCAAACTAATTAAACTAAAATAAGATCAAATAAGGGTTTCCCCCACCATTTGGAAGGGGATTTAGCCTAACATGATATGAAATTTGACAAATTAATAATCAAGGCTACTAAAATAAAATATAAGGGAATATAACAAGCAAACCAAATCTCTTTGAGAAAGTTCAACTATACTCTTCCCAATTGAAGCATACAATCCCTTTAATTGAGCATCCGAGTGATTTGAAATTAAATATCCACTAAATTAACTCTCTTACAATATTTAATCTTACAAATATCTAACAAAAATAAAAATAAAAAAATAAAACTAATTACAAATGGTGTTTATCTCTCTACCATTCTCTCTCTAAAAATTCCGATCTAAAAAGATCTTTTTTTAAATGGGGTCTTCATCTTCATTTATAGTAGGCACATGGAGCATGGGGGTATTTTTGGGAATTGGCTTGAGTGTATATGGAAATAGTAAGAGTAGTATGGGGTGAGCACATGTGCACGACAAAGGTGTGAGGTAATAAAAATCTGAATTGTGTGCACATGAGGGTAGTTTGGGAAAAAGGGTATAAGTAGTTAGTTGGGGGTAAAATGGGTAAAGGGTTTTAAATGGTTTTATTTGACACATGTGGGATTTGAGTTTTGGTGGCTTGTGTTTTGGCAGGTAAGAGAAATCGTAGGTGGCTTAGGGGAGGACTTGGGTAGAAGTTGAAATGGGTCACGGGTTGGTGGGGGGTTGCTGCTCCGGGTAGGTCGCGCAGGGGCACATGGGTTCGTCGGCGATCGCGGGTTCCGGTGGAATGGAGTCGACGATGGGCTACTGGAGCTATGGAGGTTCAGTTGGGTCGCGGATGATAAGAGCGGGGTAGAGTCGCCGCCGACGGAGGGGACTGTGGGTTTACGGGTTGGGGATGATTGTGTGTCCGGCTGGAGAGAGGGGGTGAGGACGGAGTTGGTTCTTGGGTCTGCAGCGGCCGGAGCGTGGCCGAAGTTGGGTGGTTTCAAATGGGGTTCGGTTCATTTGCCGATGGAGGGGACTGCGGGTTTGGAATCGTTTTGGTCAGGGAAGCGCCAACGTTAGGCGGTTTTGGCGCTGGCATTGGTTGGAAAGGGGGTCCGGTTTTGGTCGCCGCGGGTTTGGGGTCAGGACCGGCGCTGGAAGAGGTGGAAGGAGGTTGTTTACGGGTTGGACCGGGTAACGGGTTGGGGGATGGTCCAATGGAGTTGTTTGTTTGGTTTGGGTGATGGGTTATTATGGTAGTGGTGGGTTTGGAAGTGTGAATGAGAGGTGGGCTATGGAGGTTGGTTTTGTTGTTTGTTGGTTATGGAGGTCGTGGGTGTTGGTGAGAGGAGAGAGAAAGAGGTGTAGGGAAGAAGATGAAGGGGGGAGGTATTGGGTGTGTGAGGGTGTATTGGTTATGTGTGTGTGAGAGTGGGTTAGTTTAGGTGTGTGTAGTAATATGGTATTGGGGTGTGAGGGGTTTGGTTGTAGTGTGTGTGTGTTTAATTTGGACCCTTAAAATAGTAAAGACTCAACTAAAATTAATAACACTAAAAATAAAAAAATAAAATCTAACTAAAAATAAAACAAACTAAAAACAAATAAAAATATTAAAACTAAAAAAAAAATCCTAAGCCTATATAAAACTAAAATAAAACAAAAGACATAAAAACTTAAAATCTAAATTAAAACTAAAGTCCTAAATATAAAATATAATAACCTAATAATAAACTCCTAAAAACTAATCCTAATAAAATAAGACTAAACTAAAAGATAATAAATATCAAAATAAAATAAAATTATACTAATAAAAATAAAATAGAAAATAAAACCTAGAAAATACTAAATAAATCTACAATAAATCCTAAAAATAAAATAACTCAAACTAAAAATCTAAAAATTAATAAAAAAAAAGTGCAAATTCAACACACACACGGGTCGGGGAAGCCTAAGGTTAGGATGGGATAGGTTAGGGTCAGGAAATTGGGTATTTAGCTCCATAAAATGCGCATTTGCCTCGATATATAGCTTTTGACACCGTAAACGGATGTTTGACCTACAAGATAATCACTTAAGCACATAAGACCCAAATTGTCGAGAATTAGAAACTAAAGTACGTCTATTCGGTGTATAAATTGTACAGTTTTGGGTGCTTATCAACGGTAAGATCAAGTCTTTCATCGTAAGAGAGTATATCCTTCTGTGACAAGATTGTTATCATCCTCATGTGAATTCTAGGGTCTTTGCCCCAATCTGGGTTATCATCAAATACCATAATCTGATAGTCGTTTCAAAAAATAATCTCAAAACAAAATAAAAATAACATCAAACTGGGTAATAAACCATATGAGGAGAGTGTACCTCCGGCTCGTCTTTCACACAGTGGTAACAAGTTACAATCACACCATCATTTGACACCAAAAACCATGTATTTTGTGAACCAATACCAATATGTGACGTTCACACCAACTTGAAAATGGTGATTCTGCTTAACCTACACCCAAAAAAATGAATATTATGATTCACACTTTTTTGGCAAATGAACAGCAAGGGAAAACTTACACCAACATGAAAATGGTGTTTATGCTTAACCTATACGAGAATTACGAGTACAGGAAACTTACCTCTGTAAGTCGTCTGGGCCTTCCGTTCTTATGATTCAAGCAGACACCGATTATACTTTTTTTGGCTTTGTGAGGTGAGAGAGGGAATGTCTCCATATATATATAGACTGCTACAAAACAAAATCTATCTACCATTTATTTCCGGACTCTCCTCTTCTTTCGTCTCTCCCTCTCCCTCTCCCCGACCTTTGACTTTCATCTATAATAATCATATTCCCAAGAGTCCGCTCTCTTTCTCACTTTTTATTCCAATTGATATATATATATATATAATTTTTTCAAAAAGACTCTTATCATCTTTCTTAAAAAAATAATATATGTATATATAATCTTTTTGAAAAATTATTTTATAAATATAAATTATTTTTTAAAATAGTACTCTTTTGGTAAAAATATCAATCAAAAATTATTTTTCATAGAAAATATAGTTTTATCTCTTTTTTATAAAAAAGTTGATTTTATAAAGATAAGTATAAATTATTTTATTATATATAAAATTTGTATTTTTACAAAATAATTTCCTAAAAACTGGAGTTTTTAACTTCTTATCTTTACATAAATTGTGTTTTAAAAGGCATTTCTTATACATATAAATATAATATTTTTATGAAAAAATAATTTTTATAAAGTAATGTTAACGTTAAAATTTTATAGATTGTTTTAGAAAACTATACATTTTATTATAAAAAAAATATTTTTTTGAGTTATACATAAAAATATATTTTACAGTAAACAATATTTTATATATAACTAAGGTTTTGTGAATGACATGCAAAATGAATTTCAATTTTATTTCTTCGGTATTTGTCGGGCTTTTGCTTCTCACTATTTTGAGGGCATGAATGAGAGTGTAAGAGTCTATATTTAAAAGTTGTTAGTTTTCTTAATATACTAGCATACAGGCCACGCGATGTGTGACCGAATATATATATATATATATATATATATATATATGTATATATATATATATATATATATATATATATTTACGGTCAGACTATCCAACATACCTCATAGTAACATACCCATTTTTTTAAAACAGTAAAAAAATAATTTTTAGATGATATTTTTATATGGGTTCATGATATTTCAATGTGCTCCTATAAAAAAAATCAACCAAAAATAATATTTTTTGTTATTTTTAAAAAATAGGTCAAAACACTGGTAGTTTTTACCCTTTAAAATTATAAACTTTTTTTACCTATTTTTTAAAACTAATAAAACACATTATTTTGAGTTGAGTATTTTTACAATGGCACATTGAAATATTATGAACTCATTTAAAAATATCAACTCAAAGTTATTTTTCTTACTATTTTAAAAAATAGGTATGTTCATAGGAATGTTTAATGAGGTATGTTGGAGAGCCTGACTATATATATATATATATATATATATATATATATATATATATATATATATATATATATATATACTAGGGTATGCCCGTGCCTGAAGGCACGACTCAAATTTTCAAAGGTGTACGTCATTGATTGGACCATACGTGTTATTTAGTTCGCAATAGATAAATAAGTGCAATTGTGATGACATGCACTTATTAGTCCAATCGTCATTGATTGGACCATTCCTCTCTCTCTCTCTCTCTCTCTCTCTCTCTCTCTCTCTCTCTCTATATATATATATATATATATATATATATATATATATATATATATATATATATATATATATATATATATATATATATAAAACTATTGTACGAACCTATTAGTTTTAAAAAAATTTGAAAGTTTTTGAAATTTTTATTAGATACATACATACACCCATACATATATACATACAATTTAAGCCAATTTTTGAAAGTTTTTTTTACGTACATACAATTTAAGTTCATTCTTCTTACAACAAAAATGTTTAAACTTCTTTAAAATTTGGGCAAATTTTACTCTTTTTCTAGAGTTATTCACCATATTTAGAAAATAAAAAAAATACTCTAGTAATACTATTAATAGGTCGTCCAAGACTTCATAAATAATATAATAGTTATTAAATACTATAGAATATGTACTTTTAGGACTTAAAATAATATTGATTATGGATATAGGACAACAAATATTTCGTTTCCATTTTTAGTCCATATTTTCAAATTAAAGGGGCACGTGGCATGCTGTGATTGGTTGATATTTTATAAATATGGGTCCGTGCCAATGATTTTATTAAAATATAAGGACTAATACTATAAATAAAATGTTTGTCCTATTTCCAAAATACATATTACAATAAGTCCTAAATTTACAAATCCCCTAAATACTAATATAAGTCGAACGCTTTTAGTTTACAACATAAATGTGTAAATAACTTAGAATATTTGGGCAAAACCTCCTTTGTTTATAGCATTATCCACCATGTTTAAGAGATAAAAACTCCAACAACAATAGTCAATCCCAAGAACATGCACAAAAAAGAGGGAACTATATTCAACATTTACCTTATAAAGTCATTACAAATTAACTCAAATAAAATAAATGTACGCAATCTAAATATATGTCGACACGAAATCCTGCAAAATCTAGCTAAATAATCTCAACACCACATGTTCATTGATGTCCAGTGTTGGGGCTTAAGGCATACCCTATGTGTATGAATCATGTCTAGATTGACGCCCAATGCACGCTTCATGCTCGCAATAATATACACCTGCACCAATGTATTATGCGGATCACAATGGTTTGCTACCTGGATTTCAAAGGAAACAAAACCCACAACATTATAACATAGATATTACCTTGTTAAGGTGGTGAAATTTTATTTTTAAGTGGGTAAATATTTTGAGGGGATCAAGTTCAATTTTGGGGTGTTTGTGAATCTTTGAGTGTTTAAAGTCATTTTAATCTTTGCAAGACTTGAAATAAAAAATTACTTTGACAGATAGTTCTTTTTTTAATGAAAAATGATAATTTTGGAGGTGTCTCATTATTTTTGGGCTCAATTGTAATAATGACCATATATGCAAATATTTTATTATAGAAGCACTTTTTTTTTAAATATTGTTTCCACATTTCCTTTTAAGGGGCCAGAAACAATGAGCACCAAAACACACGCTATCAACATATGCCCTCAGGTATTTCTCATGTCATACACTCAGCTGCAAAATTCCATGCCCCAATCCCTGTCAACATATGCCCACAACCCTTACCCGATACCCCCCACCTGCTTCAAACCCATAAGCCCTGCTTCAAACCCGTTCTCTCTTCAAGATCTGCACTAACCCGCAACCTTTTCGGGTTCCAGCACCACAACCCAAACACACGCACCTCACACCAAATCCCAACACACACACATCACCCACCCCGCTAACAACTCCCAAGTCATCACACAACCCAAACACACGCGCATCACCCACCCCGCTTCTGCACTCGCCAACCTGTGTTGCTAAATCAATCCACATGTACACACAGAAGCAACCCGACCAAACATAGTGCCAACCCGCTACCTCTGTAAAAAACAAAACAAAACAAAATATGTGTTTGACACCTATTGAACCAAAAAATATATGTGCGAAATTAAGCCCACTCAAACAGTATTCACAACCAATGGGGATGCCATACGGGTTTGAAGTTAACCCGAAATTTAAGGTCTACCGATCCGGTCCCGCGTCGTAGGTATTCTGCCTCGCATCTGGGTTGTATGTTTATGGATCAGATCTGGGTTGTATTTTTCTTGCTGTTTGGGAGCAGGGATTTAATCCCTTTCGATTGGGTTGTATGTTTATGGATCAGATTTGGTTACTATTCTTATGGGTTCAGATTCATCTGAATGGAGTATGGCGTATTTGTGATAGCAGATCTGACCTTCAAACCCGTATGGCGTATTTTTGATGTATGTAATAGCAGTAGCAGATTTGTGATGTATTTTAAAAAAAAATGTTGGATCGAAATTTTTTTAAATAAAACATGATGAATAACAAATCTGACCTTCTCTTATGTTTGCATCGACACATTGATTTTCGTTCACTTGCAAATATAACAACTCTAATGATATTGAACCTCAAAAAATAATAAAGCCTAAAGTAAATTGTGATCATAAACCCAACAAAGAAAAATTCCTTGAATTCGTAATGTTCGAACAAAGAAAGAACTCAAAAAATCAAGCATTTGCAAATGATCGAAAATAAGTAAATGGTTAGATTTTTTGAGGGGGAAATCCCAAATCGTACCTAAATGACCGAAATCAAGTAAAACAAACCCAAATACTACCTTTAATGGTGAAGTGAGAGCAAGAGAGAGAGGGTCAAATGATATGTGGGTTTCAAATCTTCTCAGAAAAAAGGCGTGTGTTTGATAGAAGGAGGGGGAATTTTGGTTACATGTTATAGGAGAGAGTAGGGTTGTAAACGGATATTCAAAAATCCGCATCCGTCCGATATCCGAATCCGAATTTGCTGATATTTATCCGAAAATATGGAAATGGAAACGAATATGGATACTCTATAAAAATATCCGAGAAAACGGATATGGATACGGATAGTACTAGTATCTGATATGGATAATCCGTATCCGATGCGGAGTATCCATTTTATCAGATATTTGTTTTACCGGATATCTGTATCCGTCAAACATATGTTTAAAATTTTACTAATAATATTAGTACTAGTATTACTAATAAAATAATATTAAAAAAACTTAATTGTTTATTCCCCCAAAACAAAATAAACACATACTCCACTCAAAACAAAAACACCATAAAGTTATTATTTTATTGGGTATATTATAAACCGTCATGTATTATTATAAACTGTCATGTATTATTATTTTATTGGGTATATTATCATGGAGTTACATTAAAGTATTACAATACACCCTATCACACACAACATACACCGACTAAAGAATATATACTCCACTCAAAACAAAAACAAAAAAATTAATTTCGTTTCATTTCTCTTTCGTACAAAACAAGAGAAAAGAAAGTCTCATGTGGTTGTTCGTTAGTTTCCTTAATTATAAATAAATGTAAGAGAGAAACATAAAAGAATGTAAGAGAGTAACATAATAGAATGTAAGAGAGAAACAGAAAAGTAAAGAGATGGTTTTAATTTTGATGAGAACTGAAGTTAACAACATGTATATTATATACAAAATAAAAATATCTGTATGTTTTGAAGACAAAAGGTCCATGAGGTTATCATTCTCAATAAATTTGATTAATCTAAAAGGTGCATATTTATTTATACTAGCATGGAATGCGGCTGTTATTTTTTTTGGATGGCTTTAAGCTTATATGGTTGTAAAGTATGGATGGCTTTAAGCCATATTATCATTATGGAATGATACTATTATTATGGAATCCATAATTGTTGATGTTAGGAGGCGATAATTTTATTATATATTTATTTGGATTGGATTGGATTTCATTGGATTGGATATTTTAAGTGTTATTTTTTGCGATGGCTAAATAATGTAAACAAATACGGATATTATCCGAATCCGAGGTATCCAAGAGGATACGGATATGGATAGTTATTTTAACTATCCGGGCGGATACGGATATGGATAGTACATTCAGATAGCGGATACGAATATGGAAAACATGGTATCTGATCCGTATCCGTCCGTTTACCACCCCTAGGAGAGAGGGGGCAATGAGAGTAAGATTACCTCTTTACCCATGTTTTTGAATTTTGAAGAAAGGTGTACAAATAAATTAGAGTGTATGAAAAGAGAGGGAATTCAAAATTTTCAAGGATAAAATAGGGAGTGTAGGAAGAAATCATATAGATGACATCATGAGCCAAACTTGTGACATACACAAGTTTTATACTTTATTATATAGATAATGCTCTTGTGTGGACTGTCCTGTATGTTAACAGTGCGGACCAGACATGTGTCACTTAGCGGTGAGCCTAAAAATTATAGGCTCTCTCTCTCTTTTTCGGGCTCACCGCCAGGTGACACATGCCCAATCCTCACTGTTAAAATGCGGGACAGTCAGCACAAGAGCAGTTCTCTGTGTGTGTGTGTGTGTGTGTGTGTGTAAGCAAAAGGTTTTTACTATTCAATAAGATGATAACTTAATTGGGGTGGAGATTGTGCCAACAAAGCTAGAAATGGAGGGTCCAGATTAGTTGACAACGATCCAGGGCACGTGGGTCTCCAAAATTTACACGTTTACTTCTAAGTGTTCCTTACCTAGGAACTCTCCATCTCACCCACCCCACTAGGTGAGTAGGACAAAGAACACACTTCCTTCTTTTCTGTCTCTCTCTCTCTCTCTCTCTCTCTCTCTCTCTCTCTCTCTCTCATGTGCCTTCAACATCCGGCTTCTTCGCTTCCAGCTGACTCCATCAAAGCCTTTCCGCCTCTTATCAGCAGGATTAGAAACAAGATGAAGTTTTTGATGTTTTTTGGGGATTTTTGGGTACGGTGCCATCAAAGAGTTGTGTTAATGAATGGAAAGCAAGATTTGTGGATACGGTGAATGAAAGATGTTGGGGTGAATCAACATCTTTAGATACGGTGAATGAATGGAAGTCTGAGTCAAGAAGAATTCTTGGGTTTTATCCAAAGATGATGGGGTTTGTCTGAAGTAAAGATGTTGGGATTTTTTTCACAACTCTCAACCCTCACCCTCCGAGCTCCAAAATGCATCATAATTTCCTTTTTCAGATCTTGAATACTATGTAATTAACATGTTTAGAATTTTTTTTTCACATTTCAGTGGTGAGCTTGCAATAAATGTAGTTGGCTACTGATTTCAAGGCAACCTAATAGCTCTCTCACACTCTCTCCATTTACTCCTCCGGTGGTCGGAGCTGACTTCCTGGCCTTGCTTGGTTCTAATGCTTAAAGTCGTGGAAAGAAGTGATGTGTTACTTTTCATCTACTTTTTTTTATGTTTTTATTTTTTTCTACAGTAGCCCTTTCCTGTATTTTATTTACTTTTATGTGAATCATTAAAGGTTAAAGAGTAGTTGATATTTCCATCCTAAAAATATAAGTTCTACAGTATTCCAAAGGTTCATTTATGATGAATATCCATCAAAGTTTTTTGTTATTTGAGGTTTCATTAGCATTTTATGATGACTGTATTTTTTTTTTGCATTTTTCATATCGGAGTTTTGGCGATGAGGTGTACAAGATGGCGGTGATATTGTGTATGTTTCTGGCAAACAATATTTTTTATCTGGGGGGATCTCGGGTTTTAATTGGTGGTGAACTGATTTTTTTTTTGTTTTGGTAAGTGATCATATTATTTATGTTAGTTAGAAAATTTTCTCTTTATGAAGATCCATGCATAATTAGCTTCTTTATTTAGTTTGAACATATGATTTAGTTGTTGGTTTTATTTTTTTACAGTTCGTATTTGCACTCTCTTACACAATCCAGGTATAATTTTTCTATCCCTACTCTCTTACTTTATCTTTTCCTCTCTACTACTGGTTTTGGGTTGCTAATTTTTGGCGTGTGAGGTGTAATTTTGTAGGAAAGTGCTAAGTAACCTTTGGATTTTTTGGTAATTTGTTGCTTGCATCATTTTTGGGACTGGTATATTTGTATTGGCTTTTGTTGTTTTTATTAGTTCTTACATTTGGAGAAGTTGATGTTGAGGATACGAGTTCCTAAGTTGTCATTTTCTTTGACTATGGGAAAGAATAGAAAAGGAAGAAATAGATTTACTCTAGATGGGTAACGACGGTTACGGTGTGACAGTTTGGTGCGAAGATGGTGTTGTTGTGACACCCCGCCTACTAAAATACCGGGTGATCAGTCCTGTACCAAATTAAAACAGCGGTGACAAGATTTTCAGATCCATCCAGTGAAGTCACAGTCAGGAAAGCGCCGACGAGCAGATGACGCCAACTATAATAAGCATATTATTTTCACAGATGAAGATCTGGTGGGAGTGAGAACCCCACATCATGATGCTTTGATCATTACCCTCAGGATAGCTAACTTGACGTCTACAAGTTGCTCGTGGACCAAGGAAGCTCGTCCGAGGTAATGTATCTCGACTTATTCAGAAAATTGAAGTTAAGCATCACCGACCTAAAGGAAGCTACTGTCCCTTTAGTTGGCTTCGCACGAAAAATAACTATGCCCCTGGGAAAGATTGAGCTGCCAGTACGCGCGGGAAATGTCTATATGATGATTGAGTTTTTGGTGGTTGACATCGACTCACCATACCAAGCCATCCTCGGCAGGGGATGGCTACAAGCGATGAAGGAAGTCTCCTCGACCTACCATCAGAAACTCAAGTATGTAACCGAGCGAGGAGTAATGTAGATCCACGATAATTAAGCAATGGTAAGAAGGTGCTTCATAGAAGCCATCCGACCAAGGCCAGAGAAGAAGGCCTATCAGCCTAGCGAGAAAGTTGAAGAACAAGAAGGTCTGACACCTTCTAAATAGCAATTAAAGTACGAAAGACCTGGAGTAGAGGAGACCAGGCTCCTCCCCTATGAACGGGTCGTCGAAGACCTGGTAGAGGTTACAGTTGGAGATAACAACGGTGACCGAGTTTTCTTGATTGGAGCCTCTCTCACTGAGCAGGAATAGAAGGAATTGACAACTCTGCTGAGACGCAACGTAGATGTTTTCGCGTGGGAACAATACGATCTGCCAGGAATTGATCCTAGTATGGTTTGTCATCAGCTGCACGTCAATCCCACCTTCAAACCAATCACACAGAAGGCACGACGAACTGCACCCGAGAAGGCAAAAGTCGTGGAAAAAGAAGTAGAAAAACTGCTGGATGTCGGATCCATACGGGAGGTGCAATTCCCCGAATGGTTATCTAACCCAGTAGTAGTTCCAAAAAGCAACGGGAAGTGGAGAGTTTGCATCGACTTCACCGACCTCAATAGAGCATGCCCTAAGGACAATTTCCCCCTCCGAAAAATTGATCAATTGGTAGACGCTACTACAGCTCACGAGAGAATGCGTTTTCTGGACGCATACTCCGGGTATCATCAGATCCCTCTGTATGCCCCAGACCAGGACAAAATAACATTCATTACCTCAGTCAGACTATACTGCTACAAGGTCATTCCCTTCGGGCTCAAAAATGCAGGGGCAACCTACCAGTGGCTGGTCACCAAAATGTTCAAGGGTTAAATGGGAGACACCATAAAAGTCTACATCGATGATATGCTCGTTAAAAGCAAGAAGAAAGAAGACCACCTCTCAGACCTATCAAGCACCTTCAAAATCCTCAGGAAATACCGAATGAAACTTAACACGAGCAAGTGTTCTTTTGATGTCCAGTCAGGAAAATTTCTTGGGTATTTGGTCAGTAAGAGAGGCATCGAGGCCAACCCAGACCAGATCGATGCAATAAATAGGGTACAGCCTCCTCGCACGATCCGGGACGTACAGAAGCTCATCGGTATGCTTGCTTCCTTAAACCAATTCATTTCAAAGTCCTCTGAGAAGTGCAATCCTTTCTTCCAGCTTTTAAAGGGAAACAAAACGGTAGAATGGAACCAAGATTGCTCGCGAGCACTGGATGAACTCAAGGCTTACCTCAGTTCCCCACCACTGCTCGTCATGCCACATGAAGCAAATACCTTGTACTTGTACCTCTCCGTTTCCAACCACACTGTCAGTTCTGCATTAATGTGCGAAGTTACAGGAATCCAGCACCCCATTTATTATGTAAGAAATACCCTACTAGACGTCGAGCAGAGGTACCTACCACTGGAGAAGCTCGCCTTTGCACTAGTAGTGGCTTCGAGGAAGCTGAAGCACTATTTTGAAGCCCACATTATAATCGTCCTTACATCACACCCCCTTAAAGCAATCCTGAGGAAGGCAGATTTATCGGGAAGATTGTCTAAATGGTCAGTCGAGCTCGGACTATTTGACATCCAATTTCATCCAAGGAACGCAATCAAGGGGGAGATCCTTACTGATTTCATAGCCGAGTTCACAGGTGAGCAACCTTCCAACTAACCTCCACCAATAAGATAAAAGGGGAACAACGTAATGAAGGAAACTTGGAAATTGTTCGTTGATGGAGCCTCCAACTCAAAGGGGGAAGGTGTAGGCATTGTCCTCATTAGTCTAAAGGATACAATCCTTGAACAAGGAATCAGGCTTGGATTTGCATCCTCCAACAACGAAGCAGAATACGAAGCCTTAATAGCCGGCCTCTAGAAGGCGCACACTTTAGGAGCAAAGCATTTACAGGTGTTCGGCGATTCTCAATTAGTCTCCAATCAGATAAGTGGAGATTACTATGAAAAAGATGAAAGAATGGCAGTGTACCTCGCCTTAGTGAAAAGGCTGATGGCGAGCTTCGAAGAGATTAATGTCTAGCAATTTCCCAGAGGGCAGAACAACCATGCGACGCCCTAGCATCTCTAAGCTCGGTAATCGATTCTGACTTAAAAAGGACAATCCCCATTGATTGCCTCTTTTACCCAAGCATTAATCGTAACAGCGAGCTACCAAGCGTGGAGGTAGATCTATGGAAGGGACTGCTTCGATTAATCGTAACTGCTTCGAATTGAGTTTGCACCCAGCTTCATGGACCCATTAAGGGACTATTTGAAGGATGGCAGACTTCCAGATGATAAGAAGACTGCTCACCAGATAAGAGTCAAAGCTGCTCGCTTTCACTTATATCCTGAGGGTAGGCTATACAAGAGATCGTTTTCCGGTTCCTACCTCTAATGCATTCACCCAAAGGATGTCAAGCATTTTCTACATGAGCTTCACGAAGGAATCTGTGGAAGCCATATTGGAGGTAGATCTGTGGATTTCTGAGCAATTAAGGAGGGCTATTGGTGGCCATATATGCAAATGGACTCTGCGGTGTATGTCCGCAAGTGCTTGAAATGCCAGCTTCACGCTCCTATGGTCCACCAACCTGCTAGCGACCTAAAATCATTATCCAACCCATTCTCGTTCGCCCAATGGGGGATGGACATCGTAGGACCACTTCCTACCGCCACCGGCAATTGCAAGTATCTACTGGTCGTGACTGACTACTTCACCAAATGGATCGAGGCAGAACCCCTAGCGAACATCCGAGATGCATATATGATAAGGTTCATATGGAGAAATACAATCACCCATTTTGGCATCCCCAGAACCATCATCACCGATAATGGAACGCAGTTCGAGAGCGGCTCTTTTCAGAGTTTCTATAAAGAATAAGGAATCAGACACCATTTCAGCTCGGTGGCCTATCCTCAGAGCAATGGCCAAGTCGAGGCTTCTAACAAAACTGTGATCGAAGGATTAAAGAAGAGATTAGAGCGAGCCAAAGGTGCGTGGGTGAATAAATTACCACATATTCTATGGGCTTATCGAACCACTCCACGACGTGCAACAGGGGAGACCCCATTTTCGCTGACATATGGAATGGAAGCAGTCATCCCATTAGAAGCCGGCTAGCCGACAATGAGGTCCAGCCTTATCGACCAGGGCAATAATGATGCAAGATTTCTCGCTGAGCTTAACCTAACCAAATAGCGCCGAAAGCTAGCCTTAGTAAAACTAGCGAGCTATCAGGAATAGCTCGCAAGGCATTATAAAAAGAGGGTCAACCCAAGGACATTCCGAGTTGGGGACTATGTCCTAAGGAATGTCCTGGACAGCGCAGTAAAACCATCAGAAGGCAAGCTAGGGACAAACTAGGAAGGACCGTTCAAGATAACAAGAGATAATCTGCAAGGCGCCTATCACTTAGAAACGATGGAAGGCAGAGAAATCCCCCGAGTATGGAATGCAACCAATCTCAATAAATTCTATTTTTAGATTCTTCTTTTATGCTTTTGTTGTGGAACTAGTAGTTCATTTTCCTTGTCCCTAATAAAAGCTGTTTAACGGCTGCGTTCTAATGAGTAACAGTTATATAAGATTTATCACACACCTTTTCCAAATGACAGGCACATTGATCATTACACCATAGCAGGGAAATCCTCCTCCTCAGGCTTTCGTTATGAAACACGAAAGACCTCTTAGCATTTCCCCTGGCAATATATGAAGCCCTACAGGAGATCCTTAGGCAATATGGCCAAATTAAAACTGATCGCCAAACCATCTTTGGTTGAATAAAATCCTGATCGGATAGAGCATCCAACACCAGGTGTGTCCTCGTCAATTGCCACAATTAGGCCTAAGGGAGTGTGACGACAAGACCTAAAAGGTAAAGTGGTGCACAATGGTATCTCGATAGTATACTGGACTGGAAGGACACTTGCATAATAATACGAATTTAGAGATCATAAAGGAGTGAGAATATGGAGAATATAATACACTTGTTTAGTCGGCTAAATTAGCCCAAAACATAAATTTTATATTAATCTACCATATTTACAACATGTACAATACATGTTTAGTCGGCGAGCTCGCCCAAAACATTGACATAACATCACTTCAATACAAAATACACAGAGTAACTACTAGCAAAATCTCAGTGGGGGTGAGGCCTCTGAACGAGATAATCAGCCACTTGAGCTCTTCAACCATCATCGGGAGCAGGAACTAACTCTTCCTCGGCTTCGTTAGCATTCGACTCCAATAATTGCCGAGGTATGGCATCGATGGGTATCCACTGATCATCTCTCCGGAAGGGATTGGGCATCCGAGTGGAAGGAGATATTTCATTGCGATACCAGAGCATTGAGTTACTTGGAACTTGCATCTCCTTCAAAGCACTCAACCACCCCCTGATGAAGTCAAGCTCTTTAAATTCTATCAGCCTCGTTGGAGCATCTAGCTAACCCTGGTCATAACCGTTGGCCCATACTTACCGAGGTCTTTTTTTAAATACGTGCCGCAGTCGAGTAAAATCCCTTTGAAGCCCAGCAGCAATCACATATGCTCGCTAAATATCACCGCGAAGCTCTTCCATTTCCCTATCTAAACACCTGGTGCTCCTGCCAGCTCGCGGAATGGATGGACCAGTAGAACCTCACAGCACAGGAGGAACGTCGCTCGAGCCATCCCTATCTTGCGATGATGAAGAGCCTCGCAATACTGCAGGAGCGGTGCTCGGTGCATGCTCCCTAAGACGTGAGACCATTTTCCTTAAAGATTTATTTTCTTACTGAAGCATTTCCCTAACCTGGTTGATCTCAAAAGCATCGAGAAGCTTTGTTCTCAGTGCATTCACCTCTTCTTGAACTGAAGCACCAACCTCTTCCATCTCCTGGAGACTGTCCTTCAACTTGGCCACAAGCTCAGACTGATCCTTATACTTTTGATTCCTCGACCTAAGAGATTTGCAAATCCTAACAAAGGCCTGACGAACCTGAGGACTTACATTGGGACCAAGAGTCCTGCCCAATAGAGATGCGACAGGAATATACTCTTCTACATCAGTCAACTACAAGATATAAGAGGGCATCGAAAAGAAAGATAAATCATTGCACTAGGAAAAAGAAACCTTTTCATTGATAAGGGTTAAAGTACATCGAGCAGTAAATAGAAAAGTTACAAACGAAGATATAAAAAGTAACCCTAGATGATAACTAATTAGCAAGCTCAAGCTGCCCAGAGGTAGCTAACTGCTTCCCCTTGTCTGCGATAGTAGAAGTACCCCCCTCAGCAGGGCAACCTCTGTCGCTTGAGCAGGAAGGACCTCGACAGGCAATGTCTGGGAAACAATCTCAACGCCTTCTATAGTAGGGGCAGGGGCTTCTTCATCCACAGTCATCTTCGGGCCCGGGTCATGATCATCGAATAAAGGGGAGTCAGTATCAACACCGGTAGCTAAGAGGGCCTTGTTCCAACCCTTCTTGATGTTTAGATGGCTGATGTAGCCTATCTGAACCTCGGTATCTTCATATACAGCAGTCCACCCGGAGTTGTATGAATCCTCCTTGACGGTGGCTGTCTGGGACTCTTTCTCCTTTAACTGCTCGGTCAGCACCTTGTTCTCCTCTACGATAGCCAGCTTACTCGAGCAGACCAAGCCATATGCCTGCCTCAACTCGTTCAGCTCCTTAATATCCGCATCCCTCTCTCGATTAGAATTGACGAGGGCCAAGTCAGAGAAAACTCTGGCGGCATCAGTAGTCTTTAAATCAGCCTCCAGTTGAGTACCCCTCACTTCCAAAGCAGCCCTCTGCTGCTCTAGCTCTCCATTCCTTCTCACCAGCTCTTCACGAGAGCGATAGAGCACGGTGAAGTCAGTCACAAACAGCCAAAAACAAAGAAGAGACCAGGAAGGAGAAATAGCCAAAACTTGTTAAAGATTTGAAAAATGGAAAAGATCTTACCAAGGCTAGCATCTGCTAAAAGAACTGCCCTCTCGAGCAGAGCAGGAGCCAGTTGAGGGGAAACGGCAACTGAGGCTTTCTCGGGCAAAGCAGACACCGGGACTAAGGCTTGCCCAGCCTTCGTCCTTGACTCCATATTTATCCTCTCTTCCTCTTTCTCCTTCTCCATTCTCCTCCTCTCCTCCATCCTCCTCTTCTCCTCCATCTTCTTTATTTCCTCCTCCTTTTTTACTCCCTCTCTCTCATCTGCTCCTCCTCTTTCCTCTTCCTCTCTTTCTCTTAAGTAGAAGACCGAGAGCCAGTAGCTACAGCCCTAGAACTAGACTTCTGCTTCTTTGACCTCTGAGCAAGGAGAACGTGATCATTGTCATCATCATCCCAAATTAGGTTTTTCCTTAGAGGAACCATTTCCTCACTTGAACTACTGGATGTGCTCGAAGATTCTTGAGCTTCAGAAACTTCATCTGAATCAGAAGAGCTACTACCACCGGAGCTCCCTTCAGCAAAGTTTCCTTCAGCACCACCTGTGATATCACTCTCAGAACTGCTCTCCTCCTCGTCCAAATGAATAGGATCAGCAACAGTCTCTTCAGAGGTATCAAACACAGGGATACTATCTACCGGCCTCGCTATAAAACTAGAACCAACGTTCTTATATTCGAGAAAAAAACCTGCGGATCGGGAATGCTCGCTGTCAGCTAAGGGCTCCATAATATTCTAGGCCTTGACCAATTCAGATAGATGAACCTCGCTGAGAGAAGGTTCCATGTTCTTCGACCTCGCTGAACAAAAAATAGAGAAAAATCAGAAAGATCACAAATCAACAAAAATTGAAATAAGAGAGCAAAGTCTACCTATGTATTCTTCCCCATAAAAGGGAACAGAGAACCTATCAGACCTCGGCCTTTCAGATTGGGGAGAAAACTGCCAGTTTCTATCAAGAAAACCCTCTTGCCAATAGTCCTTATGGTAATCAGGTAGGTTTACTACCAATTCCCTTTCAGGGCTCCTAGCTTTGAGATAGAGAACACCAGAACTAGTTCGAGAACAAGAGTAGCAAAAACAGACCTCGGCAAGCCCTAACTTAGTACCATATAACTGATTGATTCTATGGACGCCATTAATTATCTTCCACACATTGGGCAAACACTGTGCAGGAACAATATTGAAGTAACCAAAGAAGTGCAAGAACAGGTCGTTGGGAGGAAAAGTAAGTCCCCCTAGGGAAAGCATCAAAACATGGATCCAATGGGCACCCTCTATGTCTCTAACATTTCTAGGGGGCGGAACACACTCAATCTCTACCCACTTTGGGATGTTATAAAACTTCCTAAACTCTGACACCGACCTATTACCAATCTTTGCCATTGGAAAACCCTAGAAAACTACAAATTCAAAGAGAAAATACAAAGAGAAGGCACAGGAGACTTACAAGATGAAAGTTCGACTCGGACGATGAAGAATCACGAGCCCAAATAACAAGGAAGCGATTAGAATGGAGACTGAGAGAAGATAGTGTGAATTTCTAGAGCTCATAGGAAATGGAAGAATGCTGAGAAGGTTGAAACGATGGTGGAAAAATGGCTGCTCTAGAAAACCTTTAAGTGTTGCTAATCCTAGTGCACAGACCACGAAGCGGGTGCCGCCAGAATCAGTCCTCATACTTTGGGAAAAGTTGTACGATGTATAAAGGAGCCATTATGACAAATCATTTAAATTTATTGAGCCCAAGAATGGCCCAACAAACTTAGGGGAAATTGTGTGTACCTGAAATTAGAATGATGGGCTTGGACAGGTAGCCCATTTGTGGCAGCCCAAAGTCCAAACCCTCCATGTCTTAACCGATTATGATTTAGTCTCTTCCCATGTCTCCATTAAGAGAGGTTCTAGGAAGAGATGGAAAATGTGGGGGAGTCCAACACCCCCACTCACTGAAATAAACATGTATATAATAAACCCTAGGTTCGAGGCAAGGGACACATTGTATTTTCTGTAATCACTCTCCAGAGAACATATAAATATTACTGACTGCACCACCGTGGACGTAGGCATCTTTGATGAACCACGTACATCATTTGTTGTGTGATTGTCATTTTGCATTCCTTATTCTTACTTGGTGATTACGTTTCTCTTATCTATTTTTGTTTCATAATAATTGTCACCACACTAAGTATGAACTTTAAGGGACTTAAAAACAAAACTTTACCAAGTTCATTCTTGCAGAGGTTATGATGTTGAAGACGCTTTGATATTCGGATCCATTGATGTAGATGTGATCTTGAATTTCTTCAACGGTGTAACGGCGTACGACATACAAATTGATAATGGACAGAAATGTCCTTACAGGTCTAAAGCATTAAGGTATTTGGATCTGTGAATTATCCCTTAGGATTACGAGAGAAAGTATTCGTAATTTAATAAATATATTGTAAGTAGTGATGAGAATAATACTACGTATGAGCTAAAAACTTTGGGTTATTTGTGTACCTAATAACCTTGATGGGTTGTGTGAATACCTATAATACTATTTATTTTGTGTATGACATACATGCTATCATGGGAGGTCTTAAAGAGAGGCCAGTCTTATCTTGAGGAGCCTTCTGGGGGATTTCGATTGGTGCCTCAGAACATAGAACCTAGGTACGAGCTATCTGTGAGAATGATAATGATGACGGTCATATAGGTGCGTAGGTATGCGCGTAATCCATAGGCTTGTAACTATGTTCGCCTCCAATATGTGTGATTTGTATTAATGCGCTTCCAGAGTAATTCGGAACTCAAAATCCTTATGTACGCGATGTACCGGGATTTGATAGTAGAGTATGTACGCACTGCAAGTTTAGCCTTTTGGGGTGTTGTATTAGTATATGTCTTATGATAGTGATATAGATATGTAAACTTGTGATTGTTATACTTTGTTACTTTATAAATGAAAAATATTACGACATATAATATTATTTAAGAATGTGGAAACCTAAATAATTAATGTGGTACTTGATCTCGATTGATTAATAATGGAAATGCAAAAATGTATTATTCAGGTAGTATGGGTGGGTATAACGACTTAGATGTCATAGTAAGAGACTTAATTAAAAATAGTTAAGTGTGATAGCGTGTCTAGTAAGGGTTAGATATATACGTTAGGCGTGCACAATAGTTGAGAGGTGAGAATATCAAGTGAGTGCTCGAAAAGCTAACATGCATATAATATTTGCTTTACTGCATATTTTTTAAATTCTAGCTAAATTGTTTTAAAATATTTTACACTCGGGCTCTGACCCGTCTCTTGCAAAATCTCTTTTTCTTGTGAATTATTTTAGATGTCCATCGATGAGGGCGCTAACCTTAGACTGTTGCACCTTTTGACGTGCTGAAGCTATTGTGTGAGTTGTAGGTCCTCGTGTTTAGATTCCTCCACATCTATGACTTCACTTCTTTGATTTAGGCTTCTCATTTAGGGCATGTGTTGCCCACTCTCATTTTATTTATGTTAGAGAGACATTGTACTCATTTCATTTAAGTATTTCAGTGTCAGTTGGATTTGGTATTATTACGGTTCATGGTTTGGATTTTATTAATTGGAATGATTATGTCAGCTTTATCGTATTCCGTTAGATGGTGTTTTATCCGTCAATTGTTTACTCATAAGGATAGTGAATGTGTTGAATGGTTTAAATGAAATGAAATTAACTATTGGACAAAATGTTTTGACACTATCTTAGTTAATTATTGGGTGATTAATAAAATAAATATTTTTGATAGTGATGCTAAGACCGAACCAAATGGATACTTTGATTTAATTTAATAAAGGGCTGATCAACGGTATTTAATTAGGTGGGGTGCCACAACACCCCGCTTATTACAATAACGGGCGACCAACCCTCTACTAAAATTAAACAGGAATCTCAAATGGCACATTCTTATCATCACTATCTCACAAACCAAAAATATAACTAACCACCCAAAAATAATAAGAGAGCGGATGACAAAATGTTTCCAGTGATATAAATATTACCATTAAATCCATTGACAGCAATTACAAACATAAACGTATATACATGAAATGAACTGCACAACAAAAATAACTAAATAAGTTGTTGGTTAACAAACCCATACAATAACAATTGTCTGAAATGTAAAGCATATACATCAGTACAACACTTGGGCAACACAAGCCCGATTAACACTGCTAATCCTTAACTAGATGAACAAAAATGAGATGCGACTATACCAAAATCCTACAACATTCCACATATGTTGCAGGATGGAAGCTCATCCTTGGTGTCCTTGTGGTGGGACACCTAAAAGATATAACAAAGGAAAAGGAAAAGAAAAGATATGTACGGTTAAACGCCCGGTTTTAAAAATATTTCAGCAAGTGAATTAAAATGCATAACAATTATGAATGCGAAATTCCATAATTAAGTTGGTGTTGCCCCTCCCTTGAGAACCATACTCACTCCCCCCCCCCAACTACAGCGCACCTAACGTATGCATTTTAAATCTTAGTTATGCTACCCTACTCATCTATGGATAACCCAACCTCATGCTAACGCATTAATCCACACCCGCATTTCTAATTCATACCAACATAATCGCTTTTAATTATCATTCTCATTGATTATATATCAATTCATTACTAATAACTTTCACTAGTTATAAGCATAGTGATTCACACATTAATCATTAACGCATATATAATATTACTCTCATTATTATACATGATTTATCATTTCAAATCAAGTACACATATATATCACTCATTATATGTATACTAACCATCCCTGAGAGCATTAGGTCATTGGATGCAGTCTCTAGGTGCTACCATTTTCTAAGGGATACGCACACCATCCTGGCTACCAACTATTAGACTCTCACACCGACTTGGTAAAATAAAGAACAAATGTAGGGGAAGCGGTCATAGTCCCCCACCTGAAAGTGAGACGAATCATACCCAAGACGTCTCACCCATGATAAAAGTCACACTGTAAAAATACTGGATGCCTATGACCTAGGGACTATACTCTCCCTGCATTCACTAGCCGGGGTATTCACCCACATCACGCAACTTCTCATGATGGCACTAGAGGGGTATGTTCCACATAATATATCAAATACACAAGATATATGTAGACATTATACTTATACACACCATCTTATATCATCATGTATATATGTCAATAAACTCGGCTACCTGTGTATAACACTCATTACACTAGTCGATACTTCCTCACATATATTCCCGATCCGTTTTATTACTTAATCACTCACTTAAGATTTAATACTCAATCGTGCACTTGATTAATCCTCAAGTTTAATATAACTCGGGGAATACGACTTCTCTCAACTAGACCGTATCCCATATCTTTAAATAAGAAACCAGAGTATTAATCTCTCTAATATACTTCCATAATCATCCCGATGTCTCTCTACCATCGTATAGTATCATTATCCCACCTTTACATCATAAACATTAATATCAACTCATATTACAGAGTTCTCAATCACTAACCCCATATGGAAAGGAGTTAAAGAAGAGTTAAATATCTATGCCATGAAAACCGAACCGATGGTTTTCAAAAATAAACTGGCCCGCTACACTGAAAGAGGCAAACCGAACCTATAATTTCCAAAAACGAACCGGTCCGCTGCTTAAAAAATGAACCAATCCAAGGACCACTAACCGAATCGATCCATCTTACTCAGATTTTGTTCCTATGAGATTTACCCAAATATCTATAATCCATTTCTAACCCAACTCCACCAATATTTCCACTATCTAAATCATATATCTAACATACACTTCAAGGATTTATCAACGAGGTCAAGATTTAAACATATCTAACATAAATTTCAAGGGTGTATCAACAAAGTCAAGATTTAACCCCATATACCCAATACACAACAACCCACCAATTTATTATACAATAATTCCCACACAAGAATTATTTAGCAAGTTTAATCACTTGCCTCAAAGTTGTAGATTCCGATTCTTCTTCATAGTTGTGGCTTTGGCTGGAAAATCCTATGATTTCTCTTCTCTTTCTCTTCTTTCTTGGTTTCTCTCAAGTGGGTTTTATCTCTTGTCTAACTCTCTCTCTCTCTCTCTTGATTATGAGATTGGCTAATTCTCTCATAAGCCTAATAAACCATATATCTATTTATCCAAACTTTAAATGATAATACACACGTAAAATGACTCGTATACCCCTATCCGAGACCAACTAGCCAAAAAGACCCCAGAACCCAATTACAACCCTCAAGCACTCATTTTAACTATCTCGATTCATCACGGATCAACCGTGCACCCCAAATTTACATCCGAGATTTTGATAATAAAAATTCCTATCCCAACCTCATATAACTCATACATATATGCCCCGGTTGAGAAATAATCAATTCCCACCGCTTCTACTCACATATGACGGAATGACATTCAATATGATTGTATTTACTTTATCACACTAGTAAATATACAATCCACATACATATTAACTCGTCTACACAAATGAATATTTATTTTAAATTCCTAGTTAAATTCTCAATTATATTAAATCACATACACAAGGTAATTTAATACTAAAAATAAATGCTCAAAAGTAAGGGGTATTACATTAAATTGTTTCATTTGGGACCAGAAGATCCCATATAATTTTTTAATTTGGGACTAGAAGTTTTCAAATCATTTTATATTAGGACTAAAAGCTCTCAATTATTGCTCAAATGTTTGGACATTACAATCAGATATGCCCTAAAATAAAACACGAAGTTTTGATTATCTCTATAATAGTGCAAGAGAAACTAAAAGTCATATAACAATTATTTATAATTTGGACCCGAAGCTCCAATATATTTATAATAAAACAGGAAGTTTTGATTATTTATATAATAAGGGCAAGAATATTAAATGTTTCATAATGGCTATTTATATTTTGAATCTGAAGTTCCAAACAATTTTATCTCTTATCCAACTTGAAGTTTGGATATGACCGGGAAAGGTATTTAAAGTCCTTAAACATTTATTGTCGTGATATTTCCCTAATTATTTACAATTGGAACCCGAAGTTCCCCAATCATTATTTAAATATCGAAATAGAATTTTTTTCTCGTTAATATTGTGGGACCTGAAGTTCCTAAATTATTTGAACATTAAGTGTCAAAAGAAAACATATTATAATTGTAGACACCCCATTCTGTTTCCCCCTAAACTCTCCTTAGGTCCCTAGCACCTCCCTTCATCACTACAAACCCAGGTCATACCCCGAGTACTGACTTAGAAGCCATCGAGCACTCCCAGGCTCCATTTGACCAAAAGTCAAAGTCTTCACCTCGACCGAGACTAAATGAATCTTCTAAGGTCACTGAAATCCCTCTCCAATCGTCCGTTCCGTGCGCGATTCCGACTTACCATGCGAACGAATGACCTGTTTCCCCCCGAAACTCAATCAGGAGGCCACCAGGCGCTCCCGGGCTCTGTTTGACCTAAGTCAACTCTTTAGCTTATCCGAGACTGAATGGATCTTCAAATGGCAGTGAAACCCCTTTCCAACAATCCATCATGTGTGCGATTCTGACTTACGATACGGACAAACGATCCGTTTAACTCCGAGAGGTCACCGAATGCTTCCAGGGCCCGATTGACCGAAGTCAACTTCTTGAACCTGATAAAACTCTTTGGAATTCAAAGTACATCGCCTAACCATTCCAACGGTCCACCCCGTGCACGATTCGGACATACCATGCGGATGAACGATCCGTTTGCATCTGACGATTCCCCGCCCAATTGACTGACAAATGATTCTAAGCCATATTTGACCCAAAGTCCACTTTCAGACCCGGGAGCAGTCCAAAGGACTTTCGAAGGTCTCTAAATTACCTTTCTAGCGGTCCACCCCGTGTGCAATTCTGATCAATGCTTTGCGTTCTGCGGCCAATTTGCCAAAAAGGCCTAAAAGACACTACCAGACGGCAGGTCTCAAACCCTGCCTATCGGCAGTGTGCCTAAATGCACCTGCCGAATGACAAGAATAGGGATGTGTCGATCAAAAATTCCCTGGGCCTATAAAAAGGAGTCCTTGACCTCACTTGCAAGGATAGCCCAGATCTGATAGATATCACTCTCAACAAATCCTGAAAACCTCTCTCGAAGACAATGTGATTTCCACACCCAAATCCCTTTCCAGCCTTCACTTTTCATCATCATTTTCATAAAACTTGGTGAATTCACTATCCTCCATCATCATCCAAGTCTAAGGGCTGCTCTCCCACATTCAAGATCAAGCTCAAGATCTTTAAGAAGGTCCAATTTTCTCAACTCTCTCCTTAAATTCTCATAAATTCGCAATAACTTGTTTTATTACTTAGCACTTTTATTATTTCATCTCACACATCCTAATATACGTTTTACTTAGTATTATTGCACATCTCTTATTTTTAAATAAAGAAAAACCCAAAAAATAAGAAAAAAGAGGGTTTGCTCATAAATTCCAAGCGGGAATTCTCACACTTCTCTTACACTTTTCTCACAACTAAAACATTTTTTTCTACACACACACATACACACAAATAAGAGAATCCCCTGATTGGATTTATGGGATAAACCCCACCACTCATTTTGCATTCGAACTACATGGACTTTGATACCTCTATAGGCTACGTAGGCGTCTCGGGGAAAAACTCGAGACTCAAGTCCTATTTTTACTTTTTCTCTCATTTTCTATCTTATCTAACCTCCATTGTCTTATATCAAATATATATATTTGTTCTTGGTAGCGTATTATTCTACATAAATTATCTTTCCATCATAACGGTCAACGTAGGAATAATCGCGTAAATCCTATCTTCTAATATTATTTTTAAACCTTCCTACGGATGACTCGCTTTACCTCTTTCATGGTATAAGTCGATGATTCCTATCTCCAATATATATACACATGCACACATCATCACGGGGAAAATAAAAGGAAAATAGAAAAAACCCATGAGAGACCGAAAGGGAGGAATGGGTTCCTAACACCTTCCCATTTCGTAACTTAGCCTCTGGACCTTTTTGGAATCATTTTGGTTTCGTATGCACCAGTATGTCTTTGGATGCTGTCCTTCGGGATGGTTTACCCTTTTCTTTTGTCTGTTTTGAGTAAAATAGACTGGCGACTATAATCTCTCTACATTTACCACCTCACCCAAATGACGTCGGCCAAAGCGCTCCCAAGAGAGACACGCGGGACCCGAGATCCTCCCTCATGCTCATTCTCCCCCGCGGCGAGGATCGGGGATAGCCATAGTGGCGACTATGTTGGGGATTTTATTATTTTGAGGGATAGACTCTATTTACGTGGGTATTATGTTTGCTTATGTTCTCCCCTATTTACATGTTCCCCTTTATTATTCATGTGTATCCTATGCTTATGCTTCTATTCACAGAGTTATAGAAAATTCTCCATGTACACTTCGCACCACGTGCACTTACGATCACATATATCCACATGTTGCACGCATCACCCATCCATACTTGATGAATCATTGGTACTTGGGATTTGATCCCTGTTTGGCATAATCAAGAAAGACTTTCTCATAAGATAATAATAAGAGAATCATTCATGATTCACACGACATCACCAAAGAGCATTGCTATTAACCAAGTTTTACCCAGTAACTGGAGGGTCACTTCGTGATGGGCACTGGTCCGACAGGGCGCAGTTAGCCTAAGCGATATGGCTCTCACCTTCCATTGGCCAAGTACCTTCGATGTATATCAAACGTTTCCCCTGCATCGTACCGCTTGATCGAAGTCATGACGAGAGGTATATCGTAGGGAATTCATTCACGTATGCCGAGTATATCGAATTCGCTCTCACACGTACCGTCCTCACGAGGTATATGGTGAGTTAATTCACGTATGCTTAGGTATATAAAATGGCTTGTCCACATGTACCGATTGCTCGCAAGAGCAAGACGTATATCGTGAAAGTCACGCTAAAGGGGGGAACCCTTTCCAATTCACCCAACCAACTGCATACCCGCATATAGGTGTCAACCCTAGGACACACATGTTAGATTGCCTATTTCAATCCGAAACTCTACCGAAATTTCGGGTCGGCCTGACGCTCGAATTTTCACGCATTTTTAAAACAAGACCCTATCCGTGAGCCTGGTCACAAGTCCAGCCATAACTTTGCATATATTAGAAACCCAATTTTTCCAGGCTTGGGTCCCGTTCGGCATTTCATTTTGCATTTAGGAGAATTTAATATAAGTGCGAACATAATAATTATAATAATCATGCTGAGATCCGTCTCCCGAAAAAAAATCCAAAAACATTTCTCCCTTTTTATCAAAATTCCAAAAACATTTTTTTCTTTCCTTATCAAAAATTCAAAAACATTTATCCTCTATTTATCAAAAATCCAAAAACATTTCTCCTCTCTTTATCAAAAATCCAAAAATACTTTGTCTTTCAATCTAGAAAAAAATGTCAAAATATTTTCATCCCTTTTTTCTCAAAATAAATCCCATTTTATGCCCTCTCTGGTCGATCGCAAACCCTTGGCTTGGCGGTGTTTAGTAAAGTCACCCAGGAGTTCCATTAATTTCCCTATTACTCCTTCTGAGTCCAGAATCCATCCGCTTTCCATGGAGAACACAGATCAAATACCAGTTGTGCAGCCGAATCTGATAGCAGTCCAAGCTCAGCTTATGTCCAAAATTGACAACCTCCAGATCGAGGTCTGAGAGATGCAACGAAACTAGGTTACCGTTCCTTAAGAGCATGAGGCCCTATTCCCTCTTGATATGGATCCACTCGAGCCTATATAGGTTCCCGAAGAGTATCAGCACGCTCCACGTGCCCCTCCTACTAATGGGCCGCCACCTGCCCAGCTTTCGATGTCGAATCTTACCCAGCATGGGGCTAACTTGCCTATTGTCATTAATACAAAAGAAGAAGAATTGAACAAAGTCAAAGAGGACTTCAATAAGCTCACTAAGAAGTTTGACTAAGTCAGGATCTCGGGGAATCACATGGACTACACCCACACGTATCCTTATCCTAAAGCGAGGTTACCTGAGAAGTTTTAGATGCCAAATATCGAGAAATTCGGAGGAAGTGGACCCACAATTATTCATCTCCAAAGTTATCACCGTTCCATGACTCTACTAGGGGATTATGAAGAAGTGATGGCCTAATTATTTAAGGAAACTTCGAAGGATAGCGCCCTCTTATGGTTTTTGTCTCTCGAAGAGTCCAGAATTCGTAGCTGGGAGGATGTGGCTCAAGAATTCATATCGCAGTACAAATACAATGAGGAGCTTGAGGTCACCCGCCGTGATTTGAAGCTGCTCAAACAGAACCCTGCTGAATCAGTCAGTAACTTCATCACCCAATGGAGGGAAAAGGCAGCAACCATGATCAATCGACCTTTCGAGGAAGAACAAGTCAGCATAGTGAAGAATAACTTCTTACCCCATGTCTGAGCAATGATGGGAGGACAATACTATCCCCACTTTCCTGCTCTCAGAGAAGTAGGAGTAGAAATCGAGGAGGGTTTTGCCAAGACAGAAGTTGAACCAAAGAAGGTGTCCGGACAGTTCACCCCTAGAAAAAATGACAAACCTGACAGTGTTACAGTCTCAACCATCAACAACATCTCTCAACCGACCACATCATGGGAAACAGAAAGCCACTCTGTCCCAGTTCGAAAGGAATACACCGAGCTCCATGCTCCCCTCTCCAATGTTTATCAAGCCTTATTAATAAGAAACCTTATCAAACATTTGGACCCCCATCCATTGCCAATTCCACTCCCACGAAACTTCAAGGCAGATGCTCATTGTGCCTTTCATCAAACTGCTGGCCATACCACCGACCAATGCTTTCACCTTCGAAATGTAATCCAAGGTATAATTGACTGGGGTACCATCACCCCACCAGCCAATCCTAAGTCAAACACTACTCACATCCCACTTCCAAACCATACCAATGCTATCTTCTTAGAAGAGAACCCAGAATTCGATCCCTCAACTCAAATTACACCCATATTCTTTCCTAAACCTCTCCAAATTTGCCCATATTTCCTCCTACACCCTACTAGCCTCGCTGATCAGACACTGTCACTCCTTACCAGAGCATGCATCGCTATTCGTACCCGTTCTGAAAATGGAATCATGGAATTATTAGAGGTGTTAAACCAACTACGAGAGTTCGGGCTGAAATTGCCCCCACAGATGGTCATTGATTGCCAGAGATTTAGTACACTATTCTTGGAAGCACGGAAATGGTACGGAGAGTCAGATAGATGGGTAGTATCAACCACTGAAGTCAGCTTAAATGATGTCATTCGGATCATGGCAGAATTATTCAGGCAAACCAATAACAGTTGTAGTTTGACCGAATTACTTGATGCTCTGAAGCTACAGGGGCGCCTGGTCCCTTCACCCTTACACATCCCCACAGATTGGGAAGACCTATATGAAGAGGCCATTGAAGTTATGAAATGCATCGACTTTACATGGAAAGACATAATTGTTTCCACCGGATGGGGGGAAGAATTCAGAGATTTGAATGAAGAATAAGATTTTGAGAAAATCGGATCGGTAGACGACATGTGGAATAATATCATTTGAAGAACTCCTCGAAGAAATGAAATAAGGTGGCAGAACAACCCAATATCGATGAGGAAACAGGGTTCATATTCTTCCCTTCTTCAGTAAATCACAGGACCATATCAGGGAGGCATTACTAGATTCCAAGCTCACTACCAACCAATGACAAGGGGAATGGCGTGGGAAACCTTCATATGCCATAAATGACCCCCGAGGAGAGAAAGATCCTCGATCAACTAAAGAAAACACAAGCTAACATCATTATATGGTGGCTTTTCATGTCTTCTCAGCTACACAGAAATGCTTTGATCAAGTCTCTCACTGGACCCATAGTTCCTCCTTCCACCACACCAGAAGAAGCAGTAAATTTGGTCGAATCCTTAACCTCTACCCGAATGCTATCCTTTTTCGAAGAAAAAAATCCCCAACATTGGTCCAAACCACAATCATGCACTCAACATCTCCCTCGAATTTATAGGGAAGGTTGTGCCACTCTCTCTTGTCGATAATGGATCCGCCTTGAATGTCTGCCCACTGAGAACCTTTAAATGTTTAGGCCTAAAAGAAAGCGACCTCGCTCTAACCTCCGCTGGTTTGCGTGCATATGATAATACCCGTCGGGAGGTGATGGGATCCATAAAGCTTATCATAGGGGCTGGCCCTATAAAGCCTGCCATTGAATTCTAAGTTATTGACATCCCAACCCGTTTTAACCTATTGCTAGGACGTCCTTGGATCCACAGTATCAAGGGAGTGTCTTCCTCACTCCATCAAAAATTAAAGTTCTTCACCGACGGACGGGTCCTTACCATCTTGGGCGATGACAACAATGTCTATGGTGCAAGTACAAGCAGTTCAATCCTTGAGATACAACATGGGTCAAATGATATGCTCCTATCAGGCGGATTCCATGTTGAACCACTCCCAGCAGGGGACAACTTTAAAGAAAGGGTTTGTCCAGAATACGACCCTCATGTCAACATCAATGTGATTCAGATGTTCAGAAACATGCACTTCATGCCCGTACTGGGGCTAGGACAAAGACAACAAGGAATACTTGAGCCAATTGAACTAAAGAAGGTTTTTCCTCCCTGTGGTTTGGGGTATCAATCGTCAGAAGAAGAGCTCATAATGATCCACCAATCTCGATCAATGAGGAGACTGGATCACCTTCAGACTATTCCAAGGGACTCCTTGATTGAATGATTCATCAAAGAGGATGAGACTTCCCCTTTTGCAGCTTTTTGGAACCATGGTATGCCCATACAGACAAGAAAATGAAGCCTGGAATGGAGATCTTCTTCTAAGACAGTTACCCATGGGCTGAAGGTTCCCAACACCAAGTACAACCGCTCATCAAAGATACTAAAGAGACTGAGGAAAGTGACTCTAAATATTCCTTCAACTTACAGACAATAGGGATAACACTATGCATGGTTCACTCAGGCACTACATCACCGGATCCATCCCAACTGATTAAAGATGCTGATACACCTCTCCTCAACTGGCATACCGTGACAGTTCTACCTGCTGAAACCTCCCTTAATCCCAATGTTTACGCCCTTTCTTCTTATTTTATCTATCCTGGTTCAAATGTAATTGAGTCCTCTTTTGACGATGTTCTCAATGCTGTTTTTCCTATCAATGAAATAAACGAAGATTTTGAGTATCTTGATGTGCCTTAAAGTAACGGTATGGATTATAATCAAACTTTTGATGATGATGATTTTGTAAATGAACAATTTTTAACTGATCTAAATAAGGTTAATAATAAACAACATAATCGCATTCAAGTTAATGAAGAAGAGACAATTGTTATTAACCTCGGTTCTAGCAGCCAACTGTTCGAGATTAGGATAGGGACTACCCTCGACGAGCATGAGCGTGCACAACTCGAAGAATTTCTAAACGAATTCGTGGATGTCTTCGCATGGTCCTATGACGATATGCCCGACATTGATCCTGAAATAGCTCAGCACGATATCCCCACTCTCCCAGATTACAAGTCGGTTAATCAAAAGTTGAGAAAGCTCTGCACCGAATGGTCGCTCAAAGTTAAAGAAGAGGTGGTCAAACAGTTGAACGTAGGCTTCATTCGTGTGATCGAATATCCCACATGGCTAGCCAACATAGTACCCATATCGAAATCAGGTGGAAAAGTTTGGATGTGTGTAGACTATCGGGATTTGGACAAAGCCTCTCCAAAGGATGATTATCCGCTACCCAATATCGACATGATCGTGGACAACACAGCCATTCATTCTCTCAAGTCATTCGTCGACGGGTTTACCAGATACAACCAAATCAGAATGCACCCAGACCACCATGAAAAAACCGCATTCATCACCCCCATGGGGAACCTTTTGCTACACAGTCATGCCAAGAAGCTTTTAACCGAATCAAATAATATCTGACCCAACCCCTCAGTACTCATGCCACCATAGCCTGGTCTCCCCTTGCTCCTATACCTAAACATAACCGACACTACAACTGGGGATTTACTAGCCCAATACCTTAAAGATTCCCCTAAAGAAAGAGCCATCTATTATGCCAGTCGCATATTGGTTGGGTACGAGTTCAACTAAACTGTTTTAGAAAAGGCGTGTATCGCACTTGTCTGGCTCACCCAAAAGTTACGAAACTACATGCTCGCCTTCCCCATCAAATTGTATCACGAATGGACCCCATTAAGTACCTTCTTGAGAAACCCGCTTTATCCAGCCGAATGGTCCGACGGTTGATGCTCCTAGTCGAGTTTGATATCGTGTACGTCACACAGAAAGCCATGAAAGGAAGAGCCATCTCTGACTACCTCGTTTATTACCCTATAGAATAAACCGATGTCGGAATATCTGAATTCAAAGATGAAAACATCCTCTGCACTACCCAGGACAACCTCCGATGCCAAATGTTCTTTGACGGCGCTGCCAACAAAAAGGGATACTCCTAACCGCCCCAGATGACTCTCACACTCCCATCATCATCACGTTGAATTTCCCTTGCACAAATAACATGACTAAGTACGAGGCATGAACGGTAGGCCTTAATATTGCTCTTAAGAAAGGTATTCAATGCCTAGACGTCTACGGGGATTCCATCCTCATCATCGGTCAAGTGCTCAGAAAGTGGAAAGTCAAGGACGAGAAACTCCAACCCTTACATGTCCACTTAGAAGAACTAGCCTCCCAATTCCAAGATAACACCTTCCATTACCTAACTCAAGCAAAGAATAACCTAGTTGACGCCCTTGCTACCCCAGCCTCTATGGTCGACATGTCTAAAGGAATCACAATGACCCCCTTCCTTGTCCAAAAGCAAGACAATCCAACCCACTGTTACCATATTGAGCTCGTCACCATAGAAGATCCCAAGCTAGCCAATTATTGGTACTATGATATCTGGCTCCTCCTCAAACACGATAGGTATCCCGAGGGTTCCAATAAGAAAGATCGAGCAACCCTCCGAATACTGGTTTCCCAATACATCATCTGTCACAAAGCATTGCTCAAAAGAAACTTCGATGGAACTCATCTACACTGCATCGCAGGGGCTAACATTGAAAAGATTACGCAGAAAATCCACAACGGGGAATGTGGACCTCACATGAACGGTCACATGCTTGTCAAAAAGATCATTCGACAGGGATGCTACTGGACCACTATGACCCATGATTGCATCGCCTATGTACGGAGATGCCTCAAATGCCAACAATTCTCCAACCTTCAGCATCTGCCTCCGTGTGAATTATATAACATGCCCTCTCCCTGGCCGTTCTCCACCTCGGGCATCGACATTATAGGGAAGGTTACACCAAAGGCTTCCAACGGGCATGAGTTCATCCTAGTTGCCATTGATTACTTCACCACATGGGTCGAAGCTGAGTCATACGAAGTACTGAACACTAAGAAACTGGCCAAATTCATCAAGAAAAACATCATCTGCCGATATGGGGTCCCGCACGAGCTGGTATCAGATAACAGGTTACATTTCGAGTAAGAAGTTACAAAAGTAGTCAAAGAATATGGGATTCAGATACACAAATCTTATTCCAACAAACCTCAGACCAATGGTGCAGTTAAAGTCGCCAACAAGAACCTCAAAGACATCATTAGCAAAATGACCGAAAGCTATCGGGATTGGATCGATCGGATCCTGTACGCCTCTGGGGCTACCGAACCTCAATTTGAACCTCTACTAGTTCTACCCTTTAATCTCTAGTGTACGGTATGGAGTCAGTACTACCTGTGGAGCTGGAAATACCCTAATTGCACGTTATGCTTGAAAGCGAGGTCAGCGAAGAAGACTGGTGCCACAACTGTCTTGACGAGCTGACCCTCCTAGACGAAAGGAGATTGAAAGCTATATACCACATATAAGGGTACCATCGCCTAATAGGGCGTTCATTCAACAAAAGAGTCAAGGAACGCGGTGTCCGAAAGGGGACCTAGCCCTTAAGGAAATCATAAAACCCATCTGGGACCCCAGGGGGAAATTCGAGCCCAATTGGAGCGGCCCCTACATTGTTAAGAAAATCTTGTCTGACGGTGCCGCCATGCTCACCGACTTAGATGGGGAAGAGATGGCGGGTCTAGTTAACCTGGACCGTCTCAAGAAATTCTATCCCTAGTTCGAAATCTCGACGCGCTACGACTCTTCTCATCTCCCATCTATTCTGAAAAAAATATCTTCATTTTCTTCTACACAGAACTATATGGGACTAATCCTCTGTAAAAAACCATTTTCAAACAATTAAAGAAAAATTTTCAAAAAACCCAGTGGTACGTAGGTTGCTCATACACCTTACATGAGCACGACCCTTTCTTTTTCACAAAATACTATTCTTTTCTTATCTCCGAGAACGACAGTCAATTCCAACATATAGTTGAACAAAAGGATTATGTATGCCTTAGCAATCGGTATAGATAATTAAAATAACACAAAACTCATTAAAGGCACAACTGGATGATCAGAAACTTGTTTGTTTCACTAATAAGAAATTACGGTGCAGATTACATGAGAAAAGGAATGGATAACTCCCTTTCCCCTACCTTCCTAAAAAAACAAATAAAATCCCCACATTTATTACCCACAATAAACTCTCCAAGAGTCCTATCCACAGCTACTAGAGGAGCCTTCACCATCATCATCATGTACATCCCGGGGTCCCCAAGTTTCCCCTGCCTGAATAGAGTGTCGCAGACACTCCATAGACCGATAAGCTCGAACCAGCTCCAAGAAGACCACAACACCTCCTTCCATGGTGTCAAAAGAAACAAACCACTTATGTCCAGTCTCAACTGCCAACATCTTGCTAATTAATCTCCTCCATAACCACTTCATATAATCCCCAGGGATATGCAAAACTCTCCCAACAAACTGAGAAGGACGGGTCGACGGACGCCGATTCTCCCACAAAGAGCCAAGCTGCATGCGCAGACGCTCAATCAAATCCTCTACGAGAAAGAAATTTAGTGTCGAGGTGGCATGACATGTGCCCAGCCAAATTGGTGCAGAAGCCGCCAAGGGAAATTAAAAGAGGTCTGTCTGAGGCCAACCAGCTGCACATATGAATACTCTCCTAGCTCCAAAACAGGCAGCAACTGTCCCCACCAAGGCACTGACCAGTACAGATTTTGAGCCCCATTCTCCACAAGCTAATTCTCCCAACTCTCAATATCCAGGCCAATGTAGAAAAAGTGATGCGAAAAGAAGTTGGGTACAGTCGACAAAGGATATTCTGGAAGAGTCACCAGGCGGAGTCTTTCAGACAACCACATGAATAGCATCACGGGGCTACCCCGCAGGAAGTCAGAACGACCTTCTCGCCAGGCATCCAAACCATTCAGGGTCTCCGCCAGTATTACCACCATAGGATTGCGACGGTATGACATCCATGAAGTAATGGCTACAAGTTTCGGATCCACCAGCAGTTACCCAGTCACCAGCAGTAATTTTGATACTAAGCTCGGAACAATGGATCCAGTGTATACAGCATCGCCAGCTTCCTAAAAATGCACGAACTGCAACACCGCTGTGAGGGAAATCATTCCTCCAGCAACCAATGATCTGGCTGTCGAAGGCGAAATGCGAAGAAGCCTAGACAATAAATCCCTGGGAGAATGGGAAAATTCGGGTAAAGCCATAGAAACACTGGGATTTATCCCCAGCATGGAAGAAAAGTCCTCGTAGGTAGGACAAACTTCATCCAATCCAAAGAGGAATACATGGTCTTTAGGGTACCAGAATTGTACCGCCGCCATCAGCATGTTCCACTCAATGGGACAATTGCGCCACAAAGAAACTCGACGCATGTTGAAAGCATTATAGTCGACGTTATAAAAGCACATCGCTTCCAAGGCTTCGAGGTAATTAGCAAACTCAATGCTACCAGGGAGAGCCATCTTGCAGGACTAAGAGATAGTTGGCAAGTAAGTAAGAATGTGAAGGTGTGATGGATACACTTCGCCCTTACCCCTTTTTATAGATGAGAACCCTCATAAAAGACATAATCCCTGTAGAAATTGAGGGGAATCCTACCCCCAAAGTTCTAAAGGCTGAAGAGGTCACTAATCAAAAGATTTTAATTAACGGGACTGGACTTGACTGTCGATAGGCAGGGCAAGGTGCTTGCCGATCGATAACCCCCCATTTTTGGAAATTTTCCTTTTTCGTCTTTTGTCAAAATCAGAAAAACCCAATAAAAATAAATTGATGTTCTCAACAGAATTTCAAAAGTCTCCCTTCCACCATTATATAATTTCCTTTTTTTTCCAAAATCCCAAAAATATCTCTTTTTACGGTCTCAGCAGCAAAGTAAAAAGCGCATGTGCATGCATTCATTCACCATTAACAAAGATAATAATAAAAAAACTCCATTACATTGCATATATATATTTCTCTCTGTGTTACATCAAATTTTACAGGTAATAAAAGAAAAGAAAAAACAACGGGACTCAGCCCGAACCGACATTCTCTCTCACTTACCTTTCACCCCTCTCTCTAAGAGCTTCCACCCTTGCGACGCGCTCTCTTTCCCCTACGACGAGATGACGCACCACCACTAACCGAGCCAGAGTTCTCCTCAGATGAAGAAAATCGCACCAAGCAAGAAGGAACCGGGACCTCATCCCAAATATGGGCAGTCGCCGAAGATATCCAGTCTCTGATGTCCCTCAGCCAAGTGGTCGACACCCGAACTTGTTACAAGAAAAGGCAAAAAAAAGTATCAAAGAGGTATCAAAACAGAAAAAGAACCAAAAAGTGAAATAAGGTATACCACATGACGAAGAACCTCCTCTGTCAAACCCAACTCCTTCGGATCCATCGTATGAGGACGGCGCAACATAGGCACCATCCCTCCATCAGCTCGCCGAATGTTGTACGAAGGAGTGTGCAATCGCACGAAAGGAACCTCTGAAGCCGTTGCCGCCACTATTGCTGGACCAACGCCGTTGTGGGAAGACCCCATCGCCCGACTCGAACCCGCCAGAGGAAAAGGCAAGGCATCATATATGATTGGAGCCATCAACTAGCTCATCACAAAGTTAATATAGTCATACGGCTCTACTGTATCAGTGTACAACTGGTAGGACTCATCGATCATCGTCGTGATCCTCGCATCCTCCGGCAGCAGCATCTCCCGCCTCATAGACATAGGAGGCTATGCAGGTGGCACCACCACCTCCTCCTCAGCAATCTACCGAACCACCCACTCCCCGAGATACCAAGAATGGATGAACTCATGAGCCAGTAAGCGTCGCATCTGCGTGTTCACCCTAGTCACCCCGTATCTTGAATGGCTATCCCCCAAGGGTAAAAATTCACCTGAAAATCCCCGAGAAAGAATAAGTCAATTCAGAATCAGAACATGCCAAATTCAAGACTGAAAAGGAAAAAGTCTTACCCTTCCACTGGTCAGGCCATTCAAGACCTGACGCACCGCCTCCAGAGAGAGAGATCCCTTCGACTATCGATTGGCCTTGCGCCATCGATACAATCGGAAGAAGTCCCCAATAGTGTCGTCCTTCAGAGCGATCAGCTGGGTATTGCACCCAATCACCTCATAGAACCACGTCTGCTAAAGACAAGAATTCACAATAAAAAAGAGACGCATAAGGAAAATGCGAATGCATGAAAAGAAAGTGCGCAAACTGATAAATACCTCCAGGAGATACGTAGCTCCAGTAAAAGTTTACCGACAACACCGGCTGAATGCATCCAAAGAAAAATAGAGGGTCGCCAAAGTCAGGCTCCCCCAATCATAGAGAGGGATGTTCGAAAACATCCTCAAGAACGACAAGAACCACAAGTGGACGACGTCACTGCTCGACGCCCCCATAATGTCTCTCAGCACCAACAATATGAATAACCAGGCCATCTGCCTCACCTCCAGCCCATCCTCCACATCGACCACCCTACTCAGTAAAACATCCTTCAGCAAGGATAGACAGATGGAATCCCCAGAGACTATCCTCCCTACATCGCCGAGCGCCGCCCTCACCGCCTCCAGCCTCACCCGCAAAGAGCGATCCACCTCTATCTGCTCCCCATCGCAATCCAGCCCCAGCAACTGCTGTACGTCTATGGGAGTCACGGTCATCTCCCTAAAACCAAAATGGAAGGTGTGGGTAGTATCCCAACATCTCTCCTCCAAAGCGCATAAGACTGTTGTCGAATGAGGCGTCTCATTCAGCGCATACGCTAACCTCCCAAAACACGCTGATGATACCACCCAACGCACCACAAGTGGAAGATGCTCCCTGACATCCTTAAGCACCATCGTCCCACGGGCACGCATGCTCTCAAAGAGATATTAGACTATCAAAAGAAGAAACCTTGTTAAAATTCAAGAAGGAAGGAAAAATCATCAACAAAGAGAAGAATGCCAAAAGTCAGGTTACTTACATAACCGCCAGGACTCACCGCCTTAAAAGACCGATGACGCAATGGCTCCCATAGCAAAGTCCGCTCATCCGCAACCGGCTCAAATGCATCAAAGGAGTTCTCACTCCCCAAAGAAAGAGGCGGCCTGGCCCTCCACTCTATGTTCGCCCAGTCATCAACAGTCAATCATTCCTTATGCGCTGCATTGCTCACAAAGGCATCCATTTGTTAGAGATCGAAATGCTAAAATGATTTGCAGCGGAAAATCGCAGAAAGAAAAGAAATCAAGAAGCTGTGAAAAATGAGGGGAATTCTCCCCCTTTATATAGGATGCTAAGCGTCATGCCGATCATCATTGACCCCCCATCCACGATCGGCACTCTCTCCTTACCTTCCCAAGGCAGTCCAAAAGTCTGTGCCACTGCCGAATGGAACCCTCTATACCATGCCAACCGTCACCCTCCTTGAAATTTTGAATAAAAATTCCCAGAAAATACCAGAAAGCCCTTAAAAATCCTCAGAAAATTCCTAAAAATCTCAGAAAGTATTTTCACCAAGAAAATTTTGCACTCCCTCAAGCTAAACCCCCATTTCCCTAGCAGAACTCTCAAAAATCAAGTGAAACTCCTCCCGACGACGTCCCCGAAGGATATCTAAAGGTCTTAAACCTCCTCGAGCAATACGTCCAATACCTGGACCACCTAATCACTTCCCCAGTGAGGTTTGCAGCATCAAACTCTCCTTTCCTCCGTGAAATCCCTAAGATTGCAAACACTTCCCTAACAAACAACATCACGAGGTAATTTCCCCAGCAGAACCCCAGGAAGTCATTTTCAAAGTCTCCAAAGGACACTTTGCTTTTTCCCCAGCTCATTCCCCAGCCGAACCCAAAATCTAATCTTTATCCCCTCTTAGGTCAAAATTGACCTCGATCTTGGATCGTCATCCTAGTTAGGTCAAAATTGACCTCGGTTCTCGGTCGTCACCACTCTTAGGTCAGAATTGACCTCAGTCCTCAGTTGTCACCACTTTTAGGTCCGAATTGACCTCAGTCTTAGATCGTTACCTTTGTTAGGTAAGAATTGACCTCGATTCTCGATCGTCACCTCTCTTAGGTCAGAATTGACCTCGATCTTAGATCGTCACCTTCGTTAGGTTAGAATTGACCTTTATTCTTGGTCATCACCTTCGAGCCCTCAGAATTGGCTTTGACCCGTAGAATTGGTCACCCTCACCTTCAAGCCCTTAGAATCGTCTTTGACCCGCAGAATTGGTCATCTCAACTTAAGCCCTCAGAATTGGCTTCGAATCGCATAATCGGTCACTCTCAACTTAAGCCCTCAGAATTGGCTTCGACCCGCAGAATTGGTCATCTCTACTCAAGCCCACAGAATCGGCTTAGACCCGTACAATTGGTCAGCTTAACTTAAGCCCTTAGAATCGGCTTCGACCTGCAGAATTGGTCATCTCAACTTAAGCCCTCAAAATTGGCTTCGACCCTCAGAATTAGTCACCCTCATCTTCAAGCTCGCGGAATCGGCTTCTACCCATAGAATTGGCTATCCCCCATCACACTCCTTAGGTCCTCGAAATCGGCCTCGACCCTCTGAATTGGTCATCCTCACTCCCTTGGGTCCTCAGAATCGACCTCGAACCTCTGAATTGGGCGTCCACCTTCAAAGAATCATGCGGTGTCTATTCGACGGCTATCATTTGTTCCAAACTCACCCGTCAAGGGACTCTATCGACACCCCATTCTGTTACCCCCATAAACTTTCCTTAGGTCCCTAGAACCTCCCTTCATCACTCCAAACCCAGGTCATACCCCGAGTGCTGACCTAGAAGCCACTGGGAACTCCCAGGCTCTGTTTGACCAAAAGTAAAAGTCTTCAGATCGATTGAGACTGAATGAATCTTTGAAGGGTACTAAAACCCTCTCCAACGGTCCATCCTGAGCGCGATTCTGACTTACAATGCGGACGAACGACCTATTTTCCCCCGAAACTCAATCAGGAGGCCACCAGGTGCTCCCAGGCTCTGTTTGACCTAAATCAACTCTTTAGCTAGACTGAGACTAAATGAATCTTCAAAGTTCATTGAAACCCCTTTCCAACGGTCCATCCCGTGTGCGATTCTGACTTACTGTACAGACGTATGATTCGTTTTACTCTAAGAGGTCACCGAATTCTTCCAGGCTGACCAAAGTCAACTCCTCGAACCTGATCATACTCTTTGGAATGTCTAATTACATCTCCTAACCTTTCCAACGGTGTACCCTATGCGTGATTCGAACTTACCATGCGGATGAACAATCCGTTTATGCCCGACGATTCCCCGTCAAATGGACTGACAAATGCTTTCGAGACATATTTGACCCAAAGTCAACTCCTGGACCTGGGAGCAGTCCAAAGGAATTTTGAAGGTCTCTGAATAACCTTTCCATCGGTCTTCCTCGTGCGTGATTCTGATCAACGGTTTGCGTTCTGTGGCTGATTTTCCGAAAAATCCTGAAAGACACTACCAAATGGCAGGTCTCAGACCCTGCCTATCGGTACTGTGCTTAAACACACCTGCCGAATGACAGGAACAGGTCTATGTCCATCGGTAATTCCCTGGGACTATAAAAAGGAGGCCCTGACCTCACTTGCAAGAAGACTCCAGATCTAATAGATATCACTCTCAACAAATCCTGAAAACCTCTCTCGAAGACAACGTGATTGCCACACCCAAATCCCTTTCCAACCTTCACTTTTCATCATCATTTTCATCAAACATGGTGAATTCACTATCCTCCATCATCATCCAAGTCTAAGGGCTAATCTCCAACATTCAAGATCAAGCTCAAGATCTTCAAGAAGGTCCAATTTTCTCAACTCTCTCCTTAAATTCGCATAAATTCGCAATAACTTGTTTTATTACTTAGCACTTTTATTATTTCATCTCACTAATCCTAATATAATTTTTACTTAGTATTATTGCACATATCTTATTTTCATATAAATAAAAACCCAAAAAACAAGAAAAAGAGGATTTGCTCATAAATTCCAAATGGGAATTCTCACTCTTCTCTTATACTTTTCTCACAACTAAAACACTTTTTTCTACACACACACATACACACAAATAAGAGAATCCCCCGGTTGGATTTATGGGATAAACCCCACCCCCTCGTTTTGCATGTGAACTACGTGGACTTTGATGCCTCTATAGGCTACGTAGGCGTCTCGGTGTAAAACCCGAGACTCGAGTCCTATTTTTACTTTTCTTACATTTTCTATCTTCTCTAACCTCCATTCTCTTATATATATATATATATATATATATATATATATATATATATATATATATTTGTTCTTAGTACCGTATTATTCTACATACGTTATCGTTCCATCATAACGGTCAACGTAGGGATAATCGCGTAAATCCTATTTTCTAATATTATTTTTAAACCTTCCTACAGATGACTCGCTTTACCTCTTCCATGGTATAAGTTGATGATTTCTATCTCCACTATATATACATATGCACACACATCATGGGGAAAATAAAAGGAATATAGCAAAAACCCATGAGAGACTGAAAGGGCGGAATGGGTGCCTAACACCTTCCCATTTCGTAACTTAGCCTCTAGACCCTTTTCGAATCATTTTGGTTTCGTATGCACCAGCATGTCTTTGGATGCTGTCCTTCGGGATGGCTTCCCCTTTTCTTTTGTCTGTTTTGAGTAAAATAGACTAGCGACTCTAATCTCTCTACATTTACCACCTCACCCAAATGACGCCGGCCGAAGCGCTTCCAAGAGGGACGCGCAGGACCGAGATCCTCCCTCATGCTCATTTGCCCCCGCAGCGAGGATCAGGGATGGCCACAATAATCAAACCTGAAGTTTTGATTATCTAATTGAAAGGGTATATACCAAGAGTCCCCCAATTATATTTGTGATATAGATATCCATTATCATTATTGTGACCAAAAGTTCATAAGTTATTATTTATAATTGTAATATAGTATTTTATAATTGATTTTGAAAATATGATCCCTGAAGTTCTCATGGAATTTTAAATTATTTGAATTTGAACTTTAAGCTCCAAATATATCATTTTTATTGGAATTAGTCAAAATAAATTTGATATTTAAACAGATCTTTTCAACTTTTTGATTTTTTTCTTTTCTTTATTAATTAAAATATTTTTCGACACTCTATTAACTATCCTATTAATGATTTCACCATTAAACTTTTGTCTCTTGACCTTTCGCTTTTTTTTAGTACTAAATTTCTTCTTGATGGTTTTTTTTAAGTCCTTTTCACATTCCAGTTATTCACTATCATTGGAGTCTTGGGAATGTGTAGAGAGTGTGAAAAACTAAGCATCTCATTTTTTAATAAAGAAGTTCGATTATTATTAGTCTCGGTTAATAAAAATATTCAAAAATTGTTTGGAAGATTCTCTAACATTTTTATCCCTTAATCAAACCTAAAATTTTGATACAAAATGGTAGGAAATTTAATGTCCTTCGATATTAGTAATATTGAACTTTAAGTTCAATTATTTGTGTAGAACCAAAATATCTCACATAAAAATGATAAAAAAATTGATGTTTTATAAATAATTCTCACCAGGTACTTTGTGAGTTATTTTAATGTAGGACCTCAAGTCATAGATTTTAATTTTGTAATTTATATGAACCCAAAGATTCATATACATGTGACATTAAATAGAAAACCAAAAATTCTCATTACTTTCCAAACAAAATATTTGTCATAATTATTTTAGTGACCTTAGTTATATATTAGAAACCTAACGTTTGTTATTTTTGAACCTGCAGTCTCTAACATATCACAATATTATGAAATTTTTATTCATTAGTTATCAACCCAAAGTTCTAAACTTTAATTGGCAAAGTTATTATTACCCATCTCAATCCTAGAATATCTGATAGTTATTTGATATGAGATTTTTTCAATACTTCCATATTTTTTAGTTTGGTCACCAAAGACCGTAACATATAATATTGTTGTTCATATCTGAAATCACTAACTTCAAAATCTATTAATGAAAAGTAATTTTGCATTACCTATACTGTTGAAAGACATAAGCTTACACTAGTGAACCCCCATTTCATTATTGACGGGGTTGTACTATATAACATTTATTGTTGTAAGAAATACACTTTTTTCATGAGCTTGTAGCTCCATAGTTATTGAACCATTGACAATTGTAAAGTTTATTGTATATTTTATAAATGCTTATTATTTATAAGACAATCGTCCTGCCATTAGGGGGAATATGATGTACCTTAAGTACAATTTTTTTCCCGAAGAATGATTCATTCCTGAAGAATGACGAGAATTATCCTGGAATACTACCACTTTGTCTCATCTAATTCCTCATATCACTCAATGCGAAAAATGATATTGCAACATTAAATGTCACCTGGACTGGTTGGAAGTGTGCTTGCCAAAATTCTTGTCCTATAAGGAAAAAATAAATTCGGTAGCAAATAAATTTATTTCACGCCACAAGCCTAACGAATCTATAGGTTCCAACTAATTGACTCCCTAAAAGTGGAGGTCAAATAAAATCATGCCATTATTATTTAAAGACACAAGTCTCGAAAGTGACTATAAAGCCCATGAAGTAGGCAAAGGTACATAATATTAAATGAGATCTCTATGTTTTATACATATGCAAGAGAAAAGTGGGATCAACAAAGATGATCATCGATGATATAATTATATATGTTGTAGCAACACAAAAATCTAAGGGAAATGATACTACAAATCCACGTACAATGAATAAATGCCAACAAAAAATATATTGGTCAAAGTGAGAAAATGCCACGATGGCATAATTTGTGTCTCTTAATATACGTGGTGGTGTATTTGGACTTCTATTAGAAACCCCAAAATATGTTAACCCTGAAGGTTACGAATGGGTGTTTACAAGAATATTAAGTGTTAAAACTCATTAAAAAGTGCATGATATGGCACAAGGTTTTTTGAACAAACCAAAATTGATTATATATGAACATACTATCCCTTTATGGCCGTAAATAATTTTCAAATATCTTACTAGCTTGCAGTTTTTTAAAACATATGACATAAGTCTCATGAATATTATAAATTCTTATATATATGAGACATGGACAAAGAATTCATATAGAAATCCTGGAAGGATTTTCTTTGTCTTAAGAGAATATAAAGAGTGCATATTTGTGGGTGCAAAACTATGGACGCCCAATTTTTGGTAACCCAAACAAGCCTAGCATGCTACCCCAATCAAATTCAACATTACATGGATAGATAAAAGAGTATATCACATAGATATTTGAAGACTCGTTTTGGTTACCTACATTCTCGGAGGAGATAAATATAAATCACTAGCAAGCCAATGAATATCTAGGAGAGTTTTTGTACAATAGAACTACTTTTTATTACTATATATGTAACCCTCACCCTCGGGCAAGAGGGCATAAAATTCTAAACTCTCATGAGTTAATAAAACTAGGCAACCCTCCGTGAATGTAGGCAATTTCCAAACCACGTAAATATTGTATATGGTTATTTCTTACTCTCTTATTTCCTTTTCTCTTCGTAATTATTAATTGCGGTTTCTTTCACTCACAATTGGTGTCGTTAGTGGGAACGATTATCTTTTCTAAAAGTAACTTGGAACCAAACAGCAAACAAAATATCTCATCATGCACACAGTGGACCCCTGGTTGGTGACCTATGAGATGATTTGTCCCTACTCAAAGTCAGGTCTGAGGTTTATCAAGACAAAAATTCTTGATTTTGCTGAGAAGAACATCTTTCTGAGCAAGTTAAGACGTTCATTTTATAGTAGGCAATTCAAATGGATATATGTACAACCGTAATAGTAAATATTTATATAAGTAAGGGCATGAAAACATATATATGCAAATGTGCCATTATAAAACATCCTTAAAAGGATGTGCTCCAGAAGATATTAATAAAAATGCTAAATATCAAAATAAGGGATAAAAAAATGAATGATTTTGGAGTAACTAGTTATTATCCCGGGTAGCACATGGTGCACAATTTATGTTAACCTCAAATCCATTAGTCAAATAGATTGAAAAGTAATGTAATACTTTAACATATATTAATCATATAACTTTTATATACCCGTGGTCTCTGGTATTTGGATATTAAATCATACATATCATCCTAAAGAGGATGAAATACATAGTTATTGTAGTATTTTGTCCATAATTACCATACTTGTACAATATCAGTATATTGTTATACATGACGTAATGCATGATACTGAATATTATAATTGCAATTAATATCTTAAAAATGATTATTATTTACTAGCAAAGCATGGGACTAATATCAACATTATGTGATTTTCTCATGGACTTATAGGCATAATACCTTTTAAATCTAACGATTCATGTCTAGTTAGTTATATAGATTGAAGTTATCTATGGGATCCTCATAATAAACAATCAAATAACTTATGACTTGCCTCAAACGATATACGGTCTTGCTCCTACTTATGAAGGCAATAGTGCATGTATAACTCAAACTCAAATATCTACATTGAGGGAGATATTACTAACAAATTTCAGTTCGTCTATATAAATGAACTATATAAGAGTTGTATTATTCAAGTCAAATAGATTCGATGAAGTGATATGTTCATCCTTCCTTTCACCTAAGTCTTATGGAAGTTGAGCTTATAAATAAAAGTGAAATTGAAGTAACACTCGATCAAATCTATTCACCATGTCAAAGAAACATTTCAAAAGGTTGTTGAAAACACCCTTTTTCTATTGGCTCAATTATGTGACAAACTAATGCCTTTTTCGTTCGCCTCCCTTCGTACTTTAAAATCACAAATAAAAACTATTTTTCTAAGGGGTGTTAAAAAACTGATTGGATCGAACCCAGCCAAGCCAAACCGAATCTCTTTTTGCTCTTTTTTTTAATCGGTCTGATCTCTTTTTTTTTGTCGGACCGACCTAGTCTGTCCGATCCACGATTTACAGTTTCAGAAACCCTATTAGAACCGACCCAGATCGACTCTATATAAAATAATATATTTTTACATATATATGTATGTATATAAGATAAATAAATTGTGAAAATATATATTTTAATATTTGATTAGTTTAAATTATAGTTTAAGCCAATAATAGGTTTGTTTTAATTGCAAATTTTGATATTTTTTAGTTTTTAATGTTTGGAAAAAATAGACTCAAGTATATTTTTATTATTATAAATGATATAATTCATTAATGTGAGGATCGATGAGTTAGACCGGATCGACCCTTTAAAAAACCGAACCGAATTCCGATCTAGGAACATTACGAAAGTGTTTCAAAGGGGGTTATCTTAACGTAGGTCTTCATCTAGACTAGATTAACCTAAGTTAAATGAAGTGTCTATCGCTCTGCTAAAAAAGCAAATATGAAACTTCATACACCTTAAAGTTCATAGGACGAAAAGAGATTTTTTTGAGATCCTTATACTCATTATGCCTAGCATTGAATAGACTAGGTATTCACCTTATCAATATCTCAAATTAATGATGGGGTCTATTTGGCACCTAAATGGGCACCCGAATAGGACCAAACCTTTTGTCAGTCTACTGTTCCTTCAAAGTTTTGGAGTAAGACTGACATTTTCGGTTCGGTCTCGGTCCATTTTTTAAATGACCAACGAAGTCGATCTAGTAAAAAAAACATAAAATCGAACTGAACCGGACTGCGAACACCCAAAATTTTTCTTTATTTTAAAAACTCTTTTAAAATTTTAGTTAATATATAAATCATTTTTGAATTATTCATTTTATATGTATTTTAAATTAAATATTTGTATATTATACTGATACTAATCGGATTATTTTTCATATTTAAAAAAAACATTTTTATTTTTATAGCTGTCTTTGGGAATTTAATTTGTTAAAATAATATTTGATCAAATATTTTTATTATTTAATTAAACATTTTTAATATATATTAAAACGACATCATTTTAAGTTTTGGGTATCGTTTTGGGTTAATCTTTATTTTTCTGGGTTTTACCCATCATGGGGTTGCGTGTGACACATATGATTTCATCCCACGTTGTGTTTTCAGTGTCTCTGCATGTCGATGGTTATGTCTACTATTGTTTGACTATTTTTCCCCTGATTTTGTCTTACCCTTTTACACATGTGACCGTGGCATTTTATTTCATTGGTTTCCCATAGATTCCCTTCGTGTTTTACCCTTATGACCTTTTTGTTTTGTCGAATTATGTTTTGATTCGGGCATTTCATACACCTCTATAATAGAAGATGTGGGTTCAATTGGAAAATGGAGTTTTTACTTTCAAAAGAGAATTGTTATGCTGCCATAACTTATACTCATTTGCTCTCTAAAATTTATGTGTTTTCATTCATCATTGTGAGAGATTTATTTCTTACCATACATCTAAACACCATATACACTTCGAGTGATATTGTGTGAAGTTTGGAGCTTGTAAAACTCTTTTGGGATTTTGAGAGTGTTTGAACCATATTTGGTCATGGGTGTTCCTTGTTAACTTGGTTCTGCGTGACTGAGTTTTTTGAGGGATTTTGATTGTTATTTTTTTTACTTGCATCAATCTTAGTCTTGTGAAGTTCAAAAGCTCATCTTGGTGTTTTAGGAATTTGGGTGTTCTATATATATATTTATGTGGGGGCTTATTTATTCAATCCCAACAACACAGCTGACCAGCCCAACGTGCGCAATAGACTACTCGACACAACCCATACATCTGATTTAGGGTCGTGTATTTAACATGTACTTAAAAGCATGTAGATAAACTTAAATTTATTTCCAATAATCTCAGAGGAGATATTCAGGGACACCTTCGAGTCATCCACAAATTGGTTGAGTTACTTGTACAATTCAATCACTTATTGCTACAAATACAAAAAGTAAACCCTGACCCGAGGAAATGGGATGTAACCTCAAACATTTTAGAGACCTTAATAGAGAATAAGAACCTCTCCATGGACTTGATATTACTTTCTAGATCTTTTATTGTGATAATTCTTGCACTCACAATTGGCATCGTCTGTGGGAACGATTTTTCTTCCTTTGAGAGCAATTATCAAAGGAAAGACCGTGATATCTCACCATAGCAGCAAACTTACCCAAGTTGGCGATGTGCAAGATGACCCCAACTCCACCAAGGGTTATGTCTGAGATTCACCAACCTCAAAATCCCAGGTTTCGCCAAGAGAGGCAACCTTTTGAAGAAAGTTATGGACCACCTAGATCCATTAAGATCTCCAATTTGGTTGACGCTTATAAATCCCACCTTTAGGAGGAGGAGGATGAGGCAACGTGCCTCCAGAAGGAAGAGAATTCTTGCCTACAAAGGAGACTAGAAATGATGGAGATAGATCTCCATAAGGACACTAGTAGGCATTGTGACAGATCTCCTAGTCCTTGTGTGAGTAACGCTCGTAGTCGAGAAAGGATCCCCGAACATAACCAAGATCGATCTGAGCATGACTGGTGAGAGCGCGCTCGATCAGAACATGGACGATCAGAACATGGACGATCAGAAAGGCATATCAGAGATTATGATCATCAGGATGAGGACATCAGGATTTTGGTCCTTAGAGAGATGGACCATCACCCAGCCCACCGTGGGGCTAGATCCACCAAAGATCTATCCAGCAAAGCTCTCAACACTCAAATGAAATCCTCTTTTTCAAGGGCGATTGAAGAAGAGGAGCCCCCGAAGAAGTTCATCGTTCTCAGGTTTAAAACCTATGATGGCAAGGTTAACCCCATAGACTATATCTGACAGTACAGGAAAGCTATGAGACTCCAGATCCATAACGTAGAACATAAGTGGTTCAAAAGGCTGCCTCAGTGGTCAGTTAAGAGTTTGCAGACCCTCGGAGAGGCCTTTACTGCTCGTTTCATTACTAGCAGCACCCATCCCAAAAGAATGAATTCATTTCTCACGATGAAGAAGAAGCCACAAAAGATCCTTCGCAACTACGCCAAATGGTATTGGGATGTCTTTAATTAAGTGGAGTATTTCTCGAAGAAGGTCATCGTATCATCCTTAAAGATTCGTATGTCGACCATATCTCTGTTGCACCAGTCCCTGACAAAGAATTATACCAACACCATTGATGACCTTACGACGTGTATTAAAAAATGGGCCAGGGTTGTGGATGTGGTTCACTTTATTCCATGGGACAACGGTCACATAAAAGTACTAAAAGGGTGAGATAAGAGTAATACCTCAAAGAAAAGGAGCAAGAACGGGCGCAAAAATGGCTCCAAGAATGGAGGCAAGGAAAATCCTTCAAAATGGCTTTCTAGGCTGTCAAAACAATCTTTAAGGAACTGATCTACAAAATCTTAAGAAAGATCAAGGATTAGCCATTCGTCAAGTGGCCCAAGAATATGGGCATCGTCCTAACAAAGAGGAATATTGCATTGAGAGGTGCATTCCATAAGGAAGGTGGCCACAGGACATAGAGATGAAAATCACTGAAGTCGCACTTGGAGGAGTTAACCCAAGACGGACATTTAAATGTGTATGTATAGAAGAAAAATGACAAGGCCATTGCCAAAGGAAACCAGACGCCAAAAAATATCCTTGATGATGACATGGAACATAAATTCACACTGATTCATGGAGTGTCTAACTTAAAAAATATCCAAGGGAACGATGTTCGAATGGAGATGAAAAGGTCACAGCTGTCATGGAGGCATTCCAGATTGACCCTACTAAAATCCAGGTTGTCAAGTGTTAGCGATCGAAGGATGTCAACTACACCAAATACATCGTCTTCATAAAGGAAGATCTGATAGGGGTAAGGACCCCACACCACAATGCACTTGTGATCACTATTTTAATCACAAACTGGGATGTCGATAAGTTACTGGTAGACTAAGGAAGCTTATTGTAGGTGATGTACTTACAGTTGTTCCAGAAATTGAAACTAACGTAGAAGATCTGAAAAAGGCGACCATTCCACTAGTCGTCTTCGTGGGGAAGATTATAATGTCAATAGGGAAGATAGTCCGATCGGTGAGGGAAAGGAATATTTCAAAACTGATTGAGTTTGTGGTAGATATTAAATCACCATACCATGCCATTATGGGCAGAGGCTAATTGTATGCCATGAAAGACATACCATCTATAAACCACCAGAAGCTTAAGTGTTTCACTGATAGGGGCATGGTCAAGATTCTTGGAGACCAGGATAATGCAAGGAAATGCTTTATCTCCACCATTCATCCTCGAAAGGAGAAGAAAGAGGAACCAGGGGTCCCTCTAGAGGAGGCCTAGGATGGGGCTACACCTTGTAAATAGCAACCAAGGTACGGCCGACTAAGAATGGAGGAAACTAGGATCTACCCCGCTGATAGGGCATTCAAAGCCTCGAGGAAGTTAGAGCTAATGATAAATTTTCAGACATAAATTTTTTGATCGGGACCATTTTCGTCGATCATGAAAAGAGAGAACCGATTACCTTCCTGAGAAGAAATCTAGGCATTTTTGCTTGGGAACCTTACGACCTACCTGGGATTGATCCTAACGTAACCTGTCACCGTCTGAACGTTAAACTAACCTTCAATCCAATCACCCAAAAGTACACCTAATATCCCAAAAAAGGATAAAGCGGTGGAAAATAAAGTCGAAAATATTCCGGATGCAGGTTCCATTAGGGAAGTTCAGTTCCCCAAGTGGTTATCTAACCCAGTGGTAGTAAGGAAGAGAAACGACAACTGGAGAGTCTGCAATTGATTTCATAAATCTCAATAGGTAATTCCCTATCGACAGTTTCCCTCTTCCAAAGATTTGCCATAGAAGATACAAGAAAACTCTTGCGGAGCTCATTTAGTAATAAGATCGCTAATCGGGCAACTAGCCATGCATGTTTATTACTTGCCTACAATGAATACAGATCATGTCAACCATGCGAGACCTTATGATAAATTCCAAAAATATATTACAATCTACAGGACATCAGGGGCTGCACTCACACCGATCATATCCCCATGGCCCTTTAACATGTGGGGGATCGACCTAGCCAGCCTTCTACCGAAGATAAGGGGAAGATTCAGGTACTTTGTTGCACGAGAGATTACTTCACCAAATGGGTGGAAGTATAACCTCTGGTCGATATGCCTTATGAGAAGGTATTTTAGTTCATATGGAAGAACATCATTTGTCGCTATGGAATGACATATGCCTTCATCACCAACCATGGAACGCAATTTGACCATTAAGAGTTTGAAGATTATTATATTCAGTCCAAAATCGAAAAATTACATGTCGCCCTTAGACATTCGCAATGCAACGGGCAAACAAAAGTGACCAATAAAACTCTGCTTGATGGGATGAAGAAGAGGACAGATGATGTCAAGGGAAAATGGATCAACGAATTATAAAGTGTACTCTAGGCTTATAGGCTCATAACGAGAACAGCCACCAGTGAAACCCCCTGTATGTTAACTTCGGGATAGAAGTAGTGGTCCCCATACAAATTAGTCTATCGAGTCATAAAGTGCTTAATTTTGACTCCCCGAAGAGTGATCTTATGAGAAGGTTAGATTTGGACTTAGTTGAGGAAGTTAGAGAACATGTTGCACTTTGTGTGGAAGCATATCTATAAATAATTGCTCGATTCTATATCAAAAGGGTCAAATCGAGCAATCTCAAGGAAGGAGACTACGTACAAAAGAAAATGCTCCAGAAAAGGAACAAATTAGAGCCAAATTGGCACGGTCCTTACCACATTTCTGTAGTTGTCTGACCAGGAACTTATCATATTGAAACCCTAGAAGCTGAGCCATTCAGAAACCCTTGGAATGCCCAGCAACTAAGTAAATATTATTCGTAATCTGAAGAAATGTAATCTCTTTTTATTTCCTATAACATGTGTTCAATTCTAAATAAAGATCACCAAGTTTCATAAAAAATTATTGCAATCTTTTATATTTTTTTTGGAGTGGGAGATGTGCTGAAATCTAAAGAAATCATAAAAACATACAATGAAAAACCAAACTTCAAAACTTCACGTATGACTTCGTCTTAGGACAAGCCATGAACGAGAAGCTCCAAGCACAAAACGTCATATATGACCCCGCGAGGTCAAGAATAAGAAGTTCTAAGTATAAAACTTCATGTATGATTCCCTAAGGTCAAGAACAAGAAGTTTTACCAGGCCGAATTAAGGAAAAATCCTTAAACATTTAAGTCGCCAATTGTAACTATTGCTAGAACTTTGTCAAAATAACAAGATCCTTTTAAGAAACCACAAATAAATGCACGTTAATAGAACCTAAGGCAGGACAACATGAGTTCGTCCAAACTGGTAACTAGTAAGGATGATTAGTTGGCTTACTGCTGACCACACAATCATAAGACGTACTTGGCCGCTGCTTGGGATCAGACAAGCCGTTGTATCCTCCATACTGGCTGCTACCTGGGTCCAAATAGGCCACAGTCCCAACTCATACACCGAACACTTAACAACTATCCAATTTCTAGAAGGATCCCTCACTCGTCAGACTTATCCATACGTCACATGACACCAAATTTATATCTCCTATAAATAGAGGTGCTCACCTCACAATTATGGGGACTAGAGGAAAAAATACCTTGTAAAGCCCTGCCAAACTCTCAGATCTTTCTTTCTCTCTCTCTAAAGACTACCCCACTTGGGGGCTACTATCCGATCGCAACTGCAATAAGATCAACCTCAAGCAGGCCACATCCTAGTTACTTGTCTAGCCAGTTACATGTACTCTCATTTAGTCTCTCTCTCTTGTACACATCTTATGGCACTAAAAACTTGTATTACACCGCACACATAATGATAATGAAGCACCAAAGTGGACGTAAGCTCATTTTATTAGCCGAACCACTCTATATCTCTTGTTCTGTCTCTCTTTACTTGTTTTATTTCCACTTTACATTTGACTTGATATACGAGAAAGACTTGTGTTCGATTTCTCGTATCATCAATCTGGCATCATCTATGGAAACGAGAATTTTATTCTTATTTCCCTTTTTACATTTTAGGGTTTTACACCTTATTTCATCCTTAAGGGCCCTCGGGTCATTATCTCATGGATGGCATTTGGTTCACGAAATCTGTGCTTTTGCACATGGATCCCCATTTTTGGGATTATTATTTCCTGATATGTTATTGATCTTCTTCTTTTATGCCCCGAGATATATTTTCTTGTGCCCCGATGATGTTACCCCACCGAAATAGTGTTGGAGGCTCGTATACTATTGCCTAATGGCGGGTAACTAGGCAAGGGATTTTGTTTATTATTTCTTCCATACACACCCGTGGTCTAGGGTTACTACTGTAATTATGCCATTATTACCACTCAAGGATTGTTTTGTCCCTGGTAGGTTCCTAGTAGGATTATTCTGTATATTCTCGATGGGAAAAACTCAATTCCTAGTTTGATTAAGGGTTTATTCTCCAGTCGAAAGCATGATGCATCCTGGAAAATGAAGTGCCTTTGTGTCGTAGCCCTTTTTATTACAAATGGTGCATTTATTTCATCCAGTTCATCACCTTGGAGAAGAGATGATAAAATTATCCTCATTTAATTCTGGTGAAGCTTCCCCCTAGAAGTCCGAGACAGTAACTTCTTGGGTTCAAATAAGCCGCAACCACGGCAGTATAACTTGGAAGATGGCCAATTACTACATCCTTGTTACTATAGTTGAAGTATATCTCTTAAGACTAACAAAGAAAAAATAGAAGGAAGATTTGGAGCAAATTCAGAACAGAATGAAATGAATAATAAAGAAATTTCTCAGTTGTACAGTTACATCAACCATTTGTATGACAATAAGGCCTCACTCCAAAGCCAGGTTAACTTTCTGACACAGAGAGTACTGATGTTAGAGTCTACTGCCGTCATTCCTGCATAGGTCGTAGCACCAAAAGACGCTTCCTCCTATCCAATGGTCATAGAAGCAACAATAGTTTTAGATTTAGAGGTCGCGAACAAGGGCCAGAAAAGGAGGGTGGAAAAGAAGCCAGAAAGAGGCTATGAGAATTACACCCCCTTGATCTACAGCTTGGAAGACATTCTAGAGCTCATCAAGGGAGATAAATTTCTCATGTGGTTTGAGAAGCCAAGGTCAGCACTCCACAAGAGGGACCGGGGCAAATAGTGCGAGTTCCACAAAGATCGTGGCCATGACACTAGCAGTTGTTTTTCCCTGAAGAATTAGATTAAAAGGCTAGTCAGGCAGGGGATGCTCCAACGATTCACAAAGGGCATAGCCTGCAACTGACAGATGCATAGCTAACCTTGCCATAGAATATTTCTGTTTCTTTTTCTATTGAAAAAAAAATATATCTACCATTCACACATGTTTTGAATTTCCCTCAAAAAATCGTATATAAATACAAGAATGAGAGATTTGGTCATATTTTATTTGTTGATTTTTCTCATCTTTAATCGTAAATAGATCCCAAGGAAAATTTTATAAATTCACTCGAAAGACTATGCTTTTGAGGTAAATCTATGAAGAATACAAGATAATAGCCTTAAATTGGCTCATGGAACCCCTTATGATGCGCAAACATATGGAATCTTGAAATGCTTATATTCATAAAGCCTACCACATTTCGATATACTTTAATCAACTTCAAGGGATCAAAGTGCCTCTCATGGCTACCGGGATTCTTCAAATAGCCACGGGGCTCATAATTCACGTTCTAAACTTTCAGGATGCGTCAATTATCCAGGGGCTCATAATACCCAGCCAGGGATGGCTTGATATATATCCGATTATAGCTTGTCGAAGCTTTATAATACCTAGCTTGGGGAGGCCCAACAATGATCCATTCAATTAAAGGGGACAAGGACTTAAAAGTCCCCAAATAATTCTACATTTATGTGCCAACAATTTTCGCAGGGGCCAAGAACTTAATCGTTCGCGGCAGATCCAATAAGTCTTTAGAGAAGCCTATGGCCATATCTTTGTACACCATAGAGTTTCACACAAATGCATCCTACTACTGAAATTCACAAACCCTATCAAAGTTCTAAGAAGCTTTCAAGATTGCCACAGTGTTCAACAGTGCAGAAAGCAATGTACAAACAAAAAATGGTTGCAGGCTAAATATCAATAATGAAGGGAGAGTTGATCACAAATGGTTGCATCCTCACTGGCCGTAGCCTATTCTCAAGATCAAAATAGGAGCACGCAAGTAAAATAAAGACCGAAGATTCTCAATATTACAGAAAGTGGTATTAATCAAAGTCCGCAACATCTTAGAGAAAACTCGTAATGAAATAAATATAAAGAAAAGTGAAAAGGCACGTAGTCAAAAGGTTAAATATTCATCACTACGATCAGTATTGGTTTGGGGTAGTAACTTTACAAAAAGGGGCGCAACCCTAGAATTCTAGTTCAAAAATTAACAGGATTATTTCAATATGGGCAAAGCCCTAAGAATATTACAAAAATTACAAGCCTATGAGGATGCATCATCTTCTTCCTCCTTAGCTTCACCGTATGTTGCAGTCTCAGTTTCTTCATCCTCTGTCGCATCTGCATCCTCAATCTGCTTAAATTTCTCCTCTGTTGATGCCCTGATCTCAGCTATACATTCTTCATGCTTGACGTCATTGAGCTTCCAAGCAAGGATCCTTTCCTTGGACTTAGGGAAGTTTTTCACCACCCTATGCCTGAACTCCTAGAGGCCACGGAGATAGGCTTTATTAATTTTGAGGAATAAATCCTTTGATTTTTAGTAAGCTGCTACAGCATCATTCACAGCTTACTTCAGAGCAGCGAAATGTTTATTATCTTTTAATTGAAGAGTTGTAACATGATTAAGGTCTTTTTAGGGCATAGGTACTTCTTTGCTCTAACTCCTCATATTTATTTTAGATCAAGGCAAGTTTATTTTCAAAAGACTCAGCAACTTGAGCAACCTGTACAACCTTTGTGTTATCTATTTTTAAAGCTACGGTAGCCTAACTGGAATTTTCCTTAGTAATTTTCTGAGCTTTAGCTACAGCCTGTATTTCAGAGTTGGCTTGCATTTTGGTTGCCTCAAGTGCCTCAGCAGATGATTGTTTCCCATCTTGAAAAGAAGAAGTATTGGCCTTCTCCATATCAATCCAATTACTTAACTTCACGGCCTAACAAAGTTTGTATAGGACTTCATATTTTTACCACTAGGTCATAACAACCTCCAAAGCTTGAAGTTTGGAAATTTTCTTAGTACATATGAATAATTCTCAACGGAAAGTAAATAGAAAGGAAATATAATTACCCACAATAGACTATGGAGGGCATATTCCTCCAAATCCTCGTGGTCTTCATCCACTAGGTAGTCAAGATCTATAGCATTTGGGACCTTCCTCATTTTGTGAACTTCCCTGGTAGTTATGTCCGAGGAGGATTAAGTATTGGGTTACCTAAGTTGAGGCTGAGGATGACCATTAGGACCCACTCTTTGTCAGTTTTAGGGAGGTGGCAAGTTGGCGTTAACCACCATAACTATCCGGGAAGGTGATGAGCCAGAAGGTGAACATTAGTAGTGCAATGTACACCTTGGTGGTCCTCGTTCAACGGTATCAAACCTACAATAACCAATTGATCGACAATGTCATCATCGACTTGCCCCCCTTACCTCTCACCAACCGCAACATCATCAGGAGGTGCAACTTTCTCCACTAAAGGGGTAATACCCTCAGTATCGACTGCGACAATCTGTACAGGAGTGACCTAGGCAGCAGCACTAGTCTCAGTCACAAGAGTTTTCCTCTTAGGTACCCTTTTCCTCTTCTTCCCCTTCTTAGGGGATTTGTTAAGGACAAATGCATCCTCATCCATTTCAGTAAGCTGAGCAGCCATAAGTTCGCGATAAATCTCCTCACCTGAAGATATAAAACATTTGAGCTAAGTTCAGATAGAAGTTGTAGCAATTTATATTAAGGGGAGGGAATAGGAATTACCTTCCACAACCATCTTCTTTAGCACTTGATTGTTGGTAAAGTAACCTTGTTTAAAAGTTGTCGCGAAAGTTACCAGCTTACTTAACCATTTGTACTTATCACTGAAGCCCGTCACGGACTCAACTCTCTTTGCTGCTCTACTATTGAGCATTAGATTGTTAAGAGTTGCGTACAAGTATTAATATTAGTAGAGCACATAGAAAATAAAATAAAATATTGGAAAAAATTAAAGGGTTGAAGCAGTAGTAGAGGAATACCTGTTTTGGAAGGATGCCCCCATGTCCGTGGCATTCTATACGTTTTCTCTCTGTCACTCTCTTGGGGATGGATTTCCGAACTTTCCCCAGAGATGAATAAGAATTTTCCTTTCTAGTTATTGACACTGGTAGGCCTCTTAGTATACAAATAACTTTTATTCTTCCCCAGGGTGAAATAATAATACCACAGAAGGTCTACGGAGTTCTCCTTCGGCCTATAGAAGTGGAAGAACTCCACGAGAGTGATATCTCTACCGAATTTCTTCTGCCAGAGCACTAAGACAACAAGAATGGCCCTCAAACCATTTGGATCTAGCTGGGGGGTCAAATTCATAACTTCAAAAATCCTCCTAACTTGGCTAGGAATTGGTAGTTGCAGCCCTAGGAGGAAGGCAAGAAGAGGAAAGCATATCCTATCATTGGGGACTGTGTAATGTGACCTCATTTTTGCATAAGGAAATGTGCAAATAGTGGATTGAAGGAACTAAAAGGACATGGCAATGTTGGCTATCCAGTCCTCACTCGTGATGCATTTGTACTCCGGGGTGTACTCTAGGGTCACGAGAGATTTTTCCTTAGCTTGGCCAAAAGATTCCTTAGGAGTATTCCTAATCTCAACTGGGATAGTTGAAGTCCCAATAGCTTCTACGGCGCCTTCGACAGGAGGATTATTTCTGAAGTGTGTATCTTTCTCCATATCGTATACAACCTCACTTGTGTTCCTACAATTCAAGGAGTCCGCAGAGTCAGAATCGATGGTGACGTAGTTGGGGAAATCTTTAAGGAAGCAAGGTCTAATAGTCTTCAAAGACTTTACACAGGGAATTTCAGGAGGAGTAACACCAAAATTAGTTTTACGAAAGTCCTCCAGAAACTTTGAAGGATCCCAACTCATAGAGTCACGGCTATACCTGAGAAGTAGAAGGGCTCCGTAGTTAGGTGGTTAGAGAAGCCTCTTAGAGTCCACAGAAAATACAATCAAAATCAAAAAAATGATTGTAAAAATAATATATAAAGTTAGACAATAGCCCGCTTCCAACTCCAGATTAATGGACACAGCAATTTGCAGGCTACAGCCATAACAAGGTACAAGGTGCAACCTAAGGAAATTATGAGGCCACAGCCACCTAGAGCCAAAAACTCCAAGTAAAAATTCTAAAGGTTGTAGCCAGATATTCTAAAGTTAAGGACAATAGTAATCTCTAGTCTAAAGACTGCAACCAGGGAGACATAAGATTGATAAAAGGCCGCATCAATGTAGCAAGTTACACTATCAGTCGCGACCAAATGAACAAATAAGTAACTATGTGAAATACGTGATCTCAAATATTTAAATCTCCACAACCCTAGGGTTTTGGCCAAGAACACCAAGAACATTTTCATGATGTTCTTGACCAAATTAAAAATATGGGAAAGGGGGTAAGGACGAATTTAACCCAGAAAAATGAAAATTCCAGTCCTAACTTATAAATGTGTGCCAAAATTCAGGAAGAAATCCTAAATTCAGTCAGCACATCAATCCAATCCTATCTACTCAAGAACCCAGAAATAGTATCCATGCAAGAATTCAGAAATGAAGGACTGCAGGAAGAATTTCCATATATTTATCCTGTGAATTATAGAATTAGTATCAACAAGAAAAATGAACACAAAGAATTCAGCTAACTACCTAGTTGCAAGAATGGATTAAAGTGACAAATTTTAGAACTTTGAATACTGAAGAAAATGAGAAATTAGATTGAATATTACCTAGAAAATAATAAAAGGTGGTTGCTCAGCCTTGAACCACCGCAAGCCGCGCACTGGAAAGCTTAAATAAGAAAAGGACAAAGCTTCGCTCTCAATTTTCTCTCAAGGTTTTGAAAATGTAATAATGGCCATGGCCAAGTCCCATTTATATAAGAAGGCACTGGAAGGTGAAGCATCGCGTTGCACTTGCTTCGGCCTTTAAGAGATAGACGAACATTGACACCGGAGTTGGGTCATAGAATGCAGCCGCAACCCCAACTCGCCACCTCTTGGAACTACGGGTTGGGGGATTATTAATATGACTAATATAGTCCCTATGGCCGTGGAATTATTAACCATGGGCCGATGCCTAGGAACAGACATGCTGCGGCCTTCTACATTTACTAGGCTTCATAATAAATGAGCCTTGGCCAAAATTGGTCACTGCCTGGGCTTAACCGGCCGTAGCACTGTCTTTAGTACTTGGCCACTGCCTGGGATCAGACAGGCTGCGACACCCTCCATAATGGCTTCCACCTGGGTTCAAAGAGGCCACAGTCCCAACTCATACACCGGACACTTGACAGGTGTCCAGCTTTTAGAAGGATCCTTCACTCGTCAGACTTATCCATATGTCGCGTGACATCACATTTATATCTCCTATAAATAGAGGTGCTCACCTCATAATTATGGGGACCGAAGGATAAAATACGTAGTGAAGCCCTGCCAAATTATCATCTCTCCTTCTCTCTAAAGACTACCCCACTTGGAGCCTACTATTCGGTCGCAGTCACAGAAGGATCAACCTCAAGAAGACTACACCTAGTTACTTATCTAGCCAGTTAAATGTATTCTCTTCTATTTTCTTTCTTATAGGCCTCTTATGGCATTGTAAACGTGTATTAAACTACACACTTACTGAGAGTGAAGCACCAAAGTAGACGTAGGCTCATTTTAACACCCGAACCACTCTATATCTCTTGTTTTATCTCGCTTTACTTGCTTTATTTATACTTTACATTTTACTTGATATACAAGAACGACTTGTGTCCGATTTCTTGTATCATCATTGTTCGGACTAAAGAATGCATGGGTAACTTATTAGAGGCAGGTAACAAAGATGTTCAAATAGTAAATGGCAGACACCATGGAAGTCTACATTGATGACATGTTAGTCAAGAGCAAGGACATAAATGACCAACTCAAAGACATGGACATGACCTTTGAAATCCTCAAGAAGTACTAGATGAAACTAATGCAAGCAAGTGTCCATTCAGTGTCCAGTTAGGAAAATTTTTGGGTTACTTAGTTAGCAAAAGAGGGATTGAGGAAAATCCTGATCAGATTAACGCAATCAACAAGGTCCAGTCGCCAAGGATGCTACAAGATATAGAAAAGCTCATAGGGATTCTCGTATCACTTAATTGCTTCATCTCCAAGTCCTTGGAATGTTGCCGACCATTCTTTCAACTTTTGAAAAAAGATAAGGGCCTCACTTGGAATGATGACAGTTAAAAACCTTTGGTGGAAATCAAGTCATACCTCAGTAAACCACCCCTATCGGTAATCCCCGACTACGGAGGCCCCCTGTACCTTTACCTTACAGTATCGGACCACGCTATTAGCTCGTCTCTGGTATGTGAGAAGGGGTAGACAATACCCCATTTACTACACTAGTAAAACACTTCTGGACACTGAGAAGCTCTACTTGCAGTTGGAAAAACATGCTTATGCTCTGGTAGTCGCCTTTAGGAAGCTGAAGCACTATTTTAAAGCCCATTCAATAAAGGTAATCACTTTCTTCCCTCTCAAAGATGTTATTAAAAAAATGACCTCTATGGATGATTGCCAAAATGGTCGATCAAATCATAAGATTCGACATACACTTTCAACCGAAAGGTAATCAAGGGGAAAATCTTGGTTGATTTCATTATCGAATTCACATGAGATCAACCCATTAACCAACTGATAGTGAAACAGTCAACAAGAAAGGAAGAACAGTCTAAGAACTAGACCTTATACGTTGACGGAGCCTCCAATTCTAAGGTAGTAGGAGTAGGGATTGTCCTAGTCACACTAGAGGACGTTGTCATCGAACAATGGATTAGGTTGGGATTTGAAGCCTTTAACAATGGAGCCAAATACGAAGCACTCATCGCTGGCCTACGTAAAGCCCAACAACTGGGGGGTAAAGCTTCGTAATGTATTCGGAAATTCCAAACTGATCTCCAAATAGGTGAGAGTATATTTCAATGCCATAGATGATAGGATGACATCATACCTTGCCATTGAGCAATAGCTTATAACAAGATTCGAGCAGGTTCACATACAAAAGTCCCCCGGGGATAAAATAGTCACACTGATGCCTTTACATTCCTAAGTTCATCAGTGGACCCTGACCATAGAAAAAATATCCAAGTGGAGTTCCTCGACCAACTAAGAATTGATAAAATAGTGGTCATGGAGCATATCCTCTCGGTAGAAAGAGATACAAGCTAGATTAATCTGATCACTGGTTACTTAAAGAACGAGACACTCCCGAATGATAGGATGTTGTCTCACCAAATAAGGGTGAAGGTAGGTTCCATCTTCATACGGGAGGAAAATTTTACAAAAGATCATTTACAGTTCTCTACCTCCAATCTGCCCACCCACAAGACACCGAGCAAGTTCCTAATGAGCTTCATAATGATATATGCCAGAGTCGCACAGGGGGGAGATAGTTAGAATTCTGAGTAAGCAAGGAGGAACATGCAAAAATGCGTAAGTGTCTATGTTTGGAGATACGAGAAGTGTAACAAATTCTCCCATATGATTCATTAACCATCCAGCGACCTGAAAGTTTTGACCAACCTTTGGTCATTTGCACAATGGGGGCGGGACATAGTAAGACCACTACCTACCACACCTAGTAATCACAATTATCTTCTGGTCGGCACAGATTACTTTACCAAGTGGGTAGAGGAAGAATCACTAGCAAACATCCGAGATATTGATATGATAAGGTTCATCTGGAAAAGCATCGTAACATGCTTTGGGGTACCAAGAGCTATCATTATCGATAATGGCACAGAGTATGCGAGTGGTTTCTTTAAAAAATTATGTGATGAACATGGAATCAAGTATCACGTCAGCTCAGTAGCATACCCCTACAGTAATGACTAAGTAAAAGTTTCTAATAAAACTATGCTCGATGGCCTAAAGAAGAGGTTGGAAAGAGCAAAGGGCACTTGGTTGGATGAACTCACGCATGCCTTTTGGGCCTATCATACTACGCCTAGAAGACCCACTAGGGAAACATCCTTTACGCTAGCATACAAAATGGAAGTTATCATCCCACTTGAAGCATGTATGCTTACAATGAGAACTAACTTGATTGACTAAGGGCTAAATAATGATGCACAGTGCACTGAACTTGACTTAGTAAATGAATGAAGAGAGCAGGCCATGATCAAGTTGGCTTCATATCAACAGTAATTGGCTAAATAATACAACAAGAAATTCAATCCAAGGAAATTACAGGTATGAGATTATGTGCTAAGGAAAGTCCTCGGTAGTGCAATAAAATTGTCAGATGGAAAACTGGGACCAAACTGGGAAGGACCTTTCAAGGTAATTAGGGACAAACTTCAAGAAGCTTATCAGTTGGAAACACTGGAGGGAAGGGAGATGCCTAGAGCGTGGAATGCGGCCAACCTTAAGAAGTTCTATTTTTAGTCTTCCTTATCACATTTAGTTAATGAAAAATTTCAATTAAGACTTTTGCTGCTTTTTAGTTATTACATAATGAATAAAGGCCCATTCGCTCTTGTTTCTTAAGTACCTCAATTTTATATTATATATCTCATTTTTATGCATCATTTCTAAGCAATAACTCCACTCTGTGAATACTAAGAAGATCTATAATTGGTTACGGTAGGCTGTTCAACATACTTTAACCAAGGAACTTTCTTGCGCATAATAGAATCCCTTTGGATTATAATGTGTTTCTCAACTTATTCAAGTCGAGGAATCCCCTCGCGCCGAGTAGGGTTTATACTGATTGCAATAAACTATTAGGTTTCTTCCAGTTAAAAAGAACCCTTAGGTCTTTGTCATATCAAGCATAAAGGGCCTCGCGAGTTACCCTAGTAACCATAAAAGACCTATAGGGGATCCTTAGGCAGAAAACCTAACTGAGGTTGGTTTCAAACCATGTTGATTGCTAAAAATCCTGATCGAGAGGATGTCCCATTAACCAGGTGCATTCTTGCCATCATTTCTCTTAGGCCTAAGGGGGTATGATGACACAACCTAAAAGATAAGACATATGGAATGATATTTCTAAGGCATATTGGAATGGAAGAATGACTAACATTAGTTATTAACCCATTTAGTCGGAAGAAGCCCAAAATAATTACCACTGTTGATTAACTTATTTAGTCGGTAGAGGCCCAAAATGAACAATATCAGTTATCAACTCATTTAATCGAAAGAGCCCCAAAATGAATTGGGGCAAGTTCTTCTCAATAAGCTTCTCCTTCTCTGTAATCACTAGACTATTAGTTTCTTTAAGGTTGGCCAAGAAATTTTTTGATCTCTCCTTGTCCTGATCAATGACAGCCCGAGCATCAACTTAGTCCTTCTTACACTTTTTCAAGACCTTTTTCAACTTTAGGTTTTTCCTGGAATGGTCGATCTGACCATCCAATAACGTAGTGAAGTCGGACAAAAACTATAAGGACTAAGAGAGGAAAATTAGTACATCGAAGCCAAGAAAAGAGAAGATATTAACGGAGGAATGGATACTTACCAGGGTAAGTTCTTAAGTAGACTTAAGTGACAGCTAGTTTTTCACCAACCTTGATGAGAGCTCGCAGTCAACCATGAGCACTTCCCCCTTCAGTAAACCTAGGACGAGGGATGGGGTGTTGGACAGACTAGACCCCTCAATAGTAAGAGGGAGAGTGGGGACCATGGGGGCCTTTACATGAAGCTTTTTCTTGTCATGTTCCTCTCTTTTCCTCTCCTCCTCCTTATTTTTCTCTCTTTCTCTTCTCTTCTCTTCCTCTTCTTTCTTCTTATATGCCTTCTACTTCCCCCTAGTCCCCGTTCTGGAACCACCAACCTTAGGGGAATCCCCCCTATATTTTTTAGAGAATTTATCATATCAGATAGCACGGCCTAACCATCATCATCTATGATCAGAAATATCCTCTTTAAGGGGGAGCCATATCTTCCTCTTCCTCTTCTTCTTCTTCTTCTTCTTCTTCTTCTTCTTCTTCTTCTTCTTCTTCTTCTTCTTCTTCTTCTTCTTCTTCTTCTTCTTCGTCTTCTTCTTTGTCTTCTCTGCCTTCTCCTTATTCTTCTTCCTCTTACTCTTATTCCTCTTATTCCATTTCCTCTATCATAATTAGCTCAGATAAATTGTAGATATCCACTTTTGGAAGCTCCAAGACTGGGATTTTATTGATCGGTCAAGCAATGAAACTTGTAGTAACATTTTTGTACTCCCGTAAGTAAGCTACAGCACGGGTGTGATCTCCATTGGGAAATCATTCTCGAATACTCCAAGCTTTGAGAATATCACCAACCATCATCTTGCGAAGGGAAGGTTCTTAGTTCTTATCATGAGCTACAAAACAAAGGAATGAAAATATGTATCAGAAAATAAGAATGGAGAATAATATGTAAAAAATCTTCAATCAAATAGAAGAAAGAAAAATAACGACCTATATGATCCTTCCCCCAGTAAGGGAACCAAGAACCTCGGTACTTCACACCCTCAAGTAGGGGAGGATCTTTCAAATTCCTGGCAATGAATTCGTGCTCCCAATAACCCTTGTGGGAGTCGGGTAGTTTCGTGACAAGGACCCTCTCAGCCTTCTTGGACTTTAGGTACAAAAGACCATCAATGGTGCACGACCAGATGAAATAGTAACAAATCTTAGAGAGCCCCAACTCAGCCCCGTATAATTTATTAATTCTATGAATCCCATTTTCTAATTTCTAGACATTTGGGTCACATTGGGTAGGTACAACATCAAAGTATTTGAGAAACCTAAAAAAATAGGGTTTGGGGGGAAGTTAAACCCCCTTTTACGATGAGCAAAGTATGGATCTGGTGTCCATCTTCTATATAACTGGCATCTTTGAGCATAGGAACACATTTGATGACCACCCACTCCGAAATATTATAAGTTTTTCTAAACTTAGCAATGGTTTTGTTATCAAGGAGAGCCAAGAAGAAAAATACTTTAAGTAACACAGAAGACTAATTGAACTGGTGAATAAGAGAAAAAGATAAAAAAACTTACAAGTGAAAACAATCGAATAGAGCTCTTGAAATATGGAAAGCAAGAAGGAAGAGATAGAGATATAGGTCGCAAAGAGGAAATTCTTGGACACTGAAGTGATGGTTGCTTGAACCTGAATTGAGATTGAAATCTAGCGCAAATGATGAGGAATAGGTCCCTAAGAGGACTTTGGCACTTCATATCTCTTCTTAGGACAAATGTGTCCTCGATAATTCACAAGTATTATAAAAGTTCCATGTTGATTTTGAAAACAGTTCTGGGCTTTAGATCTCACTTAAAATCCATTGGCCCAACAATTTTATCCAAAATATTTTAGGGGAAATTATGGGAGCGCATTTATTCAATCATAACAACACAGCTGACCAGCCCAACGTGTGCTACGGACTGCTCGACCCAACCCATACATATGATTTATAGCCATGTATTTAACATGTGCTTAAAGGGATGGAGATAAACTCAAAACGATTACCTACAATCTCACACGAGATATTCAAGGACACATTTGAGTTATTTATAAGCTGGTTGAGTTACTTGTATAATTCCATCACTTATTTTTACAATTATAAAATGTAAACCCTGACGCGGGGCAATAAGATGTAACCTCGAACATTTGAGAGACCTTAATAGAGAACAAGAACCTCTCCATGGACGTAGGTAAGTTTTCGAACAACGTATATATGTTGTTGTGTGTGATTGATTCTTTCCTACTTGATATTTCTTTCTAGATCTTTTATTGTGATAATTCTTTCATTCACAATACATATAACTATTTATTTGATGTTTGGATTTTTCTTGGTTTAAGATATATCCTTATATTATTTTCGAATCTAAATCTTGTTGGGTTTTAAGTTCATTTCTTAGTAGAACATGTTTAACCGATCTACCTTAAACCAAAGTTGTTTCTTGTTAGATCATATTTTTTGTGTATAGAAACTGGTTTATCAAAGGTTAGGACTTGTGCAAACTTTGTTCTAGTAAAACAATAGTTTTTAAAACATTATTCAAGACATAGATATGTTTTTGGATAAATCCATTTTTATGAGTTTCTTATGACTATCAAACTTGTGCATGTTTTAAGGTTGACCATTTTTAGATCTATACTGGATTATGACTGTCACTAAACTAGTTTTGAGGACTTTTGGAACATTCATGTCATATTAGTCCCAACACCTTACTTTATTAGATTTTTGTGTTTGAATCTAATACGCGATTAATTTATCTCCCATGTAGATTGGTCTTAATTTGTTTTATCTATGTTTTCTGTAATTACTCCTCAGAGTATACTCTCTTGTGTTCTTCATTTTGAATTTACACAAAACTGATTTACCTTTAGGTTTATTCATCTCAGTTGATTTTAAACTATAAAAGAAGGCCTTATGTGTGTATTATGATTTAGTGTTTATAATATTTTTATGTTTTGATTAAACCAAACTATTATTATTGTTATTGTGTTCATCGTCACTGATAATCTGGTTTTTAGTGTGAAACTATTTGTGTGTGTTCCTAAATTGTCACTGCCTTGGTTGTTTAGTTAGATTCAACTGTTGTGGGATTGTTTAGTTTAAGCCTTAGTATACTAGTTATATTGGCTAATCTATTTCATTTACACTTGTTAATATGTAATTTGTACTTCAACAATGGTTATAGTGGACTTGGGTGTGTGCATGGTCCTACAAATAAAGGACCAGGGGTTTTCCATCTATATAGTTTCCTTGTGATCAAATATTGTGCATGCTTCTCTTCTCCTCATCCTATTAAATTTCAATATTTATTTAATAAAAGGATATCACACTAACAAGTAACTTTTGTGTGAGTGTATTTCAACTATTGAAATTATAAAAAGCCGTTTTCACCTAAGAGTTAAAAGAATTTTATTTAATCTACACATTAGTGTGTTATATTATTTTAAGTTGTATTAGAGTGACATTATTGCTTTTCATTAAAAGTTATTTTATTCTTTTTAAGATCCCGAACTCTTTTAAAACCTATTTTTAAATGGAAGACCATAATGGTTGTTCCGTATGTCCTCCCACCTTTTATGGTGCTAACTTTGCTTACTAGAAAGTAAGGATGGTTTCACACATCCAACATCTGGGAGATGAGGTATGGTACATGGTTGAAACTGGTTTTACAATAGCTACGAAATCTACTGGTGAAGGTTCCCAAACTTTTGTAATAAAACCACTTTTCGAATGGATAAAAGAGGAGAAGAAAAATTCACAATATAATAATAAAGGAAGAAATGCCATTTTCCAATCTATGGGTGAGTCTAAGCTTAAACACATCTCAACCTGCACTACATCGAAATCATCTTGGGAAATTCTTATGAATACCTATGAAGGGGACATTAGGGTTAAAAACGATAAATCAAAACTTTACTACACTTGTATGACTCAATGTTTATGAAAGATGATAAAAAGTTTGATGATTTCTATCTTACTCTAAAAGACATAGTTAATCAACCGCATGCTAATGGAATTGAGTATACTGATTCAGAAATGTGTTCTAAGATTCTTAGGCCTCTACCTACTAGTTTTGATATGAAAATACGAGTTATAGGTGAAGTGGATAATAATAATAATATCACTCCTCAACTGCTATATAGCAATATGAAAACATATGAGTTGCAAACTATTTTAAACAAAAGTCAAAGAGGCAATGCTAATGCATACACTTTACAACCATCTTTGGTTTTTAAATTTAGTATTAATAACCTTAAGTTTATATCTTCAATATGTAAATTAAATGAACCGTATGTACCTCTTGAGTCATTAGATAATGGAATATCTCATTAATCAAAACATTTTAAGAAATTTGTTAAATATAGGAATAAATTTTCTTTAGGAGAAGGCCAACCTAGTTATACTAACGGGCCTCATGAAAAGGAATTTGAAAAGAAAACTTTTAAAAAATTTGACACAAATGAAGATATTACTCATACTCAATGTATGAAGTGTAATGAATTTGATCATTATGCTAATAAATTATTTTCAAAATCAAAATGGCAATCCTCTAACAAGGCCCATATTTTTATAACATGGGATGGTACTTAGGATAATGACAATAGTGAATGGTAAAATAACCACATTGCATTTAGTTTTGTGTGTGTTAATGAGTCTAAACATGAGTTTAATAAGCTGATAATGTGTCTGATGACCTTTTAGTAGACAATTATGTTCTATCTATTGATAATAATTCTTTAACTATTAGAACACATGTACAAAACACACTACTGCCGTTGTGTCTAAAACATTATATGACTGTAATTTAAATTTGAAAAATGACATTGAATTAGATAATGAATCTACTGGTAATAGTGATTGTGATGAGGAATTGAATTTTAAGAAAATGTACAAATTTACTTTGAAAAAGTGGACATAATTAGGCAAAATCGAATATAGGGTGTTATATAAAATTAATATTCTAAATAACCAGTTTTGCCTTATTTTGGATGAATCGGCTATGCAAATGGAAGAACTTGAATCTGATAATCTTTTACTTGAGAAAATGTTTCAAATTAAAAGAAACCAATCATATTTTAGAAGTCAAACATAAGGTTCTCTTAAATGGCTTTGATGAATCCTAACTTGAATTGGAAGAAACTTTTAAGAAATTTAATGTATATATGATATTTAGTCGTTTGGTTGAACATATGGTTGATTCTAGAAAGGCTCAAATGGAAAAAAGAGGGTATTAGTCTAATCGAGAATTTTTTTCCTAAACTAATTTTGTCAACTCCATTGAGGACTTTTCGGAACCATCCAATGTTCGAATGTCAATTTCTCATGTGAAAAATAAAAATCAGATTCAAGCTAATTATTCTCCTAGGTAGATTTATCATTATAATTTTTCTCCAAATTTGATCATTTAGAAAAATTATATTTTAAACATCTAAATAAAAACCTATTAGGTGCAAATATCAATAAACTTAGATCCCTTTTAATACTAAACCTAAAACCTTTTAATAGGTCGTTGTATCGTTGTGATTTGTGCCATAAAACTGGGCATTTAGGGAAATTTTGACAAACACTTAAAATTGAATAGAAAATGTGGTAATGTTAACAAACTCAAGGAAACTATTAAGACCAAATTTATTAAGAAGACCACATCTACTAATCCAATGACTTTGGAAACTAAAATTATTTTTCCGAAAACAAAGGCAATATGGATTAGGAAAAATAATTTAAGTCACCAATTGAGATCCAGAGTTGTCATATTAGCATTAAATGCTATTTAGAAAAGTACTCAATGGTACTTAGATTCGAGTTGTTTTAGCCATATTCCCGGGACAGAGAAAAAATTTCTTCTTTGAAATCTTATATCGGAGGAAATGTAACTTTGGGAGATGGTAAAATGTCCCAGATCGTTGGAAACGGAATAATTAAGGTTGATGGACTCACTAATTTGGATGAGGTTTTACTCGTTAAGGGACTTTAAGCCAACTTACTTAAATATAAGTCAGTTTTACAACACGAACCATAGCATGAATGACTAGGAAATATTAACTACGATAACTTGTCTAGGTTAACTAGTCAACAACTTATTCATTGTCTTCCTAAAATTCTAAAAGTTAAACACTCAATTTTTGGAGCATGTCAAGTTGATAAAATGCACAAAGTCTCTCACAAGAAAGTTAAAGATGTTAAACTCTCAACCTTTAGAATTACTTCATATGGATTTACCGGGTCCCTCCAGGACTACTAGTTTGTGTGGTAATTCTTACATCCTTGTCATTATCGATGATTCTACTAGATTTACTGGGGTAGGTTTCATAAAAGAAAAATCTGTTACTTTAAAAAAAAATAAGAATTCTTCTAAAAATGAAAATTAGAAAGACTTCCAAGTAACTAGGATTCAGAGTGACATGGGTGGTGAATTTAAGGACACGGGTGTTATAGAATACTATGTGGGAAATGGGTATTAACATGAATTTAGTGCTCCCAAAACTTCTCAATAAAACGGTATTATGAAAAGGAATAACTGAACCATACAATAAATGGCTCGTGTCTTACTTCATGCTAAGATTCTACCGAAATATTTTTGTGTTGAGATTGCTCAAACTTCGTGTCACATTATAAATAGGGTGTATTTAAGAAAAATAGCAAACAGACCCCTTATGAAATTTGGTACGACAAACAACCAAATATGAAGTATTTTAGGGTCCTTGGCAGCGAATGCTATGTTTGTAAAGATAGAGAACACATTTCCAATTTTAACACTAGTGAAGATAAATCTATCTTTTTAGATTATTCTCATAATAGTCATGCTTTTAGTGTATATAATATAAAAATAAAAATTGTTATGGAAACTATTAACGTTGTTGTAAATGATACTATTGCCCCTCATTTAGAAGAAACTGAGAATCCCCTAACCATTAACAATAATGAAAATAGAGATTTACAAAAATAGTCAACAAATAGTGATTTCAAATTTCTTCCACCTAATGAACCCGATGTTCCTAACTGGGTTAAGGAAAATCACCCGAAGAAAAACATCTTAGGAGATATCAGAGAACCAATTAGAACTAGATCACAATCTATAAATGCCTTATTTTCTTCTTATGTGTCCTTGGATAAATCTAAACATCTAAAAGAAGCTTTATTAGATGAGTTGTAGGTTCTTGCTATTTAAGAAGATCTAAGATAATTTAAACTACACGATGTGTAGTAATTAGTGCCTCGTCCCACTCATACTAATGAAATAGGAACAAAATGGATATTTAAAAATAAGTGTGATGAATATGGTAATATTTTAAAGAACAAAGTTAGACTAGTTGCACAAGGAAATCCTCAAATTGATGGAATTGATGTTAGTGAAACATGTGCTCCTGTTGTTAGATTAGAATCCGTTAGATTATTACTTGCTATTTCTTTCCATTTAAACTTTAGGCTTTATAAAATGGATATTAAATAAGAGTTTTTATGTGATAATTTAAATGTGGAGGTTTACAATTAACAATCTAAAGGATTTCTTGATCTATTTATTCCTAATCATGTCTTTAGAGTTAAGAAAGCGCTTTATAGTTTAAAACAACCCCCATGCTTGGTATGAGAGATGAGCAAGTTTTCTAATTGAAAATGACTTTAATCGAGGGGGAATAGACGTAACAATGTTCTTTAAACGTAATACAAATTATTTATTAATTGCTCAAGTTTACGTTAACGACATCGTTTTTGGGTCTACCTCTCCCTCTGAAGCTGAAAAGTTTGCTAATATCATGAAATCAGAGTTTCAAATGTCAATGATAGGGGTATTACAATTCTTTTTAGGCCTCCAAGTAGCTCAAAAACTTGATAATATTTTTATTTGTCAATCTAAATATGCTTTAGAATTAATTAAACTCTTTGGTTTAACTACTGCGAAAACTTCTAGAATCCCTATGAGTTCGTCTATCCAACTTTCTAAAGATTTATCTGGTAAAAAAGATAGATATTACATTATATCGTAGTATGATAGGCAGTATCCTTTATCTAATTGCTAGTAGACCCGATATTATGCATAGTGTGTGTGTGAGTGTTAAATACTAATGTGAACCAAAAGAGTTACACTTACATGCTTTTAAATGTATTTTAAAATACGTAAGAGAAATAATCAATCATGGTATTCTATACACTTTTGACACCGAATCCAAAATTATTGGGTATACGGACACTGATTGGGCAGGTTGTTCATATGATAGTAAAAGTACCTCAAGTGGTTATTTTTACTTAGGATGTAACCATGTCTCATGGTCCTCTAAAAAGAAAAACAAGATTTTTTCTTTCATCGGTCGAAACCGATTATATTACCTTTGGTAGTTGTTGTTGTAAGGACACAAATTTCCAATTGAGTCCTATATGAGTTTTGGCTCAATTCCGAACAAAAACATTTATTCATAGGATAGTACTTTATTGTAATATTCAAGCCTATGATGAAGTTTGTTGAAGTCGTAGCGTAAAAGAGTATAAAGCTTCATCAAATGTCAAGTTTACATGCCTCGTTTCTACGTCATCAACCGTTGTTCCATGCTCCCAAGGTATGAATGCATTTATATATATATTGGAGCTTGGAACATGTTTATTTGGGTGTTAGATTTTTAAAACTGCTTCAAGAATGGTTTCTATTAAAACTTATATATAACATATCTAAAAGTTTCTGGGCTTACAAAGTATTTTTGAACATTCTGTGAGTTCGTTCGAAGTGTCATTCGAACGAGATTGTCATTCGAACCACAAGTCGTTTGAACGAGATTGCCAACGACTGCCCATTATGGCATACTGGAACTTCGTTCGAAATGTCGTTCAAATGAGATTATCGTTCTAACGAGATTTCCAACGAGTTTCTAACGAGGTCATACTGGAACTTCGTTAGAAGACTCGTTCGAACGAGAATGTCGTTCGAACGAGATGCCAGGCGGGAATAGTTTTTAGCAGTTTTTAAGAAGTTTTTCTCCCACTTCCCCACTTGTTTCTTAACCAACTTTTCTCAGACTTTATTATGTGCAGGAATAACATTTTCCAACTTAAATTTTCCATTTTATTCGATCTTTGAGAGAGAGTTTGAGAGCTAAATTGCTTAAGGAAAATGTTCTTGTTTTGAGTGAAATTCTTTAGAGAAAAATATACACCACTCTAGTTTACACCCAATTGTTTGTTTATCCAAGTTTCAATATATATACATCTTGCTTGGAGTTTTGGCACCGGGTTCATCTCTTCCGTTCAAAGAGAAGTTTTTTTTTTTTTTTACATCCCTTAAATAAGAAGAGTTAGTTTTGTTGCGGAATTCTCATGTGGTAAAAGACACCACGTGTGGTTAACGGTGTACCTATTGTCCGATTGGTGAGTCCAAGATCACGGTGGAGCTCCATCGTTATCCGCTAGGAAGAGGTGGTTACCAGAAGACGCGTCAAGGCTTAGAGGGTTCGAGTTGAGTAAGTAAGTCATCTGTCTTGTAAATGTAATTCCGTACTTAGTGGATTTGAGGCTAGGGCCGTCCGAGGTTGGTTCCCGTTTTGGGTTTTTCCTCGTACATCACGGCGTAATGTGATTGATTTACTTTTATCTTGGATAATAACTTAGAACGCATGTTTAGGATAATTCAAGATAAAAATGGTTTTACTTGTCACACTTAATTTAATTTTGGTGCATAATTAAATTAGGTTAATTGTTTAGTTAATGCATGTCTATTGTTAAAATTGGTTTGGCCTAATTTGGATATATTAATAAATATGACTTAAGCAAATTCTAGGACAGTATTAATGGCGTTTTAAGTGAATTTAAATTAGTGTGTGTGTTCATCATATTTTACTCGTGTTTAATTTTAATTTAGATAGAAATTAAAATTTGGTATTTAAGTTGAACCATCACCTTTACGCTTCCGCATATCTATTTCAACTAGGAAACTGATTTTAAGTATAAGGATTTTAAATTCTAGTATAACCACTTGGGGCGTTTTCAAATTGGTATCAGAGCCAACGCGATAAATTACTTCGTTAAAGATTCTTTAAATAATTTTTGGCTAAAATGGAATTTTCCCCATTTTCAAAATTTCCTATTTCCGATGGTTCTAACTACGCGTATTGGAAAGCGCAAATGAAATCGGCACTAAAATCTATCGATGAGAGAGTTTGGATTTTGTTGTTAACGGGTGGTCCCCACCAACTCACTTAGTTGAAAATGAACGTGTTCCCAAGCCGGCCGATAGATGAACTGAGAATGAGTTCAAACTTTCTAATTTTAATTCCCAAGGTTTAAATGTCTTGTTTAGAGCGGTCACACCGGATGAATTCCGACGCATTATGACATGTGAAACCGCTAAAGAGGCTTGGGATATTTTACAACTAACTCATGAAGGAACTAGTGTCGTTAAAGCTTCGAAACTCCAAAACCTCACCACTCAATTTAAAACCATCAAAATGAACGATAATGAAACTTTTGATGAATTTTATGCTAGACTTTCCGATATTGTCAATTCATCGTTTAATTTGGGAGAGAAAATACCTGACAACCGTGTTGTAAAGAAAATTTTAAGGTCCCTACCCGATAGATTTATTCCAAAAGTGACCGTTTTAAATTCTTTACCAACTTTAGCCTCTACGAAATTAGAAGAGCTTATAGGTGATTTACAAACCTATGAACTAGATATGTTTCCCTCTAAAACTGAAAGGAAAATTGAAAAGGGTGTTGCTTTAAAAGCCCGAAAAGAGGTCAAACAAGTAGTAGAGAGCGAGAGTGATAGTGACTCAGAAAACATGGCGTTGTTTGCTCGTAAATTTAGAAAATTTCTTAAATTTAACAAAGATAAATTTAAAAATGATTTTAAGAAATTTGAAACTTCTAAGCAGGACAAAGCCGAGAAGATCCCTAAACCTATTAATGAACAACTAAATACGGACGAGTCTAATAGATGTTTTGGTTGTGAGGGTTATGGCCATAGGGATTCTGAGTGCCCCATTAAACTAAGGAAAGAGGGTAAATGACCCATTGCATATAGTGCGACCCTTAGTGATAGTGATAAGGAAGAGGGACCCGATTCCCCCACTAAGCCTAATTTTGTGGCTTTTATGGCTAGTCACGTGAGTGATAGTGAGAACTCATTGATTGATAAAACGTTAACACATGACACTTCCAAGGTCATAGTTTATGATTCTCTTGGTTTTTATGATAGTAAGAGTGGAGAAGAAAGAGAGAGTGAAAATGAAGAAGAGGTTAATGTGATGAACTTCAAAATGCTTTTCACGAATTATATGAAGAATAAATTAAGTTAAAAAGAGCTAATTTGAAGTTAGAATATAGTTTAAAAGAGCGTGTCAAGGTCATTGATGATAATTTGTTGGTAGTAGCCCTTAGGACATGTGAGAGGACTCTTCGAGAGAAGCTCGAATATGTAGAAGGCGAGAGAGATAGCCTTAGGAGTTTAATGGAATCCTTGAAAAAGGAGCTTCTTGCTTTTGAAGAGCAAAATATTTTATTGGAGTAAAACATTTTAGAATTGCAAAATAAATTAAAAGTCTCTAGTAATGTCAAATTTGATTTGGAGTGTCGTTCGGAAAAATTAGATAAAATCTTAGGAACGGTCCAAATTAAAAATGACATGTGTGGTTTATGCTTCAATACTTGTAATGAATCTACTCATAAAGGCAAAACCAACGTTTTTAGATAATCTACTAGGAAACCTTTTAGAGATCACTCCGTAAGTAAATCTTTTCAACATGTCTTCACTTGTACACATTGTGGTCGAAAAGGTCATCTTAGGAAATTTTGTTTTGATCTTAAACAAATTCCTAGAAAATCCCAACGTAAAGCAACCAATGTATTTAAAATTCCTACACCCCAAGATAGTCATTCTTCATTAATTTGGGTTAGGAAATCCGACGTGGTTGCCTTGCAAAATAGGGTTTTTGATTCTCATGTACTTTCACATGCTTCCTCCTTTGCTAAATCTAAAGGATAAATGTGTTAGTGTTTGCATACTTTAGCTTTTGTACTTCATGCTATATTCACATGCTAAATGTATACTTGTTTAATCATTTTCTGGTCATTGTTTAATCACATATCTCATGCTAGAGATATGATTTTTCTTTATCTTTTGTATTTTATTTCCTTCATTTTGTTTGCATCAAATGAAAAATACAAAAACATTTTTGTTTATCATTTGGATTTTATCTCTTGGTAATTTAAGCTTGATGAAAAATTCAAATGATTTTTGTTTGTCTCTTGAGTATATATTTTTCTTTTGGTTAAAATTTTCAAAAACTCAAAAAGATTTTATTTTGACACACTTTATGTGGCATACACTTGTGTTTGAATCCCATCTTTTACGCTCTCATGTGGCTAGAACTTTTGGTTTAGATTGTCAATCCTTATTATGTTCTTTACCATGCTTACATGGAGTAGTTGGATTTTGTGTTGATTAAATGGATTCTATTTTTATATGCCTCTATTCACACATGCACGAGCTCTTTTGAAATTTTAACTTAATATGTATATTTGAGCTTTGTGAGGTGTTCTCCTACCAATCTTGTCATCTACATATTTGTGACTTAGAAGGACTAGTTCATGTCAAAATCCGTTGCACGTGAGATTTGTGTGAAACATAAAAACATGATAAATACAAATGTGCACAGGGAAGGGATTCAAAAGGACTTAGTTATCCTTTGTGATTGTAATCCACCATTTTTGAATGGACCTATAAGAAATACGTGGTTCAAAGGCCTAAAAACAGAAAATATGGCATTAAAAAGATAAATAATTTGCCAAGGCCTATGTTTGATTGATATATTCATTCAAATTCAATATAAATGCATATTGAGGGAGATTGGATGGTATATCAACGGTTTGCACAATATCCGTTTATCCTAGTTGCGTATTTCATGTCACGACTCTATTGGTTTGTAGAATCATCAATATGCTAGGCTTGTATGCATTGTGTATGTTTGTTCATGGAGTTCAATTTATATTGTCACATGAGGTTATATTCAAATGTGATGAAGTTTACAATCAATTGAGAACTCCGTGAACATGTTTTAAGTGATTGGGTCTAAATTTAATCATTACTAGTTCACACCCCAACACTTCCATTTCCATATGACACATTTTTGCCATACGAGTGTGAAAGACTCCTATTATATATTGTGTGTGTCATTTGTGTGTTTATATCTATATATGTGTACTTGAGTCTCTTTGATATATATTATGTATACATATATTTGATATTTTTGTTTAGTCTTTGCTTTGATTTCTAATACATATACGCTTTAATTCATACTTGGTATCCATCTTATTGCAATCTTTGTTGATATCACATGTTTAATAATTTATATATCATATTGGTATCATTTTATTGCATCCTAGTTGGTATTCGATGTTATTGTTTGGATTAGTTGATCATTTATTGCCCATATGCTTTAACGTTCTCAACATTATATGCACAATTACATGTTTTAGCTTGTTATCCCATTCTTTTATCCCTTGCTTAGTTTAGAGGGTCTATATGCTTTATTTGGGGGAGATAAGTTACTGTTTTGATTCTTTAGCCTTTGTCTATTCCTGAACAAAAAGGGGGAGAATGATAGGGGGATAAATGGTATCTAATCCTATTATTATCACACCTTAGTTTAAGGAGATTTATCTTAGGGGGAGACGTCTTTCTAAGTAGGTCATTTGTTTGATAAAGGGGAGAATTAATTTAGGGGGAGTAATTATTTAATTGCATTTAATATTTTGATATTCCATATGCGTTTGAAAGTTTGCTTAAGTGTGCAGGAATACTTCAAAATGGCAACATTCAACATCGACAAAGATGTTGATCCTTGGGTTGTTTGAGTCAAGTATTGTATTTTTATTTTGGGTGGGACATTGTTTTTGAGTCTAGTGAGCTTGACGGCCCTTTAGGATTTTTATTTGGTTTTTGTCCCAAAATAGCCAAAGGGGGAGATTTGTAAGGACACGAATTTCCAATTGAGTCCTATAAGAGTTTTGGCTCAATTCCGGACAAAAGCATTTATTCATAGGATAGTACTTTATTGTAATATTCAAGCCTATTGTTGATGTAAAAAATTAGATCGCTCTAATTATTCAATCACAGATAAATAAAATGAGACAAAGATTTTTAAAGTGGTTCAGCCTTATATGAATGGCCTACGTCCACTATTATGTTATTGCTGAGTGTTTGGGAATTCTCGATTACAAGTTCTCTCAAGAAATTCCGGTCCCTTTGAATGAGGGTGATACAAGGTATTTATAGCCCTTAGGCTGTACATGAAAGGGTGTTACATTAAATGATACACATATGAAAGGGTAATACATTTAATGTAGCGTGTGCATCAAGATATAAGCATTCAATGAATAGTTGAACTGTTGATTATCTGGCAATCAATGTTGGGGCCGAGATGCAGCTCGGACCGCCTTAGTTGCTCGTTGCTCAGGAGTTCCTTGGAGCGCGGGAGTACCTCGGAGTGCTAAAGTTCCTCGGTGTATCCTTGTTGCTCGGAGAGAACATGAGTTGGTCGGGGAAATGAACTTCCTCGTTGGTATTGTGCCACGTAGATTGACACGTGTCTTCGTATTATTCGTCCATATCAGCATACTAATTTTGGTATCAACAGAAGCCCCCAATGTTTCATATTTCGAACTTTGAGGAGTATGGAACATTCTTTCTCGGTATATGGAGATATTAAATGACTTTCCTGGGTTTTAGGAGCCTTTTCTTTATATTTGAATTTCCGTCCAAATTCGCAGAATCCGCCATTTTGCATTTTTATAGGCGCTTCGATCTTCGTGCCTTTTTTGTACTTTTAGCCACCGGTAGCGTAATAGTTTCCTTTTTGTAATCATTTCTTTCGCCGTTTCCCAAGGCAAAGTATTTAAGCTTCAGAGGCAATCCCATCGTCTTCTACCTTTTCAATTTCTACTTTCGAGTTTTCTATTGCTTTTCTCTCTCCTGTGCGTTCATTCCCTCCTTCGTTTGTTTGTCAACAGATCTCCTTTTTCCTGTAAGATTTTCTTTCTTCTTCATTTCTTTTTATTCACCATGGTTTATATTATCGAATCTCTTAAGAAGTTCCATTCTGACTTCTCTATTCCTTCTTGGGTAACTTTGGAGAGTCTTTCTGAGCCTTCAAGTTATTTTGATTTGGCTGAGGGACACTGGTTCCCGAGCCTATTTATTGTTGAATGTGGATTTTCTTTTCCACCAAATCCGTTGTGTTTAGAATTCTGTCAGTATTTCGATGTTGTCCCTGCAAAAATAGCCCCCAACACATGGAGAATAGTTAATGGGGTGTATCGTTAAATCAAACTCATGGAACTCGTATAGGAATTCCTGAGATTATGTACTGTTATAGATGGGCCGTTTTAGATAATGTTTTTTATTTAAAAACTAGGTTTTTAAATAGGGCCTTAGTAGTCAACCTCCCTGATGCAAACAAGGATTATTTTGAACATGGGGTAGTTATAAAAAATTGGCAACATGCCCCTTTGATTGGAGATGCAGTATATGAGGGTCCCAGATGCCCCCCATATTGCAATGTGATAGGTTGTTTTCATTTTATTTTATTTCTGAAATTATGATTTCATTGTGTTTGACAAAATGTATGACTGATATTTCACTATGTATTTGTTTGCAGTTGACAGTAAAAGAAAAACTCCAAAAGAATTAGAAGTAAATATCAAGCACTTAAAACATATCTGGAGTTTGCATCGAAGAGTTGCAGACGAGCACATCAGGTCTGCGTCATATTTTCTGCAGTATAGGAGCTACACATCATCCTTTATTGCTCGTCCTGTGGTCAGCATTAGCGACCCATTGCCAGCTTCCGAGGAATCTTCACCAGAATCTCACATTCCTCTAAGTCAGAAGATGGGCAAGAGAAGAGTTCCTGCTATCTTCGAGGAGACTTCCTCTGCCGGGGATGGAAAGAGGAACAAGGCTGAAGTCCCAAAGAGGACCAAGAAAATGGATGCTGTTCCTTCTGTTGCTGTTCAGAAGGCTGCCGAGAACCCCCCAGTGGCTCCGAGCAAGAAAAATACACCTGTGGAAGTAGTCCCCACCAAAAGTTCTTTGGTTGAAATTGCTGAAGTGCCTCTGAGGAGATTGAAGAAATCCTCCTCAGTCACTCTGACTGAAACCATTCCCCAGCTCCCAGCTAGTGGAGATGGTGTTGCAAAGTCCTTGACCATTCCTGAGGTGCAAGGTAACGAAGACAACCTTACCCGGGATATGGTTACTTCTCTGGCTGCTCGTCATCTTGCTTCAGTAAGTATCTCTACTCTGAAATTTTCATATTTTCCTTTGTTATTTCCCATATTTGTTTATGATGTCGTTTCCCTTCTCTGATTACAGTTGACGAGTTGTTTCAATATAATCCTTAAAAAGCATGAAGCGATCAAAGCTTCTTGCTCCTCGTCCACTGTGGAGGGAGCGCTGGAAGAGGCTACCAAATCTCTAAGGGATTCCTGTCAGAAGTATGATGAGGATAAGTTTGAATGGGAGAAGATGTTGACTGCGTTTGAGGCAGAAAAAGTGCAATTGGGAAATAAAGTGAAGGACTTGGAGAGGGAGAATAAGAAATACTCCGAGAAGCTCACTACCTTCGGGGAGCTTGAAAATAAGCTGAAATCAGCTGAGGAAGAGCTGACCCTTCTGCGTGAAGCAAATCATCAGAAGGAGGAGTTGGAGGCCAAGCTGAAAGCCTCTGAGGACCTTCTATCCGAGAATCTCTCCTCGGAGAAGATGAAGAGAAAAACAGTTGTGAAAAAATCCTTTCGAACTGGTTGGGATAAAGGATGGGATAGGGGGGTAGCAGCAATGATGACCCAGGTGAAGTATGGAAGTTTGAAATACTTCCATGATGGTTGGGTTGCTGCCTTGCAGGAATTGAAGGTGAGCGAGGACTCCGAGCTATTTCAACAACATCTCCCTGGTCCTCCTACAGTTATTGAAGACGAAGATGAAGACGAAGCTGCATCTAAAGAATCTTCAATGATAGTAGGTGATCAAATCCTTGCTCCTCAACCCAACCAGACATCTGCTGAGGAGATTTCTTCTTTGCCTGCTCCTCTTGAACAAATCCCAACTCCAGTCGATCAAATCAGTGTTCCCATCGAGCAACCAAGCTCCTCGTCCCAGCCTCCCGAGAAAGTTTTGGGAGACAAGGAAAAGGTGTGAAGTTGTTCGGTACTATCTTTCTATTTTTCTTCTTACTTGTACTTTGTATCTCAGATCTTTGTAACTTTGACTTATGATCTAATAAAATTTGAGTTCTTTTCTTCCATATGATTGTCTCTTCTTTATCTGCACTCTGTTTTGATCTTCTTTTTCTGTTAGTTTCTGGCCAGGATGGATCTTTTGTCTGCTAATGACACAAAGTTGATGCAGCAATGCCATGAATATTATAAAGCTGGTCATTCAGACCTTAGTGCATTCGAAATTGCCGATATCCTTGGCCATAGTGCTTCAGAGCAAGCAATCGAAGCTTATCGGTACCTGAAGGACTTACTTGATAGAGCAGTGGCTAATAACGTGGCTTACTATGACATGATCGAGGAGCTTCAATATACTTTAGAAGATCTTTAGACTCAGTACAAGGAGTCAACTGCCTTGCTGCATGAGGGGTATGAAAAGAAAAATCAACAGCTTTCTGCCGATAAGGGCTATGACAAACTCCTTGCTGGGTATGATGTCAGGGAGAGGACCCAAAAGGGAGAAGTTGAAGCTTGTAGACAAATTGCTGAACTGTTGGAGCAAGACAATAATAATTTGCAGAAAGAACTAGCACAATACAAGTCTGCAGCCTCTTCTTCAACAACGGCAATCCCAGTGACCGATAAGGGATTTTCCTTCTTAGAGGTTGAGAATGCCAAATTAAGGCAAGAATTGGATATCCTGCGAAGATCTGGTACTTCTACTTCTACTCGGGGACGAGGAAGAGGTTCTCGTGGTCGAGGAAGAGTTGCCCAGGATGTTGTTGAGGAACGAAGTACTCCAGCTGCTCGGGGTCGATCAAGAACTCCTCATAGTATTGAAAAAGCACGTACTCTGTCAACATTGGAAACCCAAGCGTACCAACTGAATGCCAAAGATCGGGCTTTGTCTGAAATGTCCAAGAAAATCCTAACTTTGGAGGATCAACTTGCATCGGCAAAATATGCTCTGGATACTATAAAGTATGCTCTTGCCAAGAACTTTCATGAGCAATTAGAGAAATTAACTTTCCAATTTCACAAACAACCTCGCGAGTTCTGGATGGAAGGCTACAATGAGGCCCTTTATCACTTGGATGCTCGCATTAAAAATGCCAATAATGAAGGTTATAAGCAGGGATGGTTGAACGCCCTGGGTGTATTAAAATTGGAGCAAGGGCATTATTTATGGGATTATCATGCTCCTGGGATACTAGACTTGCCCGTGCCACCTTATAAATTGGACATGGAATGGATCCCATCTCGTGCCATTCCTCGAAGCTTAATTGCAAAATACCTCGGTGACTATAATCTTCATTCACAAATCGAAGTATCTCGTCCCGAGTATCTACTGGACACACCTTCTGTGATGAACGTCAGAATGCTCAGAGATATTAACTTCATTAATTCTCCTCTTTGCCTGGAAGATCCTCCTGCTGGCGAGGAGCCTGTTTCAAAAGCTAAGGGAAAGAAACCAATAGAGTAGGGATCTCAATGTAATAGTTAGTACACATGTAATTCATTTTGACTTTAATGAAAGAATTTCATTTTTGTTTGCAAATTTGTATTGCTATTGTCTTGTGCTTGTCAAACACTGTGTATGTATCTGTTAAAAAGATAACAATTTTGTGCTGTTCATCAACCAACTTAGTAATAAACAGTTACAAGTATCAAAAATGTTGCTCGATCACTTAATAATAAAGTAATGAGTATAAAAATGCTTAAAATTTTTCCAACCAACCAAGGTTGTTAAATTGTGCTCGTCGACCAATTAGAATTAGCGAGAGTTTTTATCCCCGACTAACCATACTTGGTAATTTTTTTTCATAAAATGTGTCCGACCAACCAAAGTCGCTAATTTTATCCTCGTCGACCAACTACAGTTAGTGGATTTTTATCCCCGACCAACCATACTTGGTTCAGTTTGGAATATTTTGTATTTTCTGGAATAGTTTTACCTTCCGACCAACATAAGTTGGCATATTTTGTTTCTTAACCAGCCAAAATTGGCATTTTTAAGAATGTTGTTCTTGCCTTTTTACCAACCGGAGTTGGTCATGGGTTTGAACTATCATGTCCACTAACTCTTTTACCAACCGAAGTTGATCACATTAGTGTATGCCTCCTCACCAAAGGAGTATAGTTTGTTCTCGCTATTTTACCAACCGAAGTTGATCACGCTCGAACTATCAGTATCCACTAGTTATTTTACCAACCGGAGTTGGTCACGCTAGTGTACGCCTCCTAACCAAAGGAGTATAGTTTGTTCTCACTATTTTACCAACCGAAGTTGATCACGCTCGAACTATCATTGTCCACTAGTTATTTTACCAACCGGAGTTGGTCACGCTAGTGTACGCCTCCTAACCAAAGGAGTATAGTTTGTTCTTGCTATTTTACCAACCGAAGTTGGTCACGCTCGAACTATCAGTGTCCACTAGTTATTTTACCAACCGGAGTTGGTCACGCTAGTGTACGCCTCCTAACCAAAGGAGTATAGTTTGTTCTCGCTATTTTACCAACCGAAGTTGGTCACGCTCGAACTATCAGTGTCCACTAGTTATTTTACCAACCGGAGTTGGTCACGCTAGTGTACGCCTCCTAACCAAAGGAGTATAGTTTGTTCTCGCCCTTTTACCAACCGGAGTTGGTCGTGGGTTTGAACTATGGTCTTCTTTTTGCTGTTGAGCAGCGTAGTGTACAACACTAGTATTCCCCGAAAAACTTTCAATAAAAGGAAATAAGATGGTGAAACATCATCGTTTTATTCATATTGATAGAACTGCTTTACATTTTACATTACTGATAATACTTGCGTAGGTGTTCAGCATTCCATGCATTCTTGAATTCCTCTCCTTCTAGAGTTGCTATTCGGTAAGTTCCTGGTCGAACAACTTCTATAACTCGATAAGGTCCATGCCAATTTGCTTCCAATTTATTGTGCTTCTGAATGACCTTCTTTAGTACGTAATCTCCTTCTTTTAAATCGCATTTCTTCACTCTCTTGTTGTAGAACAAAGTTGTTCGTTGTTGATATGCAGCATTCCTAATGGCTGCTTCTTCTCTAACCTCCTCGAGCATGTCCAAATCTAATCTTCTCATCAAGTCACTGATTGGGGAATTGAAATTCAGCACTCTGTGTGTTGGGAGACCCAACTCAGCAGGTTATAGCCTCACTTCCAAATGCCAGCATATATGGTGATTCTCCAGTTGCTGCTCGGGGAGTTGTTCGGTAAGCCCACAATACTGATTGTAGCTCATTAATCCAATTAGCTTTAGCTTCACTTAACCTCTTCTTCAGACCATTTAATAATATTTTGTTCTTCACTTCAGTCTGTCCATTGCTTTGAGGATGTCCTGGTGCTGAAAGAACCTTCAAAATGTTTGACTGATGATAATAGGCGACAAACTCCTCGTTATCAAACTGTGTTCCATGGTCTGTGATGAAGGCATGAGGGAGACCATATCGGCAGATGATATTCTTCCAAACGAATTGGTACACATTCTCGTATGTCATATCAATAAGTGGCTCAGCTTCTACCCACTTAGTAAAATAATCCACTGCAACGACACGGTACTTGAATCTTCATCGGGTCGTTGGCAGTAGTCCAACCAAATCAATTCCCCACACGGAAAATGGCCAAGGAAAAGTTATGGATGTCAACAATGCTTGTGGAGTTCGTCGGATGGAGGAAAAACGTTGGCACTTGTCACACTTCTTGGCATATGCTATGCAATCAGCCCTCATCGTCGGCCAGTAGTATCCCTGCGTCATCACCCTTTGCAAAAGTGTTCGACCTGCTACATGGGCTCCACAGGACCCTTCATGGATCTCTTCAATCAATTCTTTTACCTCGAAGGGATGTACACATCTCTGCAAACCTACCATAATTCCTCGTCTATACAAAACACCATTAGTTAGTACATACCGAGAAGCTTTAAACTTTAATTTCTTCGCAGCGAGTTTATCCTCCGGCAATTCTCCCCCTTCAATATATGCCCTGATGGGATCCATCTAAGATGGACCTAAATCAAGAGTAATAACATTCATCATCAGGTCTTCATCTATGCTCCGACTTTCCAGTACTTCTATTGGTATTGTTCTTCGCAGCTCGGTACGAGTAGCTGATGCTAATCGGGTCAGTGCGTCTACTTGTGCATTCTCCATTCTTGGTATTCTGATCAACTGAATAGCATCAAATTCTGCCAACAACTTCATCGCCTTTGCATGATACTTGACCATTAATTCTCCTTTAACTGCATACGTTCCCATCATTTCATTCACAATTAATTGAGAATCACTGAATACCATCACTTGTTGCGCTTCCATAATCTTTGCTAAATTAAGACCTGTTATCAAGGCTTCATACTCAGCCTCATTATTGGAAGCTTTGAATTGGAATCACAAGGCATATTCCATATCAATCTCGTCTGGGGTGTTCAAAATAATTCCTGCTCCACAACCTGTTGTACAAGATGACCCATCTACAAACAATCTCCACGTAGGTAACTCGTCTTCAAAATTCTTATCTGACAGCGTTCCTCGGTGAAATATTTGCTGTTTTGTTTCATCCTCCCCTGGTATTTTTCGCTCCTCGTCGACCATCTCTTCTTGCCCTTTTGCCAACCGGAGTTGGTCTGGGTTTGAATCTGATGATCTTTCTACATCCACAAGCCCTTTTACCAACCGGAGTTGGTCTGGACTTATGTCTGTTGATCCTGTAATATCCACAGGTTGGTCAACGAGCAACTTTTGTTCCTCGAGGGTATCAGGATATGTAAATTCTGCTATAAAATCTGCTACAGCCTGCCCTTTCAATGATGATCTAGGTTAATACACAATATCATATTCACCGAGCTCTATTGCCCAGTACATCAGTCTTCCTGATTTTTCTGGCTTATGAAGGGCTTGTCTCAATGGCATGTAGGTATAAACGACGATGGTATGGGCCTGGAAATATGGCCTCATTCTTCTACTTGCTTCAATCAATGCCAATGCCAGTTTTTCTAGTTTTGGGTACCTGATCTCTGCACCCCGGAAAGCCTTACTTGTATAATAAATTGGTTTCTGGACTTCATTCTCCAATCTGATCAATGCCGAGCTGACTTCATGCTCTGATACTGCCAGGTATAAGTACAACTTTTCTCCCATTACTGGCCTGGACAATAGTGGAGGTGCTCCTAAATATTTTTTCAAGTCTTGAAAGGCTTTTTCGCATTCATCATTCCACTCGAAAGTTTTTCGAAGTGTTTTGAAGAATGGTAAACATCTATCTGTTGCTCGAGATACAAATCTGTTGAGCGCTGCAACTCCTCCTGTAAGACTCTGCACTTCTTTCTTTGTTGTTGGAGATCGCAACCCTAAAAGAGCTTTTATCTTTTCTGGATTCGCCTAAATGCCTCGCTGGTTGACAATGTACCCGAGGAACATTGCTTCTCGTACTCCAAATGTGCACTTCGTTGGGTTGATCTTCATTTGGTATTTATCCAGTTGATCAAAATTCTGACTCAAATCAACTAAATGATCAGCAGCTTTCTTGCTTTTTGTCAGCATATCATCGACATAGACTTCCATATTGCAACTGATTTGTTCGGCAAAAACCTTGTTCATCAGCCGCTGGTATGTTGCTCCTGCATTTTTCAAACCAAAAGGCATAACATTATAACAATAAGTACCCCTAGGGGTAATAAAAGAAGTACTTTCCCTGTCTTCAGGTTTCATCTTGATCTGGTTGTAGCCAGAGTAAGCATCCATGAAGTTGAGTAGTTCGTGTCCCGAGGTAGCATCTACTAGTTGATCAATTCTGGGCAATGGAAAGTGATCTTTTGGGCATGCCTTGTTGAGATCGGTGAAATCAACACACATTCTCCAGTTATTATTTTTCTTCTTTACCATCACCACATTCGCCAACCAGTCTGGATACTTCACATCTTCAATGAATTGGGCTTTCTGGAGCTTCTCGACCTCCTCTTGTATGGACTGATTCTTCTCGGGACTAAATACCCTTCTTCTCTGCTTCACAGGCTTGATCTCCTTATTCACATTGAGTTCATGACATAAGAAGTTTGGATCTATTCCTGGCATGTCTTCATGACTCCACGCAAAAGTTTTCTTCCTGTTTCTCAAGAAAGTTATCAACTCCTGTTTTATTGAAGCATCCAACGACAAACCTATCTGGGTTACTCGTTCAGGGTGCTCGTCGTCCAGAATAACATTTTCTGTAGATTCCACCACATGTCCTTTTACAAGTTGGGATTCATCTCTGGGATCAAGAGTTTCAATTTCTGTATCTTCTTCCACCAGGTAGGTAGTAGTCTTTTTTCTTGACTCTTCAAGCTCCTCTTGCTCGGCAGATGAATAATAGCATTCCCGAGCTACTTTTTGATCACCTTTCACAACTCCTACTCCAAAGTTTGTTGGGAATTTTAAGCATTGATGTATTGTAGATGGAACTGCTTTGAACTTCTTCAAACCAACTCTTCCTATGATGATGTTGTAGGCTGACTGCACATTCTTATCCATCACAAAGAAGCGTATTCTTTCTGTTCGACAAGCAGGCCAAGTTCCAGTGAATATATCCAACTTGATCGTCCCAAGTGGAAAAACTTTCTCGCCGACAAAACCCAGGAGGGGTCTGTGATAAGGTTCCAATTGAGATAATTTCAGATTCAAGCTGTCAAAGCATGAATAGTACATGATGTCTGCCGAACTTCCATTGTCTACCAACACCCTTGAAATCACTACTTCCTTCATCCTCATTTTGATCACCAAAGGATCGTCGTGAGGATAAAGAACACCTGCCAGGTCATTTTTTGAAAAGCCAATGACTAGCTTCTCTTTGTTTACCTTCTTCGGGCGATCCTCCTCAGCCAAATTTATTCGCTGAATATATGAGCAAGCTTGAGCCTCTCTAAGGTAAGCCTTTCTTTCTGCAGTAAGGTCTCCTCCTCCTGCATCTCCTCCTGTAATAACATTACAATCAAATGATCCAAAACGTATGGAAAATACCTCTCGTTCTGGCTGCCTTGGTTTCTTGGGAAGATCAGGGTCATCCTCAGCATTATCTTCATGGCCTCTCTTCTTTTTCTCCTCTGCTCGACGAGGAGATCTTGATCTTTCTCTAGTTCGATCATTATTTCTTCTTTCGCCTCCCCGATCAACATACTTTGCTAGCTTTCCTCTTCGGATGAGTGTTTCAATCTCGTTCTGAAGAGCTATGCAATTTTTAGTCATATGGCCATGATCTTTGTGGAACTCACAATATTTATCCCTGTTCCTCGCATCAGGATATGACCTCAATTTCTTCGGCCACTTTACCTCCTCGCTATTCTTGATTTCTTCCAAGACATGATTAATACCCATTTTCAAGGGAGTATAATTATCGAATTTTTTCAGGACTTCCCATGATGACTTATTATTTCTGGAACGCTTGTCACCGCCATTGCCCTTATGCTCTTTATTTTTAGACTTGTCGACGTCCACCTTGGTGTCTTTATCCATATTCTTCTTTGCAGCCATAGCTTCCTCGGCATTCATGATTTTGGCCGCTTTTGCCATCAACTCTGACATAGTTTTAGGTGGATCTTTCGCCAAGGTGTAATACAATTTATTAGGCAACAAGCCACTCATCAAGGCGGTGATTGCTGTTTTCTCTTCGTAATCTATGACTTCCAGCTTCTCGTTATTGAAACGAGTTATTTAATCTCTAGTACTCTCACCAGATTTTTATCTAACACTTAACAAGTGTGCTACTCGTTTTACTGGCTTTGCCCCAAAACAGAAATTGCCGATGAACAACTCGGCTAACTGAAAGAAAGTTGAAATCTTACCCCGAGGAAGATTGTTGTACCATATCTGGGCAGCTCCAGTAAGAGTTCCTGAGAACGCTCTGCATCTCATCTCGTCGGGGACGACATAGATGTCGGCAGCAGCTTGATATTGCTCTATGTGAAGAACAGGATCTGTCTTTCCATCATATTTGGGGGTCACTACTGGTTCTTTAAACTTTGACGGTGTAGGAAAATTCACAATGGCTTGGATAAAAGGTGTCCCTTGAACAAAAGTTCGTTGTAGGGGATTCTTCGCCTTAGCCATTTCTCCCAATCTATCCTCCAATCGCTGAAGGGATCTTTTCCACACTTCATTTCCTTCCTCAGGCCTATTGGTTCGAGCAATAGATCGTTCTGAAGTAGCCTCCTGAGATTTATCTTGACGAGCAACTGGTCGTGATTGTGTTGATCCTTCTTTTAGATCTGATGGTTGTCGAAAACTCCTCGACATGGTCTTAGGTGGACTCCTATTCCTCCTAGGGCCTAATCGACTGAAAGGAGACACCCTACTCAGTCTTTATAAGGCATTGGTTCTTTCTGGAGAGAGGGTGATACGTTGATCAGTATCTGTAGCCCTTATTGACGAATTTCGCCCAGGTTGATAAGAGAAATCATCAGACTCCTCATTACGATATGACTCAGTACGCCTGGATCGTGAAGAAAGTAAGTAAGTTTGCCTCTGACCACTTTGTTGTCCTGAACGTGCAGGTGCACCGCCATGAAGGGTTTGTATGAGTTGCCTCATTGTTTCTTGCATGGAGGTTTGTCCTTGAGCCAGATTCGTCATAATCCCGGCCAGTTTTGTAGGTGCAGAGGGATTTGGAGGATTTCCAGTATTTCCAGTGTTTCGATTGCTAGATTCTGGATTATCCATCATTGATGATGAATGATTTTTGGTGAAAACGATAATAACAATCGTTCCCACAGATGGCGCCAATCTGTTGATGTAAAAAATTAGATCGCTCTAATTATTCAATCACAGATAAATAAAATGAGATAAAGATTTTTAAAGTGGTTCAACCTTATATGAATGGCCTACGTCCACTGTTATGTTATTGCTGAGTGTTTGGGAATTCTCGATTACAAGTTCTCTCAAGAAATTTCGGTCCCTTTGAATGAGGGTGATACAAGGTATTTATAGCCCTTAGGCTGTACATGAAAGGGTGTTACATTAAATGATACACATATGAAAGGTTAATACATTTAATGTAGCGTGTGCGTCAAGATAATAAGCATTCAATGAATAGTTGAACTGTTGATTATCTGGCAATCAATGCTGGGGCCGAGATGCAGCTCGGACCGCCTTAGTTGCTCGTTGCTCAGGAGTTCCTCGGAGCGTTGGTGTACCTCGGAGTGCTAAAGTTCCTCGGTGTATCCTTGTTTCTCGGAGAGAACATGAGTTGGTCGGGGAAATGAACTTCCTCGTTGCTATTGTGCCACGTAGATTGACACGTGTCTTCGTATTATTCGTCCATATCAGCATACTAATTTTGGTATCAACACCTATGATGAAGTTTGTTGAAGTCGTAGCGACAACGAGTATAAATCTTCATCAAATGCCGAGTTTACATGCCTCGTTTCTACGTCATCAACCATTGTTCCATGATCACAAGGTATGAATGCATTTATATATATATTGGAGCTTGGAACATGTTTATTTGGGTGTTAGGTTTTTAAAACTGCTTCAAGCATGGTTTCTACTAAAACTTATATATAACATATATCTGGTCTTAAAAAGAATTTTTGAACATTCTGTGAGTTCGTTCGAAGTGTCGTTCGAACGAGATTGTCATTCGAACCACAAGTCGTTCGAACGAGATTGCCAACGACTGCCTATTATGGCATACTGGAACTTCGTTCGAACGAGATTGTCGTTCTAACGAGATTTCCAACGAGTTTCTAACGAGGTCATACTGGAACTTCGTCAGAAGACTCGTTCGAACGAGAATGTCGTTCGAACGAAATGTCGTTCGAACGAGATGCCAGGCGGGAACAGTTTTTAAATAGTTTTTCTCCCACTTCCCCACTTGTTTCTTAACCAACTTTTCTCAAACTTTATTATGTGCGGGAATAACATTTTCCAACTTTACTTTTCCATTCTATTCGATCTTTGAGAGAGAGTTTGAGAGCTAAATTGCTTAAGGAAAATGTTCTTGTTTTGAGTGAAATTCTTTAGAGAAAAATATACACCACTCTAGTTTACACCCAATTATTTGTTTATCCAAGTTTCAATGTATATACATCTTGCTTGGAGTTTTGGCATCGGGTTCACCTCTTTCGTTCAAAGAGAAGTTTTGGTTTTCTTTTACATCCCTTAAAGAAGAAGAGTTCGTTTTGCTGCGGCATTCTCATGTGGTAAAAGACACCACGTGTGGTTGAAGGTGTACATATTGTCCGATTGGTGAGTCCAAGATCGCGGTGGAGCTCCGTGGTTATCCGCTAGGAAGATGTGGTTACAAGAAGATGCGTCAAGGCTTTAGAGGGTTCGAGTTGAGGAAGTAAGTCATCTGTCTTGTAAATGTAATTCCGTACTTAGTGGATTTGAGGCTAGGGCCGTCCGAGGTTGTTTTCCGTTTTGGGTTTTTCCTCGTACATCACAGTGTAGTGTGATTGATTTACTTTTATCTTGGATAATAACTTAGAACGCATGTTTAGGATAATTCAAGATTAAAATGATTTTACTTGTCACACTTAATTTAATTTTGGTGCATAATTAAATTTCGGTAATTGTTTAGTTAATTCATGTCTATTGTTAAAACTGGTTTGGCCTAATTTGGATATATTAATAAATATGACTTAGGCAAATTCTAGAACTGGATTAATGGCGTTTTAAGTGAAATTTACATTAGTGTGTGTGTTCAACATATTTCACTTGTGTTTAATTTTAATTTAGATAGAAATTAAAATTTGGTATTTAAGTTGAACCATCACCTTTACGCTTCCACATATCTATTTTAACAACGATATTGATTTTAAGTATAAGGATTTTAAATTCTGGGATAACCACTTGAGGCGTTTTCAGTTGTACTCAACTTCCGTGAATGAAACAAATGCTGACCGACTCAGATTTAAATGAATCTTCTGCCCTAATTCTTTTGCGATAATCAAAGTGCAATAAGTATTTCTAAAAACCCGATTTTTCATTCATGAACAAAACATATTAAAATGAGAGAACTTTTTTTTGTGAATTAATTGAGAAAAAAGAAATAAATATTAAATATCTTAATACGAAAGCTCAATTAACTGGTTTATTTACAAAACCTTTAGACAACCATCATTTTTAAACACTTCGCATGTCTATCGGTGTTTGTGCATACCCAACTTAAATTTTTGTTAGTAATTTTTTTCGTATTTCTCAATGTACTAACATTTGTTTTGTAAGTTTGTTCCCTACCTTTTGTCCCTTTGATACGAACATGGGGAGAATTGAAAACTCCTGCCTTTTCTTTCTTTATTGTATATAGTTTAAGGAATTTTATTTTTATGGTCTTATGTTTTATTTTTAGTCTCATAGGACACATGTTATTAGTTGAGTATGTATTTTTCTTTTCTAGGACAAATGTTGTTAGTTGAGTTATGTACTCTTCTTTTTTAGTACACATATTGTTAGCTAGGTTATGTACTCTTGTAGGAATCTTGCGTATATTTGAGTTATGTATTAGTCGGAGTATATTGTTTTGGGTCTCAACTTAGTTTGTCCCAAAATTGGCCAAATTGGGAGATTGAAAACACTCTTTTTTTATTATCTCAATTATGTGACAAACTAAAGCCTTTTTCTTCGGCTCCCTTCGTACTTTAAACTCGCAACTAAAATTATTTGTCTCTCTTTTAAAACCAATTTAAATTTTTAGTCAATATATAAATTATTTTGAAATTATACAATTTATATGCATTTTAACTCAATTATTTTGATATTGTAATTCTAAAATTGTATAATTTTCCAGATTTTCTTTTAAAAAAAATCTTTTTAATAGCATTTTTCCAGGAATTTAATTTGTTAAAAATAACATTTAATTAAACATTTTTTTTGTTTAATTCAAACTTTTTTAGCATATATCAAAACGGGAATATTTTAGGTATCGAGTCTCGTTTTGGGTTAATTCGCATTTTTTGGGTTTGACCAATCATGGGGTTGCCTGTGACACATGTGATTTCATCCCACGTTGTGTCGTCAGTGTCTCTACACATCGTTAGTTTTGCTCCTGATTTTGTCTTAACATTTTAGGCATGTGCTCCTGAAATTTCATTTCCTTGGTTTCCCTTGGATTCCCTTGGTATTATACCCTTATGACCTTTTTGAACCAGGGCTCTTCATACACCTCTATAAATAGAAGGCATGGGTTCACTTTGAAAATGGGGTTTTTATTTTCAAGAAAGAACTGTTATGCTACCAAAATTTACAATCGCTCTCTCTGAAATTTCTAAGTTCTCATTCATTATTGTGAGATGATATCTCTTTCTTAACCATATATCTAAACACCATATATACTTCGAGTGATATTCTGTGAGGTTTAGAGTTTGTAATACTCGTTTCGGATTTTGAGAGTGTTTGAGCCATATTTGGTCGTGGGTGTTCCCAGTTCATTTGATTATGCACGACTGAGAGGGATTTTGATGTTGATTTTTGTTGTTTACTATTGATCTAGGCCTGGTGAAGTTCAAAAGCCTATCTCTGTATTTTTGGCATGTGGGTGTTCTTCATTGGGGTAAAAAAATATTTATTACCTTTCCATAATCACTTATACGTTACATATATAATAATAATAATAATAATATATATCATCTTATATATACATATGACTGTCTATTTGAGATTTGGATTTTTCTTGGTTCAAACTATAACCTTATATTATTTTTGGATCAAAATCTTGTTAGGTTTTAAAGTCATTACTTGGTAGAACTTTTTAATTGATACACTTTAAACTAAAGTTGTTTCCTATTAGATCATATTATTGTGTGTGTAGAAACTGGTTTAACAAAGGTTGGGACATGTGCATGTTTTGTTTGTCACAAACTTTGTTTGAGCAAAATAATAGTTTTTAAAACCTTATTCTCGACGTTGATACTCTTTTGGATAAATCCATTTGTATGTGTTGCTTTTGTCAATGAAACTTGTGAAAGTTTTGAGTTTGACTATTTTTAGATCTATACCGGATTATAACTGTCAATAAACTAGTAATGAGGACTTTTGGTACTTTCATGTTATATTAGTCCCAAGACCGTACTTTATTAGATCTTTGTTCTTGAATATAAGACCTGATTAATTTATCTTTCACTTAGACTGGTCTTACTTTGTTTTATCTCCATTTTTGTGTAATTACTCCTAAGAGTATACTCTCTTCTATCATTCATTTAGACATTAAAAAAACTAATTTACTTTTAGGTTTATTCATCTTAGTTGATTTTAAACTACTAAATTAGGACTTGTGCGTGTCTTATGATTTAGTGCTTATAAGGACATATTTTCCATAGTCCGAATGTTACATTGAGTATGTCGTATACTGTTACACCCGTCGAAGATGTTCAAGCTCATACATGCAACAAGATGCATTCGAATATTAATATTCTTCAACAATAAGCCTCGACAAGTTTAACTGTGGTAAGGTTGTGTTTTAAAATTCCTTAATGGTTCATTTAGAGTGTTGGGATATTTTTATAAAATGTTTTCTAAGTGTTGAGGCAGTTTTTTCGCCAAAATAATTTTTCCACGACCTGTAGGTGGACTTTTAAAAGAAAAAAATATTTTGCTTCTGTCGTTCAAACAACAGCTTTAAACGACATTCATTGTCGTGCGAAGTCTCGCTTGAAGCATTTTTCAAATGACCATCAAGCGAAGGCTTACTAGTTTGCCACATTTCCTCGTTTGAAGTCTCTTGATCTTTCGCGCGAAGTTTATCAAATTGTAACAACCCACTTATTCAAATAAGAGGTGGCCAACTTATTATCCCAATAATTGTAGGAATCATAGATGGTCCATTCTTAGCATCACTTTCGTGAAAATAATAATACAAGATAACCACCTTTTATTTGAGAAAACGGATGTCAATCTACTTTGAAAAATTTATAAGAAAACATTTTGACAATCCAATTTGAACAGAAGGAGGGTATAAAACAATTGAGTAATAAGAATGATAATAGTACAACGAGTAGTAACCGAATAAGCTGTCAGTTAACAAACCAATACAATAGTTACACCAAGTATTTCAAATAAATATCACAATATATAAGTAAATACAAGACTCATGCGACACGCCCGAATGTTCAGTATAATCCTATCTAGAGTGTATAAAATATTTAAGCGTCTATAATACAAGTCCTACAACATCCGTAAAAATGTTGTAGCTCCGTGCCACTGGGAAAGAAGGGTCATATCAGGCGTCGTTGCAGCGGAACACCTGGGCATAAGAGAAAACCACGCAAGAAAAAGAAATATAAACGGGTCAGGGCCCGTTTTGATATAATAAACGTGCAAATAAAATGCAATATAGTCATGAGGGCTACACAAATAAAACCAGTTGTATTCGCTCTGCAATAAATATCATCCTCACCTCTCAACTAAAAGCACATCCTAACGTTGCACTACGATAATTAGGAATTTAACGTCCTGTTAAATTAAGGTAATTAACTAAACTCCAGAATCGTGCTGAACTTACAATGAGGAGTACAGATAGACGTAAGCAAAATATCACGTAGTTTACTTACTACAATTTCCTCTTACATTTTACTCAATATGGCTTATCAACACAATTACTTTTCTCTTTTCTTTAAGAAACATATTTAAAGCAATGAATTTCACAAAACACTTTTTATCAAATTCGGTTATGTACCATATATCTTTCCATTTCCCTTCTTACCTCCGGGAAATATAGTTAAAGCAGTTTTATTATCATAAAATGCTTTAATATAAATAATGTCCCACATTATTCAGAATGGTTCTATTACATATACATATAACGATTCTAAGACTGCCTGTCCGGGTTTCCCCACTGCGCGTGCCCCTAAATGGCTATCATCTTCCAGGGCCTATCACCAAGACAACCTGGGATCCTAACGCAACGTCGGGAAGTGGCCATATACCTGCGAGTGAGTCATAATCACACCCGGAATTACCTCACAGTCGCACAATAAACATACATAATAACTGGTCATATGGTCGAGGACTATATTCACCCTGCATTCACTAGCCAGGGGACTTCACCTCATGCGCTAACGTCCCTTATGATAGCATTTAGAGAGGTGTGTATAAGTAAATTATCATTTACCAAATTTTTTTCTCATTTGAAAATATTCACTTTTACATTCTTAAAACCATTTATACTTAATCATTAACTACCAATTTTAAATTATGAAATTCTTATTCACGAATTCACATTTTATTCATAATATGGTCCCGAAGTGCTATTAACCTCACCCGAGTCTCCAAGAGTTGAAGACCATCCTATAAGCCCTCAAGGGTAAATTTCCCTCAACACTAATCTCCAAATATACTAAACCATATTGTCCTATTCTCCATTTGTTCTAAGCGAACTCACCAAATGAAAACGACCCTAACTTCCGTTTAATAAACCCCGGAATAAGCCCCATTCTAATCTAGGGTGTTAATCCCCCTATTATGAACCCCTAGTACTCTATATCACTTCCCAAGGGAAATTCCCTAATTCTTAAACCTAAAAGAAAAGGGTCTAAAAATAAAACTGAAAAATCTCACAAAAATAGGGCATCCGAATCGATTCGCCTAGGGCCGAATCGATTCGCCCCTAATTGCGAATCGATTCGCCCAAAAGCGAATCAATTCGGCGAAGAGAACTAACCTACTATCCCAACCCGAATCGATTCGGCCCTATCCCGAATCAATTCGGTCTCCCAGACCTGTAGCCACCCCTGTAAGAAAATCGATTCGCTAATAAGGCGAATCGATTCGGCTTGCTCGAATAGCCCAGAAATGGGCTACGGGTTTAAGAACCCTAAAATTCCTCAAAACCCAAATCTTCCACTTCTCTCAATATTAACCATCAATAACTAAATCAAATCACTCATACACAATGGCTAACTAATATATCTAACTTAAATCAAGGATTTAGGGTTTAATATACAAAAATCATCAAAAACTCATTAGGGTTTAAAACTCCAAAATACAACTATCTATTCACACAAATTATACATATTTTCAAGTAAAAACTTGCCTCATGTTCATAGTCTCGGATTCTCTTCCTGGATCAACGATTCCAAGCTTCAATCTCCATTTCTCTCTTTTTCTCTCCATTTTCTCCCAACTCTCTCTTCTCTCGCTCTCTCTCTAACTCTCTTGGGTTTTAAACCAAAAATGAGAAATAAATTAATTTGAAAGACTAATATACCCAATTACATTAAGTCTTCTCATGTAAAGGTTACTACGCAATTAAAATGGCTCGTAACGACATAATTCAATTATAACTAGTCGAAAATACCTCGGAACCCAAAAATACTACTAGGCCCCTATTTCGACCATCTCAATCAATTCCGGACTAACCGTACCTTCTAAATTGGCACTCGGGATATCATACAATATTTTTTGTTCCAGTGTCATATTAAATTACTTACAATGACCCAATCGGGACATAAATCTTAACCGCCGTTTAAAGCAACACGACGCAATATAACACACTAAAATGCTATTTACATTCACTCAATAGTGAATATGCAAAACTTAGTGAATATTATCTAGTAAGTCCATTAAAATAATATTCACTTCAACTACCATTACTTTATGTAATCGACCCACATCGCAAATATATATATAAATAATTAATCGAAATTCTGGGGTTGTTACATACTCACCCCTTATAAGGGAATTTTGCCCTCAAAATTTCGATGTACCATACAACAAGATTAAGGGGCGCTCCTCTCGAATAACGTTCTCTCGTTCCTAAGTCAATTCCTAGGCATATTGGTGTCCTAACTGGACTAAGACTAAGGGTACCACTAACGATCTTAGTCTACCCTCTCCATATTTTAAAATAACCTCCGGTTGTTCCTCACATTCCCTATCGGTCCTACCCTTAGAACAACAACAGAAAAAGTCTAGCTAACGCAGCGTAACCATTTTCTTGCTCCCGAGTTGCGTTATACCCTTCATCGGCGATACTTGCACTAGAAATTGATCCCCTAACTCCAACACTACACGAGTTAGCGAACCACGCGACTAGCTACACAAAGCCCCATAGGAAGCCATACCTATAGTGAAACGGCACGGATTACTCCATTTCAACCAATCCTTTCTTCAAGTCAAATATGTGAATTCGGAATATACATTCCAAAGTTTGGTTAACTCTCTCTCTCTCTCTTCGCCCATCTATTCGTGGGTGGTAGGATGCATTCAACTTCGATTCGGTTTCCACCAAAATCTTATCTTAGTCTGCCACTGCATTTGTAGGCACCTCATAACGTTTCACAACTCTATACTAGATCCACCAACATTCGCAGAAAGTGTGGCGATTTGGACGATTTATCGATAGTTACCCAAATAATGTTATGACCGTTACAACGTCGACAATCCAATGAGGAAATCCTTGGATATACCCTTTATATCCACTACTCTCATTACAGCATCCTCCTAGCTAAGTTCCTACCACATGGCTTTCCATGCCTTCGCTAGTTCCCTCACGGGTTTTCAACTCCGCGTAACTACTTCCACATATGCCCCTTTTTCCAGGGTGATAATAAGCATCGAAACGATGGCTATTTACGAACACCGACCACCAACTTTGTCACCTAAACAAATGCGATGATGACTTGTGGTCCGTGAGGAAGACTAAATTTATTGTCTAAGAGGTAGTACCTTCTTATCCTTAAGGCGGACTCTACTCCGGCAAACTCTAAATCATGCGGGGGATAACACTTCTCACGGGGCTTAAGCTTGAGAGATTTCTACACAATGGACCCATACTCCAACATTAAAAGCTCCCAATTCTTATAGAGGCTCGTCCAAAAAGACCGCATAGTCCATTCCCACTCCAGGTGATACGAGCACTGGAGTAGAAATCACTATTCATTAACTCATCCACAAGACAGAGTACTGACGTAACACTCTCTCTAAAGATGGGCCTCACATTCTTTTCGATCTAGCCCATCTATACTCTCTTGGTCTCTCGTTACAGTCTTCATAAAATAACACCCCATGCCCTCAAGGGCTTTACTTCCTAATAACCGTAAGGTCGATAAGTTTCTACACACGTTGAATGAGTAATAATCTAACTACATCCCTACGGCCAAAGACCTTTCTCAATTCTAGACATTAACTCGGTTTCGTGCGTGGGACGTCTCGCAAAGCAAAATTCAAACAAGGAACCCTCCCATTACACTACTACCTCATATCGTCGTTCATCAAGATATGACAGTCTAAGGCCAAATCGGGACCTATAAAATCCTATCTCATAATTTTACTAACACTCTTTTATTTCTATCCTTTCGTTTCGGCGAAATGGAAAGTCTCACTAATCAGGATGTTTACTTGTAACAAAATGATACGAACCTCCCACCTAATATAAATACACCTCCTAAAGTTTGACCTTTTCATCAAGGCCTGGCCATAAGCCTTTACCCGTCTCCTATTCCTTGTCTCGCCCACATCTGTCGGGTGAGAGACATATTTCCTGTGCTTCTATACCGCACATATGTATTTAGCCCTTAAATCAATCACATGACGCATGGCTATTTTCTTACAACCCAAACTCTTAACATAAAGAAAAATCTCTCCACTCCCAACGTCGTTAAGGTTCATGCGTTGAGTGTCTCGCAAAGCGAAATCCAAACAAGGAACCCCTCCAATACACTACTACTTAACTTTGTTGGTCGTGGAGATAGGTCAACATAAGGCATGCAATAAAATGAAAAAAAAAATCCACATAATTTAGACTATCCAAATATGGTCTCAACCCGTATCTAGGTGAGATATAGCAGAACAACTAGTTCCATTCTGGAACTACAGATATGACAGCCTTGCAATTATTAGCCTGCTATCGCTCTGATCAAACAAAAATATTTATACTCGTATAGTAGAGCAACGAGCAATACAAACCAGATATAGTTTTAAAATATCAACACTCGCTTTTACAGTAAACGTAGGAACATAAAACCTCGCTACCGTGAAAACATATAGATACACCCTCTATAGTAATACCGAAAATGCCACAACGCTCAAATTACACACTCGAATCTAAGGTTGATAGAAGACGGTGACTCCATCCTTGCCACCCAGAATACACCTCCTTCCTCCGAGGTGTAACTCACCATAATTTCCTGCTAATTACTCTGGCTACTCCAAATAGTTCCCAGATACCATACTCTAGTCTTAACGAAACTAAAACTACCTTACTTAGTGCCCCATTTAGGCATTGTATTCTTGCCTTTAATCTCTATCGGCAAGATCCAAGTATGTGGTTCTACATCTCAATCATTTCCCCATTTCTGGACACCCTGACCACATCCTATATTGTCTCCATAGCCTCAATCCCGATTATCACCCTCATAGTTCCTTTACTCCCCCTGCAAAGGAAAACAGACTACTGGCCTCAACTTCTTAATTCTATGAGTTTCGCGGACTAGCGTCCAGCGATGGTGATTCATGAACACAACTCCTCCAAAAGTTTTTGCAACACCTGCTCCGGAGCTTATCCTCTACTGAAGGGCTCTTTCTTCCTTGTACCTATCTTACTTTGGTGCAAGGTTTCCTTGAACCTATAACTCTTTATTCACAGTCGTCCTCTGACCGATCCTCATGTGAGTACTCGAGAGTCTACATTCTTTCATTTCTGATACCCCAGAGGAACTCACTGTTAAAACCATCTACAAGGTTCTTTTATGATTAAAACTTCATGCTCCACTCAATAGGGTGACTACCATTCCCACCCTTTTGACATTACTCCAACAGGTGTAAATTCTTCCTCACATTTTCACGTCTTTGCATTTCTATACCCCTCTCTAGGCCAGAGCTTCCGAGCCTTATACATCCTCTACCTGACTCAACTTCAACGGGTGGTCCTTATCGAGGACCTTTCAAGATTCTTTCCCCATTAGTCTTCCTTGGGAATTTCAAGTTTAGCACCACTCTTTATCTTAGCAGCACTTGGGTAGGTATATATGCTATACTTAAATAGTCCTTGTAGTTATCCACAAAAACTACCACAAAAGGAGTGGCCTCCACTTCGGTCCTTATCCCCGAACTCCACTTACAGTTCTAATTTAAATGTCGCCTCCTACTGTCCTCATAACGGCCTTCCCCAGTCGTCCTTCGTCATCCAATATGCGAACCTCGGACGAATACGCAAAAGATTTATTAAGATCTTATATTCTCATAGAAGAACGAAAATCTCACCAGAGGAATCAACCATCCTAGTCCTATGGCTCTATGACAAATCACAAGCAACGCAGAAAAGGTAGCACACCCGCACAGATTCCTAAGGACACTAGAACCTTATGCTCTTATACCATCTGTAACAACATGCTTATTCAAATAAGAGGTGGCAAGCCTATTATCCCAATAATTGCAGGAATCATAGATGGTCCATTCTTAGCATCACTATCGTGAAAATAATAATACAAGATAACCACCTTTTATTTGAGAAAACAGATGTCAATCTACTTTGAAAAAATTACAATAAAACGTTTTATAATCCAATTTGAACAGAAAATGGGTATAAAATAATTGAGTAATAAGAATTATAATAGTACAACGAGTAGTAACCGAATAAGCTGTCGGTTAACAGACCAATACAATAGTTACACCAAGTATTTCAAATAAATATCACAATATATAAGTAAATACAAGACTTGGGCGACACGCCCGAATGTTCAGTATAATCCTATCTAGAGTGAACAAAATATTTAAGTGTCTATAATACAAGTCCTACAACATCCGAAAAAATGTTGTAGCTCCGTGACACTGGGAAAAAAGGGTCATATTAGGTGTCGTTGCGGCGGAGCACCTGGGCATAAGAGAAAACCATGCAAGAAAAAGAAATATAAATGGGTCAGGGCCCGTTTTGATATGATAAACGTGCAAATAAAATTAAAGATACTCATGAGGGCTACACAAATAAAACTAGTTGTATTCTCTCTGCAATACATATCATCCTCACCTCTCAACTAAAAGCACATCCTAACGTTGCACTACGATAATTAGGAATTTAACTTCCTGTTAAATTAAGGTAATTAACTAAACTCCAGAATCGTGCTGAACTTACAATGAGGAGTACACATAGACGTAAGAAAAATATCACGTAGTTTACTTACAATGAGGAGTACACAATGACCCAATCAGGACACAAATCATAATCGTCGTTTAAAGAAACACGACGCAATATAAGACACCAAAATGCTATTTACATTCACTCAACAGTGAATATGCAAAACTTAGTGAATATTATCTCTTAAGTCAATTAAAATAATATTCACTTCAACTACCATTACTTTATGTAACCAACCCACATCGCAAATATATATAAAATTAATTAATCAAAATTCTGGGGTTGTTACACAAAAGAAATTGGATGTCGCGCAAATTCTTGTTCGTGCGAGATATTGATGTCGTTCGAACAATAAGGTAATGTCATTCAAACGAGCTATCGACTTAATTTTTACAAATAGTTGGTTTTAACTCCGTTTTTCATTAGAAGACCTGAAACTTTTCAATACATGAAATTGCGTTTCTACAGATTTTAGTCTTCTCCTTTTTTAGAGTTTAACTTTTTTTTCAATTCACAAAATCATCCCAATAGTTTATGTGAATTGTTTTGGAACTCTAGAATAACAACTTTGTGAAGTTTCTCTTGTAGAGAAGATCCCTACTGCTGAAGAAGACTGCGGTCATTGGGGATGCTTGAGGGTGTTCATTGTTGATTTGGGAATGAGGTTCTTGTGGGTTCTGGAGGGAAACCACTACTGATTAAGATTGGGTGTCTTTATGGATTTTCTGCGTGCAAATTAATTATTGATTTCATTATGTATGTAAGTTACAATTTAACATTCATAATGAAATAAAAGGTTTTACTCGAAAGGGGTTTTTTCCCGAATCTTCTATTTGTTGGATTTTTCATGTTTGATTTAATCCACATAGATGAATGTTTAGGGTTAATTAAAATTTGGATCTTAGATTGACTCTAATTAAATAAGTTTTTGTTTCAAATTGGAAATTTGCGAACTTTATTAGATTTGATATCACATAGCATTCTCAAATTGGAATCAGAGAAGGTTACCCTAATTTATCGAGTATTCCATTTTCCACAAAATTTTTGTTATATCAATCAATTTCGAAAATTTTAATTTTTGAAAAATCGCAAATTTTTCGATGAACACTTATATAATCAGATGCCCATGTTTGATGGAAATAATTATGCCTATTGGAAAGGCTGCATGAAATCAAGTTTGAAAGCAATCGACGAACGTTTTTGGCTTATTTGTGAGAAAGGGAGCACTCCTCCCACTGTCACTCCTAATAATATCTCATATTTAAAACTTGTGTCAGACTGGTCTGAGGATGATTTTAAACTGTCTAACTTTAATTCCCATTGACTTAATGCCATTTCTGGAGCCATCACTCCTAACGAATTCCGTCGTATTATGATGTGCACCACGTGTAAAGAGTCATGGGATGTCCTCTAATTGACACATGAGTGTACGAATGTGGTTAAAGCATCAAAATTACAAAATTTGACCACCCAGTTTAAGACTATTACCATGTTAGAGTCCGAATGCCTTGATGGTTTTTATGCTAGGTTATCGGACATTCTTAAAGTGAGTTTTAATCTCGATGAGGTGATAGATAACACACGTGTCGTTAAAAAGATTTTGAGATCGCTCTCAAAATGATTTATTCCTAAAGTTACAGTTTTAAATTCGTTGGGCACATTAAATTCACTTAAGTTAGAAGAGCATGTAGGATATTTACAAACTTATGAGATTGACATGTTTTCCCAAACTATTAATGCTAAGGATAGATGTGTTTCTTTAAAGAATCAATTTAAGAAAAAAAGAAAGAAAGGGTTTGTGAATCCGAGTCCGATGGTGAGTCTGATTTTGCTGATGTGGCCTTGTTTGCAAAAAATTTTAAAACGTTTCTTAAAATGTCAAAAGAAAATTCTTTGAATAATAGATTTTTTGAGAAAAATAAAAAGAAAAGGCCAAAGAGAGTGATAAAAAAAGAGATTGACGAAGATTTAGAAGATGTGAGATGTTTTGAGTGTGAGGGGAAAGTCCATAAGCCATTTAAGTGTCCCACTTGGCTTAGGAAAAAGGGTAAGAAAGTAGCTATGCAAGCCACTCTTAGTGATAGTGATGATGAGGTGAATGATTCGGGGGATTGATCTTCACATGGGATGTGTGTTGCGTTTTTGTCTAGTGGGGTGAGAGAATATAGTTTGTCCCATGACGGTGAGGATACTTGTACACGGGAGGGTTTCGATGATGAGGTTTTGAGTGAAAGTGAGGGAGAAAGTGACCTCTAAAAAGCTTTTAGAGATTTATACACCGAGACCTTAAAGACTAAAAAGGTGAATAAAGGCCTAACTTTTAAGATGTTAGATTTTGAGAGAGAGATTGAGGTTTTGAAAGTTTGTGAGGCGTCGACGAGTCAAATTGAGAAGATTAAGGTTATTTTATTTGAACAGTTGATCGTTGTGAGTCAGGAGAAGAGTGAACTTGAAGCCCGTGTGGTTCAACTAGAGAGATATTAAAAATGCAAAATATTAATTGCCTCGGTGGTTTTCACAAATTACCAACTTTTAAACAAATTTTATTTCATCCCTAAAATATGCAACTACTTGTCAAAACAAATCAAGTAAGCATGCGACACAAAATTCAAAAAAAATCCCCGAAGGGCAAAACCTTTATTTCTAGAATTTTGACAAGTTTACAAGACCATTGACTTACACACAACCTAATAATCACCCACAAGTGTAATGCACGGTGTCTTCGTCAAACCTTCAAAGCATCGTCTAGAAATCAGCAGTGGTTCCCACGCTGCTATACCACAAGGACACGCATTCCAGACACGCAGTCTTAAATCTTCAGAGTGACTCCCTCCTCAATAGCACCTAGCTCTCGACTATAGAGATCTCCTCATAAAGGATGAAAAAATCGCATGGTTGTTCTTTGGTTTAAAAAAGAACTCACATAAAGATTGGGATTTATTTCTGAATTGTAAACAAAAAGGGTTAAAGACCCTAAAAGGAAAAGACCTAAATCTACTGTTTTCGCAATTTTGTGTAGAATAAAAACGTCAGGTCTCTCAATAAAAAAACGGAGTTGAAAATCCTATTTCTAAAATACTTAAGGCGATGGGTCGCTCAAACGAAACAGTATGTCGTTTGAACGAAATACACTGTCATTTGAACGACAGATACACTTCGTACGAAACGCTGTCATTTGAAAAACATACGGTGTCGTTCGAACGACCTATCAAATGAGATTTCAGGCCAGGATTGTATATAATTTTGATACGAACACATGGTCGCGGGTTTGGAATTTTTCTAATTTTTTTAATTACTTATGATTTTTCTACCGAAAGGGGTCCGAGAACAAAATCTTTAGATAGAATGAATGCAAAAAAAATTAATAAAAACATTTTAAGCTCCGCTCCAACACTTAGAAAATATTTTATGAAAAATAATCCCAATACTCTAAGTGCATTATTAAGGAACTCTAAAATGTACCCTTACCAAATTTAACCTTACGGAGACCGTTTGTTGAAGAACCTTGATTATTCGGATCCATCTTGATGTGAATGTGATCTTGAAATTCTTCGACGGTGTAGCGGTATACGACATATAAATTGATAACGGACAAAAATGTCTTTAAAAATCTCCCCCTATGTCTATGCCGGTACAAAATAAAAACATTTGAATTATCAATCAAAATGTGACCTATACAAGTCTACCCTCCCATGAACCCAAAACTGAAAAGGTAAATGACAAGTCTTCAAAATGTTTTCAAACTTTTAACAATTTTTTTCATCATCAGGCTGTGCAATCCAAAAATCTTCAATGGTACCTACACACATGAGACAAAGCAAAAACCTCATGACGTATCGAGTTTGATATGATATAAACATAAAATATGTAAGCATAATCAAATATCCCCCATACTTAAACTCCACCATAATATCATAATTCGTTCTCCTACTTTTTATTTGTCCGAAATAGATAAGGAAAAGAACCAAATAAATCAAATTGGGGTGTCACGGTAAATAAGGTAAACAAATATGACAAACGTGCTCAATGAAGGATATGCTCAAAAAACTTCACAAACTATTTTTAATTTTTCAATTTTTTTATATAAAAGTGTTAGAAACACACACCATGAATTCATACTAAGGTAACCAAATCGAAGAAACCATATGAATGGGTGTAAACAGATTCGATTGGAAATAAAACTCAATCACGTCATATATGCATGATGCATATTGTGTATTCCTAACGAATGAGCATCGAAATCGTCTTTAGATGTAAAAGTGTTCAAGCTAGATGACATCGTCTTAAATCAAAATCAACAAATCAAAGTCTACATGATTTTCACACCAATAACGTCAAAAAACCACGCTTTTTCAAGAATTTTTAAGGACGTGCAAAGCCGTTTTAATTCTCCAACCGAATTCCCTCGTATATATTTTCTTTTTGAGATGATCTAAATTCTAAAACATTAGAGAATTGGTGAATAAACCTAATGGCCCCTTTTGGCATAAATTTATTTTTATTACCTTTAAATTTTTTTCGGGCTCTTTTAAACCTCTTTGGACCCCGGATAATTTTCAATTCCTCACTTTTTTAGGTCCATTTAAATGGTGGCTTAATCGCAAAGGATAGATGTGTACCTTTCGTAGCCCTTCACCATTTTTAAAATACACAGAAACTCATGGCAAACGGTTTAAAACATGCACACATTTAATTATCTTATTTTATCACATTTGGTTCATTTTAAAAGAGAAAATTGAGATGAAAACACGTAACCAACATGTGATTTGATAAGAAAAATATTCAAAAAAAATTGCGCGCGTGCGCATCAAAGGAAATAATTAGTCAATCATGTAAGTAATAACACTTAATTACATCTTAATGACTCCAAACACTATAAAGCACATGAATGACATGACTTATTATCTTAAAACACTATCAAATAGTCACATGGATAAATGGAATGAAATTATGACTCGGTCATCCTAAATTTCAATTCATATATGGTGCTAAACAAAATGCAAAAAACTTTTTGAATTTTTAAAATTTTATCAAAATAAAATCTTTTTTTATTTTCCAAAATTTTTCAAAAACAAAAAAACTAATACAAAAATTACACATGCCATAACACTAGCAAGAATATATCACGAAGCACAACTAGCATATGACAATCATGCAAACAAAATCATCTATATGATATGGCAATAGAAGAATCATGTGCAAGAAAATGGGAATCAAGTTGTCTAAAATCTAGTGCCTCTGAAAGTGATTTCCTAACCCAAATAGATGTGAAACGTCGTGTGGGGGTTTGTGGAATCACGGGAACACAAGACATAAAATTCCTAGGACCTCTTTAAAGATCTAAACAAAAACTCCCAATGTGCCCTTTCCTACCATAATGTGAATAAATGTAAATGGGTGGAACAACGCCTATGGGTTGACCTTTTCTAATGTCCTTAGGAACGGTTGACCCTCTAAAACAAATAATGGTTCTGTCTTTTGCAACGGAAGCATTAGAACATGACGAGCCATTACCATCACTATCAAACCTACTTGAATTATTTAAATCATTTTTCAACTTTAAAATATTTGATTCAAGCAATGAATTAGACTCTTCCAAAGATAGAAATTTCCTTTTCAAATTATCAATTAAACTTAACAGTTTATCGCGCTCACCCTCAATTAAAACAAACTTATCCCTAAGAGTCTTTTCTCATACCGTAAAATCATCGATTAATTTTTTATCCTCGATGGTACAAACGGGAACCCTAGATTTTTTTAAGTCCTCCAATTCATTTTCTAAAACTATGACTTTATCATCACTCTCCTTTTTGGACAATTCTAATTTTTTAAAATCACGGGCCAAGTCCACAAGTTTCTCACGAAGGAAATATCTATGATTTTGAGTAGTTTGCAAAAGTTCCAAAACATTTTTCAAACGATTTTCAAGAAATTCAATTTTTTCGGCAAACTTCAAATTCAATGGAGAATCCATCGCGAGACAAAAATAAGCATACGAGTGATGAAAAAAATAACCACCACAAAATTGCACTGCGGGATCTACACAGTAAATTAGTGCAATAGGCTCTAATACCAATTTGATCTTCCAGTGGCCGTTTGATCCGTGTTACCAAAGCATTTTAGATTTGCAATCATAAGGGTGTGCTTTTTCTTTAATGCTTTTTGTGCAAAAGAAGTGGATGTGAAGACGTTGTACAAGATTCAAGATGCCATTGTGATCACATTGTGTTTGTTGCAAAAGTAATTCCCTCTAGCATTCTTTGATATAATGACGCATCTAATGGTACATCTTGTTAGGGGGTTGAACTATGTGGTTTAGTTTTCGCTCATTGGATGTATCCATGTGAAAAGATTGCACACGCTTAATAAAATATGTCATTATTCTATAAGGTTATAAATAAACATTATTGATATTTATTTATTTAAAATCTAGGTAGGAACACAAAATGTTTAAATGACCAAGTAAACAATTAAAATCATCCAGAAGGTTGCTCGCTCAACGCTATACTGCTAAAGAAGAAATTGAATTTTGTACGGAATTTTTACATGGGTCGATGTCATTGAGGATCCATTAGGTAGAAATATACTAGATGATGACAACAATAAAATATGCAATGGAAAACTAATCGGGGTGAAAAAAGTAATTGAGGTTTAATAATTGTCATGGGAGCAAGCACAACATTATGTGTTGCAAAACACAAATGATGTTCAACCATATATCGAGTAATTTCTCTTTTCAGTGCTTTTGTAACAAATCATGTACTATATTGTATTTTGTTTTAATCGTCAAAAGATTGTTCTCTATTAACACCCTTATAGGGAGAATATAGAGGGATAGAGGCAAAAGTATCCTCAAAAGTGCAATGATAAGAAAATGGTTACAGGATGAAGATAACAAGACCATTTTTGGATGGCTTCGTGAAAGGGTGTGATTAGTATCTATATGTGACAACTTAATATACTATTAAAATTGTAACTAACATTTAAGAAAAAATGGGTTGAAAAGGACCTAATCTCCCCAATAACAATGTTTCAGACGTCTTAAAGTGGACAACTCTATCACCTCATCGAGTCGTGATAAAATATCAAGGTTATATCATTCATGGTTGTTGCTACCATACGAAATAACGTTATGTTGAACGAGTTAACCAAAATAGTGGAATTAGCATCACAACCACAATAATGAAAGTTGCTAGTGCAAAGGATAAGCATCACGTTGTTTCAAATTTGAGTTTCTATGGTGTCATCACTGAAATATCAATGCTTCATTATTTCACTTTCAAAATTCCTGTTTTCAATTGTGTTGGTATTAAAGTAGACGAGCTTGTCTTTAAATCTATTGATTTTTGTAGGGTTGGCCCTAAGAATGAGCCCTTCATATTAGTTTCTCAAGGAAAATAAGTTTTTTATATCCAATACCAACTTGATCCTAAATGGTCAATCGTTCTTATGACTCCACAAAGAGTTTACATTTACAGTGTGATGATGATAACTACACAGATGGATGTGCCAAAAATCATGTCACCACCAATTGATTGTCAAACATTGAGTTGATGAATGAAAGTGAAAATTAGTGTGCACATGCAGATTGTGAGGGCATTTGGATTGATAATAAAAAAAATAGAGTGTTAGTTGTGTTTTGCTTATTCTTAGAGTTATTTATGCTTTTTAAGGTGGTTGGGCATTTTTTGTCATCATATTATGTTGGTTTATGTTATCGAGACAGTTAATTTGAGTTCTAGTTATTATGAAGTACTTTGGTTGAATATTATGTGGTTGTATATTGATTTGTTATCTTTATTAACTGCCTAGTTATTTTACTTTAGACATTCACATGTATTTTTATTTGTATAACTTCGATGAAAACATTGGGAAATGGTTAAGTTGGACATAATTCTCCTGATATATTTACACTATATATAAATTTTCTGTAATGAATTTGCTTCCATAAATATATTCTCCTTGTATATTCAATTATGGTTTCTCTTGTAACATAGGTATAAAAGGAATGGATACTAACAAAGGCGATGCTTCTAACTCATAGGCAGAGAGAGAAATTCCAGGCTTTTAAACATACACTTATGTCTCAATACAACAACTTTATTTATGATATGTGGCAAATGCAATTGTAATGAAAGGTGGGATTTTGCTATTTTTTTTGCCTCTTTCATGGGTTTGTTTGTGAAGTTCTTATGATAAAAATATCATCTTGGTTTTACTTTAATAAAGTTATTTACTTGACATCTGCTATAAAACTTGTCTTGTGTGATGATGCCAGAATTAGCACCACTAGGTAAGGTGTTTCCAAGCTCAATACAAGAATAACAATGGCAGTACAGTTATATAAAGAGAAGAGAATGAGATGAGGATAAATAGAATCAACACCGGTGTATAAGTGGTTCAGCCAATTCTGGCCTACGTCCACTGTGAGTGTGTGAATAATATCACTGGAAGATGGCACTAATGGCCATGGATACAATCTCTCAAGCTTTCTCTCTCTACTGTGAATTTATACAGAGTTTTAGCTAGGGTTTAATAACTGGGGATCCCTTTGCAAGGTAGGGGATGATCCCTATATATAGTGCCTAGGGGGTGTAATGTACCCCCCATGCATGTAATGTGCATGTGTGTGGTAGCCTCACCAATGGGGGAGTGCCATCTGTCACTGCCACATGTAAGTAATGATGATGAAATATTCTCCCCACATGTGGGGAATAATCCTGTTACAACTGATTTGTGCCCATGTGTCCTTATCCAAATGTTCAACAGATGCTCGACCGCCATGTTGGTGGATGACCTCGGCCTAGGAGAGGCCGAGCTGTAAAAGCTTGAGAATCGTTCAATCCAGGATGTGTCATAGAGAGTCTCGGCCTGGTCTCAGCCGAGACATTATGCTGGGGTCGGCCCCAGCTGAGGTAGGAATGATTCAATGCTGTCGATTGCCAAGGCTTCTTGTGACCTCGGCCCAAGCTGAGGTTGAACCGGTTCCAGGTTGAAGGTTATCAAGGCTCCCTGTCACCTCGGCTTACCCTAGGCCGAGGTTGCCATACCCAGGTATATGAGAATGCTGTTGATGCCTGTGATGCACACAGTGTCCATTGGGAGTGTAGATGGCAGTGTCGGCCTAGGTCGATCCTGGTCTAGCCGAGGGATGATATCGTGGGCACATAGCTTATCTTGGGTCGATCAATATCTCGGCCATCATCCTGGTCGAGGTTGGTGTCTCTGGGCCGAGGTAACACTTGGGCCATATCAATCACCCCCCAGCCCTTATTCATATGCGAGAGCAAGTGGCTAGGGGATTGCTTCCCCTCCGAGGCCTGTTCGTCCCAAGCTAATACCTGTATGACACATGTCCCAAGCTAAAGCGTGCAAATTTGGCTGGCGTGTGCTGTTAGTTGTCCCTTGGGTTCCCCAAGGCAATGATGGGCCTTGGGAAGTGTTCCCAAGTACTTAAGGGTTTAAACCCTTCCTTTCACTTTCTTCTTCTTCATTTCGTTCCCGCACACACTGTTCTTGCGAATTTTCTCTCTAAGCTCCTCCACTCAATCATTCTTCTGCAGAGGATTTCATCAATTTTCTTGCGAGTTTCCTTCATTTCACTCATCGATTCATTCTCCAGGTACTTCTTCCTTTCTATTTCCTTTCTTTCTGGTATTTGGTTTGTATTTTTCGGTGAAGTTCCAAGTTTTCCGGCGAACTCCATTAACTCCGGCGAACTGTGCTTTCTATAAACTTCTAAGTTTTGATCTTTAAACTCCTCTATTTTATAAGTCAATCGTGTTTGTAGTTTTAGGAGTTTTTCATAAGTTTAGGGTCGTCCTCTGATGCTCAGACCCCTATACCATCTTCTTGAGGATTTCCCTTCTCTTAGAGAGAAGACCCTAGAAAAGATTAGGAAAATAGAGAGAGCTCAAGAGGAAACTCGTAGGTCACAGGAGTTTCCTATTAGACCTATCTTTCCCCCACCTCTCAAGGTGGTATATCCTGATCCTCCTGAGAACTTCTATCAGACAGACGTCTCTGCCAGCCCATTACCGATGTCTGAGTCTGAGTCTTCCACCTCAGACCCCATGTCTGTGGACTCTTTCCAAGAAGCCATGGATTTTACACCTCGGCCTGATCAGGACCCTGATCAAGCCGAGGTATCCAGCCGAGCTTCATCCCAAAATGGCTAAAGAACCTCAGATTCTTCTACAGAGGTTGAACTTGTTGAGCCGAGTGTGGCTTTGTCACCCATTCTTGATGCCATCCCCCTGTTGGCCGTTACAGGGGCCGAGTTTGCTCAGAGATTCCTCGGTCACCCATCTACGTCTGCTCCAGTCGACGTTGAGCTTGAGGATGATGAGGATGTTGAAAGTGATGTTGACATCTCTGAAGCATCCGAGTTCGAGAGCACAGTCACCGAGGTGGATCTTCTGTGCTTTAGGTACTTATACTCCATTAGTCCTTCCATCAAGTTAAGGAGACCTCTGAGGGAAGAGAGGGCCTATCATGGCCGAGATGGAGAAATCTGCTTGTACGAGCAGATGTTTAAGTTAGGGTTTCGCCTACCCATTCATCCCATCATCAGATCCATTCTTTCTTTCATCAACTTGGCTCCCTCGCAGCTCTCTCCCAATGCTTGGAGAGTCATTATAGGGGCCATCATCTTGTGGAGGGCAGTCCACCACTCTGACCTCCCAGTTCAGATCTTTGCTGGTTGCTATGTCCCTACCTCGACCAAAAATCATCCGAGCTACTATCACTTCGTGGCTCGGAGGCCTGAGAAGAAGATGCTCCAGGTGACTAAGACCTCCAATCACAACTGGAAGCCCCGATATTTTTTCGCTTTCGAATTATGGGAAGTTGGCTCATCTGTTCCCTCTTCCAATCTTGGGCCGAGGATACCCCTCAGATGGGGTAAGGTCACCATGTCTGCAAGGGCCGACCCTGGTCTAAGCCTTCAAAATATCCAAAAGGTGAAGGCCCTGCAAGACATAGGGGCACATGGTCTGTTTGTCAAGTTCGAACATCTGCTGACCTCTCAGTTTCTCTCGGGGACGAGCCTGGGTGGAAGTCCCCTTGTTGACTTTGGTAAGGATTTTTCTTTTTAAGTTTAACCTCTAAACTCATTCATATATGATTTCTAACTCATATCTTTTAACTTTTGCAGAGAGACCACCAGGTATCCTAGACGAACTGTGGGAGATGGAAGCTCCAAGCTTGGCAAGGCTTGCAAAGAAGGCTGGTCTGAACGCTCCTCCTCTAGCTCCCACTACATCCAAATCCCAAGATTCCAAGAAGAGGGCCCCAGAGGTCCCTGCCTCTGAGGATCAGAGGCCAACCTCAAGACAAAAGAAGACTTCTGAGGCTGCGATCCCAATTTCTTCGGCTGACATCCTGACGGCTCGTCTGGATCAACTGAAGTTAACTAACAACATGGTCGGCAATAGCAGACAAGCCATGGACGAACTCGCCTCTGTAATAACTGAGGCAGACAAGCGTTTCTACCGAGCCGTGGACACCTCCGTGATGGTTGAGTTCGGCCTTCACAGAGCCGTCCAGGTATGACTTGTTCCTTTGTCAAAATTTTACAAGTGCAATATCTGACCTTTACCCCACTTAACCTCTTCATGAAATTTACAGGGAGTGACTGCCATGTATCAATTATCTAATCGGGCCATGAGGAAATTGCCCCTCATCTAGAAGGGGCAGGAGGCCGAGAAGGTTGAAAGCGCCCTGAATGCCGAGGTTGACCGTCTGAAGTCAGAGTTGCAGAATTTTGAAAATAAGGCTAAGGGGCTGGAAAAAGACATGTCCCTGTTCGTCAAGAACCATGCCAAGGCTCTGAAGGACAAAGATGACGTCCTTCAGCAAAAGGTCAACGCAGCTGTGAAGGCTGCCCTTGCAGATGCCTCGGACAAAATAATTTCTGATTACAAAGGCTCAGAGGAGTTCATGGGTTTTGGCTTTGAATACCTAGAAAGAGGTATCAAGGCCACTACCAAATGGGCTGAGGTCATAGAGAAGGAGGTTGGCACTCTCAAGGCCTCTGACTTTGTGGGTCTCAGCTTTGCCGACCCTCAATTTGCTCAGGCGCTTCAAGAGGTAGAAGACGAGGCCGCTGCCCCAGCCGATACTGCAACTCTTGGAGGGACCGAGCTCGGAGGGACAGACAGTGTTGATGATGTGGCCGAGGTCACTAAGGCTAAGCAAACCAACCAGGCCGAGACTACTACTGTTCCCCTCTCACACCTTTAATCCTTTGTAACTTGTAACTTTTCACTTGACTTGTAATTTGTAATTTGTAACATCAGTATTTTGTAATGAATATTTGTAATTGGTGCCTCTGAAAGCTATAGGATCTCTTCTTCTTACTGAATGCCAATCTCTCCTCTTATTTTGATCTCTGAATGCTATTAGGCTCTGAAGTCATCACCTAAAATGTTGTTCTCATAACCAACTTCACCAAATTAATGATGTTAAGGGTCTGAGGTCATCAAGGAAGGTGTCTGAGATCAGCCCTCATCACCACCGAGTGATGTTATGAGGGTCTGAGTTCATCACCTCTGATGTTAGCCTCATAATAAATTTCACCAAATTAATGATGTTAAGGGTCTGAGGTCATCTAGGAAGGTGTCTGAGCTCAGACCTCGTCACCACCGAGTGATGTGATGAGGGTCTGAGGTCATCACCTAAGATGTTGGCCTCATAATAAATTTCACCAAATTAATGATGTTAAGGGTCTGAGGTCATCTGCTAAGGTGTCTGAGCTCAGACCTCGTCACCACCGAGTGATGTTATGAGGGTCTGAGGTCATCACCTCTGATGTTAGCCTCATAATAACTTTCACCAAATTAATGATGTTAAGTGTCTGAGGTCATCTGCTAAGGTGTCTGAGCTCAGACCTCGTCACCACCGAGTGATGTTATGAGGGTATGAGGTCATCACCTAAGATGTTGGCCTCATAATAAATTTTACCAAATTAATGATGTTAAGTGTCTGAGGTCATTTGCTAAGGTGTCTGAGCTCAGACCTGGTCACCACCGAGTGATGTTATGAGGGTCTGAGGTCATCACCTAAGATGTTGGCCTCATAATAAATTTCACCGAATTAATGATGTTAAGGATCTGAGGTCATCTGCTAAGGTGTCTGAGCTCAGACCTCGTCACCACCGAGTGATGTTATGAGGGTCTGAGGTCATCTGCTAAGGTGTTTGAGCTCAGACCTCGTCACCACCGAGTGATGTTATGAGGGTCTGAGGTCATCACCTGTGATGTTAGCCTCATAATAAATTTCACCAAATTAATGATGTTAAGGATCTGAGCTCATCTGCTATGGTGTCTGAGCTCAGACCTCGTCACCACCGAGTGATGTTATGAGGGTCTGAGGTCATCTGCTAAGATGTCTGAGCTCAGACCTCGTCACCACCGAGTGATGTTATGAGGGTCTGAGGTCATCACCTGTGATGTTAGCCTCATAATAAATTTCACCAAATTAATCATGTTAAGGATCTGAGGCCATCTGCTAAGGTGTCTGAGCTCAGACCTCGTCACCACCGAGTGATGTTATGAGGGTTTGAGGTCATCACCTCTGATGTTATCCCCATTAGACATCTCTGATCTAAGAATGGAGTAAGAACTTGTCATGGAAACTGATCTTTATTAATAACCTCTTCTCGATAAGATGATACATTTACAAATTACACATTCTATGCAACATCATATGTAATATCTCTTCAGGTGGTCAGCATTCCATGGGTTAGTGAAAGGTTCTCCTTCTAGGTTTTCTAGCCTGTAAGTGCCGGGAATAACCTCTTCTATTACTTTGTAGGGGACATGCCAGTTTGGGTGTAGCTTGTTTATCTTCTGTAGGGTCTTCTTTAGCACTAGGTCTCCCACCGCAATGGGTCTCAACTTCACCCTCTGGTTGTAGAATCTCGCATCCCTCTGCTGGTAGGCAGCTTTCCTAACCTCTGCGTCTTCTCTTCTCTCTTCAATAAGATTCAGGTCTAGCGTCCTCTTTTCTCCATTGCTGTCAGGGTCGTAGGTCTGAATCCGATGAGTTGGTAGTCCTACTTCTGTTGGTATGACAGCCTCAGAGCCATGTGCTAGCATGAATGGGGTTTTTCCTGTTGGTGTCCTTGCCATGGTTTTGTAGGCCCACAACACTGCGTAGACCTCTTCTGTCCATCTCCCCTTCGCGTCTTCTAACCTCTTCTTGATTCAATCCAAGATCATTCTGTTCGTGACCTCGGTCTAGCCATTTTCCTGAGGTCGACCAGGAGATGAGAAGAACTGTTTGATCCCCACACTTTGGCAGTACTTCTCCAAGGAGGAGTTCTTGAACTGAGTCCCATTATCCGAGATGAGCATGTTTGGGAGTCCATATCTACATATGATGTTTTTCCAGATGAACTGGAAGGTCTTATGCTCTGTAATTGATACCATCGGTTCTGTCTCTACCCACTTTGAAAAGTAGTCAATGGCAAGTATCAAGAATCTATAGTTGTTGACATCTCTTGGAAAAGGTCCTACTAAGTCAATTCCCCATACCGCAAATGGCCATGGAGAAGAGATTGACGTCATAGGCTGATGGGGTTGATGAGGGATAGTGGCGAACCTTTGACATTTGTCGCACCTCTTCACATAGTCTGCAGCGTCCTTAGACAAGGTAGGCCACCAGTATCCCTGAGTGATGATCATCTTGGCTAAGGGCCTTCCCCCTATGTGGCTAGAGCAAGAGCCCTCATTAACCTCCTGTAAGACCCGGGATACTTCCATAGGATGCACACATCTGAGGAGGGGCAAGAGAAACCCCTTTTTATACAAGACATCTCCTACCAATGAGAACTTGGCAGCCCTGTATCTCAACTTCCTCCTTTCCATCCTGGACTCAGGTAGCTCCCCCTCTCTTAGGTATCTGACGAGCGGGTCGATCCACGAGTCTCCTAGATTCACATTGTGATAAGGATTATATACCTCATCCTCCTCGATGCTTGCTTTTCCTAAGACCTCGATTGGAATGGTCCTTCCCAAATCTGTCTTCATTGCTGAGGCCAGTCTTGCCAATGCATCAACGTGATTGTTTCTCAGTCGGGGCACTCTCTTCAGTTTTGCCTCTTTAAAGTACTCTAGCAACCCTCTGACCTTCTTCAAGTACTTGGCCATTCTTTCATCTTTGGCCTCGTATACCCCCAATACTTGATTGATAACCAACCTTGAGTCGCTGTGGAGTAGGAATTGCTTTACTCGAAGAGTTGTTGCCAGTAAGAGACCCGCTATCATGGCCTCATATTCAGACTCGTTGTTTGAAGCCTGGAAGCTATATCTCAAGGCGTATTCAATGTTAGCGTCATCTGGAGCCGAGAGTATTAGCCCCGCGCCTCTTCCGCTGTTACAAGAAGAGCCATCAATGAAGAGGCTCCATACGTCTGCATCTGATGAGAAGACACCTTCTCTCATAACCCCTATCTCAAAGAGGTATCGATCTTCTTCGTTCTCTTCTACTCTGCATTAGGTTTTGCCTGGGATTACCTCTTCTCGGCCTCAGAATACATTCGGTGCAGTCTCTTCTGAATCTCGGAAGACACTACGGTTTGTCTCTTTACCGTCATCTGAGCCTTTCTCTGTCTCGGCCTCTTCCCAGGTGAACTCTGCGATAAAGTCTGCGAGGGCCTGCCCCTTGATGGTTGTCCTGGGTTGGTAGGTAAGGTCATACTCTCCCAGCTCGATGGCCCAGGTCATCAATCTTCCGGACTTCTCTGGCTTGTGCAGAACCTGCCTTAGTGGGGAGTCAGTAAGGACTACCATGGAGTGATCTTGAAAGTAAGGCTTCATTTTCCTTGAGGCATGGATAAGGGCATAAGCCAACTTCTCCATTCGGGGATAATTTTGCTCAGACCCCTGAAGGTCCTTACTGTTGAAGTACACAGGCCTCTGGACTCCATCCTCCTCCCGTATGATGGCCGCGCTAATGGCTGACTCCGAGACTGCCAGATACATAAACAACCTCTCCCCCGTGATGGGCCGAGACAGCAACAAGGGAGACCCCAAATAGGATTTGAGTTGGTCAAAAGCTTTTTCACACTCTTCGTCCCACTGGAAGGCCTTTCTCATAACTTTAAAGAACGGAAGACACTTGTCCGTTGCCCTGGAAACAAACCTGTTAAGGGCTGCCACCCTTTCAGTGAGTCTCTGGATATCCTTGATACTCCTAGGAGTCTTCATGTCGAGTAATGCTTTGATTTTCTCAGGTTTTGCTTCAATCCCCCTCTGATTAACGATGAACCCCAGGAACTTCCCATCTCCTACCCCGAAGACACACTTCGCTGGGTTGAGCTTCATTTTATACGAGTCCATGATATCAAAGGTCTTCTCAAGGTCTGCTACGTGAGTACAGTCTTTCAAGCTCTTTGTTATCGTCCACATACACCTCCATGGTCTTACCTATTTGTTCCTCAAACATCTTATTGACAAGACGTTGATACGTTGCCCCCGCATTTTTTAGACCGAAGGGCATCACCTTGTAGCAGTACATCCCTTTGTCAGTGATGAAGGTTGTCTTCTTAGAGTCTTCAGCATCCATGAAGATTTGGTTATAACCTGAATAAGCGTCGATGAAGCTCATGAGCTCGTGCCCTGCCGTTGCTTCCACCATCTGGTCTATCCTAGGTAAGGGATAGCAGTCCTTCGGGCAAGACCTGTTCATGTCAGTGAAATCTACACACATTCGCCACTTCCCATTGGCCTTAGGCACGATGACTGCTTTTGAAAGCCACTCTGGATAGGTAACCTCTCGTATGAACTCAGCCTCTTCCAACTTTTTCACCTCTTCCCTGATGACGTCATACTTCTCTCTGGAGTAGATTCTTCATCGCTGCTTTATTGGCCTAGCATCTCTGTCCACATTGAGCTTGTGGCTCATGACCTCAGGGTCGATACCAGGCATGTCTGCGTGACTCCATGCGAAGACACTCTGCCTCCTCCTGAGGAAGTTTATCAGCTCTTCCTTGATTCCCTGCTCTAGGGCCTTACCGACCTGAACGGTTTTTTCCGGCTCGTCCTCATTGAGGACGATGGATTCTACCTCTTTCGCGGCTTAGCCTTTCTTCAATTTTGTTTCGTCTCTAGGGTCAAGAGTGTCAATGCTGTAAGTGGTGGTAGCTCTCTTATGGGCCTCTCTCTCTTCGGTCGAGTTGAAGTAACACTCTCGCGCCATGGTCTGGTCCCCTTGCACATCCCCTACCCCATAAGGAGTCAGGAATTTTAGCATCCGGTGGACCATCGACGGCACGGCTTCAAACTCTTTGAGGGCCACTCTTCCGATGATGAGGTTGTAGGCCGAGAAGACATTTTCGTCCATAACAAAAAAATTTATCTTCTTGGTCAACCTCTTAGGCCACTCATCCCCCATCCGAACATCCATTTCATATATGCCTAAGGGGTCCACCTTTTCCCCACTGAATCCTATCAATGGGTGATGGTAAGGCACCAGCCTCGCCCTGCTAAGACCCAAGTTCTTGAAATAAGGCCAGAACATTACGTCTGCTGAGCTTCCCCCATCTATGAGGATCCTCCCTACCTCGCACCCATGCACCCTGGTTGTTATGACCAAAGGGTCATCATGGGGGGCTAAGATACCCTTGAAGTCGAGTCTGGAGAACGCCACCACGAGGGTGTCCATGTCTACCTTCTTCCTCTTCTGCGCTGCGTTAGAAGACGTTAGGTTCACAACTTCAGGCTTGGCCATTGACCTGACCTCTGCTACATGAGCCTTCATATCGGCTACCTCAGATCCACCTCCTGCAAATCCCCCACATATGGTGTTAACACCGAAGGAGATCATACCGACCCTCTTCACCGGGGTGTTGTCATCCTTTGGCGGAAGATCCGGATCATCCTCATCATCTCCTTCCGAATCATCGTCCTTTCTGGCTGGGACATCGCCACGACATCTGTCATCTCTTCTTTTCTTAGGGCCATCTCTTTCGCCCTTTGGAGCCTTACCATCCACATACTTCCTCAGCTTTCCAGCTTTCAGCATCTTCTCAATCTCATCCTTTAAAGCGAAGCATCTATCTGTGACATGGCCGTGATCCTGATGGAACTCACACCATAGGTTTTTGTTCCTCTTATGCGGCGGGGCCTTCAGTTTTTCTGGCCACCTCAGAGTCCGGTCAGTCTTTATCTCATTAAGGATGTGTTCACAGCTCACAGTCAGAGGAGTGTAATGAGAAAAATTATCATCTCCTGACCTCTTCTTCCCCTCTTTCTTACCTTGGGACCTTCTTGTGCCACCGCGGTTCTCCTCCTCATACTTGGCGGCCATTGCTTCTTCCGCATTCAACATTTTCCCTGCGGTTGTCAGCAGCTCCGCCATGGACCTAGGGGGTCTTCCGCCAGTTTCCACAACAGCTTCCCCTTCTGGAGGCCTCCTATAAGCGCGGTCATGGCTATGATCTCCTCATAATCTTCCACTTCCAACTTCTCTTTATTGAATCTGGCTATGTAGTCTCTTAGGCTCTCGCCCTTGGTCTGTTTGACATATAGTAGGTGGGTAGTCTTCTTTTGAGGTCTTACCCCAAAGCAGAAGTTGTGGATGAACCGTTCAGCTAAGCCTTTGAAATCCTCAATTGAGTTCTTCGGAAGGGAGGTGAACCAACTATGAGCTGCCCCCGTCAAGGTCCCTGAGAAGGCCCTACACTTCATCTCATCGGGTATCGAGTAAATGTTTGCTGCCGACTGATACATCTCGATATGGTGTACAGGGCTAGTGCTGCCATCATACTTGGGAGTGACTGTGGGAGGTTTGAACTTGGCTGGGTTTGGAACCCCACTATCCTAGCCACAAATGGGGAGCCCTCTGCGTAACCCCTTTGTAATGGGTCCTTGGCTTTAATGAGGTCCCCTATCTTCTCTTCCAGGCGTTGGATAGAATCATTACAGGGTCTTCTGTCATCAACTTGGCCGAGGTTATCCCCTGCCACCTCCCTGCGATGGACAAAGGGTTCCCCAGCCACAACACGTTGAATGTTGACCTCTTCCTATTCCCTGGCTCCTCTTTCACAGGGTCGGCCTTGGTCAGGTCGACCTTTCCTACCTCCTCTCTGAGAGCCTGTTGCGCTCATCAACCTTGATAGCCTGTGTCTTAGGTCATTCACCGGGCCCAGCCTCTCAAAGGCCGACCCTCTGCTCAACCTATCGAAGGCTGACCCTCTTTGTTGTGCCTCTTCTCTTCTTCGGCCGACACATCCTTGACTCTGCCTAAGAGGTCGTATAGTGTTATTTGACACCTCATACGGCTCCCAGCAGTCTTCTGGGGCTTCTTCATCTCCTAGGTCATCATACCTGTCCTCTGGGCAAGGGTTTCCTTGCCTCCCCAGGCGCAAGAGCCTAGGGTCATCAACGTCCCTCCTCCGCTGGGGTGCAGGCTGGTCCTTCATTGGCGCCTGGGGTGGTCCCCTGGCGTCAGGATGAGGCTGAACTGCCGTCGGTGTGATCATGTCCGACGAGACTCCAGGTGGCCTCATCATCATGGTTTAACTGAGCTGGGAAAATTGCTCCTTCATGGCTTGTTGTGTTGCATCCAAAGATTTCAAGGCTGCTGCTACCTCCGCCATTTCGGACTGGGGAGGAGCCTGACTGGAACTAGCCCCTCCACCTCCGGGCGGCGAAAGAGGCGGTGGTAAGTCTGGTGCCATGTGTTAACTGTGTAGAGCTTGTGTAGCAAGTGAGCTTAACACCTTTAAGGACCTCTTTCAATGGTGAAACAGCTCCACGCTAGGGGGAGGCCTGGTTCACCACCAGAGTCTCCGGTGAGGTTAAGAAGAAAAAGAGGAAGAGATAGCTTCTCGTTCCCATAGGCGGTGCCAAAACGATGATGCCAGAATTAGCACCACCAGGTAAGGTGTTTCCAATCTCAATACAAGAATAACAATGGCAGCACAATTATATAAAGAGAAGAGAATGAGATGAGAATAAGTAGAATCAACACCGGTGTATAAGTGGTTCAGCCAATTTTGGCCTACGTCCACTGTGAGTGTGTGAATAATATCACTGGAAGATGGCACTAATGGCCATGGATACAATCTCTCAAGCTTTCTCTCTCTACTGTGAATTTATACAGAGTTTTAGCTAGGGTTTAATAACTGGGGATCCCTTTGCAAGGTAGGGGATGATCCCTATATATAGTGCCTAGGGGGTGTAATGTACCCCCCATGCATGTAATGTGCATGTGTGTGGTAGCCTCACCAATGGGGAAGTGCCATCTGTCACTGCCACATGTAAGTAATGATGATGAAATATTCTTCCCACATGTGGGGAATAATCCTGTTACAACTTATTTGTGCCCATGTGTCCTTATCCAAATGTTCAACAGATTCTCGGCCGCCATGTTGGTGGATGACCTCGTCCTAGGAGAGGCCGAGCTGTAAAAGCTTGATAATCGTTCAATCCAGGATGTATCATAGAGAGTCTCGGCCTGGTCTCAGCAGAGACATTATGCTGGGGTCGGCCCCAGCCGAGGTAGGAATGATTCCATGCTGTCGATTGCCAAGGCTTCTTGTGACCTCGGCCCAAGCCGAGGTTGAACCGATTCCAAGTTGAAGGTTATCAAGGCTCCCTGTCACCTCGGCTTACCCTAGGCCGAGGTTGCCATACCCAGGTATATGAGAATGCTGTTGATGCCTGTGATGCGCGCAGTGTCCATTGGGAGTGTAGATGGTAGTGTCGGCCTAGGCCGATCCTGCTCTGGCCGAGGGATGATATCGTGGGCACATAGCTTATCTTGGGTCGATCAATATCTCGGCCATCATCGTGGCCGAGGTTGGTGTCTCTGCGCCGAGGTAACACTTGGGGCATATCATTGTGTATTTGTTTTATTCAAAATATAGTGTAGTACCCTTTATTTGTGTGTTTCAAACCAAACCAAACTTTCTTTTTGACAAACCTTTTTCCAAATTTTAGAAGCACCTAGTTGTGAAAACCAATTTTACTTTAAACCAATTTTATCTTGTTTAATCCTAAACATGCATCTAGTGATTAAAGTAAGTAAAATAAATAAAGTTCATAATGCTGGATGTACGAGGAAACCACTAAGGGAAAAAGGCTCAGACGGCCCATTCCAAACAATCACTATGATACGAAAAATTACAAAGAGAATAAGATAGTCTTACACAATGACATGATCCCCATAATCCTTGACGCACTTCTTCACTTCAACCTCTCCTCCATAGTTCTGATGCAGAAAGTCCTTCTTCCACGATGCTCGTCCATAATTTATGCATTCACGTATATCTCGGTGTCCATCGATATGGATTTGATTCATCTACGATGTTGAACACAAAGTCCTTCGCTTCTTCACCATAAAACACAACTACATTATTCAAAGTGTAGAATAAAAAATCTCTTCTTGGTGCCAACAAAGATCACAATAGCATATGTGAATGATAGCTCGGATCTTTGAAACTCTAAGGATGTATTTGGACTATAAAAACCTTATAAAACATGTGCATAAAATGTACTGGTTCGTAAACTATTTTCCATAATGCACACTTACAAAATTCTGAACGAAAATCGCCTTAAATAATTTTCTTGAGGCGGCAGCTCGAACGATATGGACATGTTTCTCAAACGACAGTGCCACTCGTAGTGATAGTGTGTTATTTTTTAGGTATTCTATCGTGGGATTCCTTAGAGAAAAATCTAATGTTGTTGAGTTCCTTACTTCAAATTGTCGTATCTTGCAAAATCAGCATATAATCATTATTCATCGAATTAGGAGTGATAATGGCACAGAGTTCATTGATGCTGGATTTGGAGAGTTCTGTGATGAATTAGGCATCAAATATGAATTACCAGCGGTACGCACACCTCAACAAAATGGCATTATTGAGAGAAATAATAGGACCATTCAAGAGATGTCAAGAATTACGATACTTGGTAGAAATGTGCCTAGACCCTTTTGGGTTGAGGTGGTGAATACCGCTTATCACATGGTGAATCGAGTTACCTTCGTCCACACATTACTAAGACACCATATGAATTGTGGATATGGAAAAACCTAAACCTATCTTACTTTCGTGTCTTCGGGAGTCCTTGCTATATTATTCAGGATAGGTAGCACTTGGGAAAGTTCGATTGTAAGAGTGATGAAGAGATTTTCTAAGGTCACTCATCGTGTAGTCGGGCTTATGGGTTTTACAATCTTAAAAGCTCCAAGACCATGGAATCGATAAATGTCATTATTAAGGATGACTTGCATGCAATGTTTATTAATGATGATATTTATTGTGAGAATGATGCACCCCCCTAATAAACTACTTTTTGGTATGTCGTCGTTGTGGAATGCCTATCTAATAAAAAATCTCAATTGCCTACAAAAATATATAACAAACTAAAATAGTGGTAAGTGAGGTATCAATCCAAATCAAGGGAGTGAAACAATTAAAAATCGTGTAATCCATTTGTCTAGTTATTTTCTTTTTGGACTTTTTGCATTTTCTATTTTTTTTAGCTTTTTTTTAACATAAAAACAATTTTTGTGATGATGTGAATTGAGAAATAACTAAACCAAAATCAAACATCTAAAGACTAACTAAAAAGTATGATGAAAATGAAGTGAACTCCAACTAAATGAACATGTTAAATATGAGATAGTGAGGTGAGAGCAAACAAGAGATGGGATTACACCATAAATTCTAGTTAATTTAATTAATTAGTTCCTTCAAATTAAATATCCCAATCTAGTATCAAAATTATAAATCAACTCTCGTTGCAAATGTAATTTTAACAATAACATTTTAGAAAATTAAATTTAACACTCCTAACAACTCTTTAAATGTAGATCCAAACTTCATCTAACAAATCACCCGCTAGGATTGATTTGCTAAATTAGTTTAAATCATAAAAATAAGTGTAGAGTAGAAATTCAAAGAAATAATTTTGCATTTTAGAAAAACCTAGCTCTAGTTCGATTCTAAAATGGAAAATCCAACTAGAATCTCGATTGTCTCTCGAAAATCATTTACCTTCTCTCGAGGTGTAAATCAAAAGTAAGAGTGCAAAGTTAATTATCAAAGGGAAATTTAATGTAATTAAGCTAATTAAAACGAATTAACATCAATCTATGGGTTCATCCCACTCCTTGAAAGGGTTTATTTGCCTAACATAATATGAATCATGATAATCAAATAAGCAAGGCAATAAAATAAAGATGGAAAAGAGAACAATCAAACCAAATCTCTTTGAGTGAAATTGAGCTCCAATCCTTGATTGAATTCACACATCATCCATTCGATTTGAGCATCCAAATGATTTTAAATAATATAGACACACTCAATTGAATCTCTGAAAAATTGATCACTCAACAATTTAAAAAAATAAAAATAAATAAATAAAAACTATTAACAAGTTGCTTCTCTCTCCCTAGTCTCCTCTCTCAAAACCCTCTTAGGGTTTTTAGGTGATGTCTCTCTCTTTGGGCCTTTGGTCTTCTTCTTAAATAGTAGGCAAGTGGCTAGAGGTATATTTGGTATGGGTTAAAAGTGTGCATGGGGTGTGAGTGAGGGTTAAGATATAATGGGAAGACATGAGGGAATAATCCGGTTAGAGAGTTTGGGGGCATTTTAGGGAATAAGGAATAAAGAGGCGTTAAACACATGTGAGGGTTATTTTGGCTTTGTTCTTTGGTTTTAGCAGGTGGAAAAGGAAATCGAGATGGGTCTATTGAAATGGAAGATGGGTATAGCCTCCGGGTTTGGAAGATTTGGGTCTGTGGTCCAACTTAATTGGTTCGGGTAAAACGCGGGTTGTGGGTCAATTGGGGGTCGCAACTCCGCTGCCGGAGGGGAGTCGGGTTATCATTTCGGGCATCTAGGTTTAAGGGTTATCCTGTTGGAGTGTTCAATCTAGTAATAGGTGAAGGAATAAGGTCGAGTTAGAGGCATCATGAGTAGGTCGAGGTCGGGTTTTATGGGATATGGGACTGTTCGCCGGATTTGAATGGGTTAGGGAGGTTTTGAGTTGGCCAGAGATGTTATGATGTTGGATTTAGATCCAATTTCGAATGAGTTAAACGGGGATTGGGTTCTCGAGTTTTATTGGAGCTCGGGTCAGCTTCGATTTGCAAGGGGTTTGAGGTCGAGTTTAGAATTGTGGTGGTCTGGGTATGGGTTATGGCCAAGGTGAGAGAGGGAGGAAAAGAGATGGTTAGAAGGTTTATTGACTATGGAGGTAGGAGGGAGAAGATAGAATGTTGGGAGGTTGAAGATGGGTAGAGGATTGGTTAAGTGTGTATGTAGGTTAGTATACGTTATTTAATAAAAGTCTCAACTAATAAAAGAAATAAAAATAAAAACAAAAAGTCTAATAAAAATAAAAACTAAAGTTCTAAAAATGTAAAATCTAATAAAACTAAATTCCTAAAAAAAACTAATCCTAATAAAATGAAATAAAAGAAAATAAAAGAAAAACTAAAAACTAATAAAAATGAAAATAACGTTACACTAAAGAAATATAAAAAAATAGAAAATATATCCTAAAAATTCTAAATAAATACTATAAAATAAAAATGACTTTTGGGTTCTTATCACCCCCAGTGATGATCCTATCATTTATTATAGAGATGTGGTGGTCCCCACACTCAACAAAGAGGATCCACCATCTTAGGTTCACAAGAGTCATGACCCCAAGAACATTTATGGAGATTCAAACCAAGGTGTCAAGACTCGCTCTCAATTGGAGAATTATTTCAGCCACTTTCGATATACTTAACATTTTGAGCCCAAGAACATCAAAGAAGAACACGGGATTAATATTATGCAAGAAGAGTTGCTTCAGGTAAAAAAGAATGATGTCTAGGAGTTAGTCCCCCTACCTAGTGATATGAAAGTTGTTGGCATCCAATGGATCAATAAAAATAAAATGAATGAGAATGGTATCATAGTTCGAAACAAATTAAGGGTGTTGACTTTGAGGAGATGCTTGCTCCCGTTGCTAGGCTAGAGTTTGTTCGCCCTTTTACTAGCCATAGAATGTCATCTCGAATTCAAGATATATTAAATGGATGTCAAGACTACCTTTATTAATGTGATTCTATAGGAGGAGGTCTTTGTGGAACAACATAAAGGTTTTGAAGATCCAAAATCCTTCAACCATGTCTTTTATCTTAAGAAATCAATGTATGGGTTAAAACAAACTCCTCAAGCTTGGTATGAGAGGCTTACTTCCTACCTCATAGACCATGGCTTTAAGAGAGGGGGAGTAGATATAACATTATTTGTGCATTGACAGAAAAGAGATATGTTGGTTACTCAACTCTATGTCAACATCATAGTTTTTTATTCCACTTGTGACCGACATATTCATCATTTTGTTAAATACATAACTAGTGAGTTCGAGATAAGTATAGTAGGAGAGATTACCTTCTTCTTAGATCTTCAGGTTAGATAGTTAGAGGATGGGATATTCATATCCCAAACCAAATACAAGAGAGAGATAGTGTAAAAGTTTGGATTAGATACCGTTAAGGATGCACACACACCTATGAGTTATACTACAAAGCTTAGCAATGATGAGCTGAAAAGGACTTAAAGCAAACTCTTTTTAGGAATTTTATAGGCAGTCTTATTAATCTTACCACTAGTTGTTCAGATATATCCATTAGTATTGGGGTGTGTGCGTGATATCAAGCATCCCCAAAAGAGTCCCACTTGCTTGCCCTTAAACGTATCATCAAATACATGAGTGACACTCTTTCCTATGTCATTTGGTACTCATTTAATACAAATTAACATTTTACTACCTATTCGAATGTCGATTGGCATAGAGACTGATTAGGCATAAATCCTTCCCAATTTCTCCCTTAATTTAGCTACTTTTAGCACGTTGAACAACATAATCAAGTTGACTTTATCTCATAATCTTGCTACTGACATTTCCTAACGAGTACACCGAGTTTTTAGTATTTCGTATTGCTTTTACAGGTATTTGATGTCAAGAAACGAAAGAAGGAAATCGGAAGAATCAAGAAAGAAAAGAAGGAAAGTCAAAAGGGCAAAAGCAGAATTTTTATTCGGAATCCAGATGAGGTACCAAAAGAGAAGTTAAATATATCTCACCCATGAGCACATAGGAAGAAACGGCACCTCAATAGGAGTCCCGGAACAAAATATATGAGCAGTCAAAGATGAGGAAAATGTCAAATAGGCAGACCGGTCCGCCCCTGCCTGCCCCGGACCGGTCTGCTTTGCAAAACTTCAGAAGACCCCGGATCGCAATAAAATTGAAGAAGGGAGAAAAATAAAAGAATCGGTCCACCCCCGGATCGGTCCATCACAAAATAAAAAGAATCGATCCACATGGGAGGCAGACTGGTCCGCCTAACGCTTGGACCGGTCCGGCTATCGAGATTTCCAAATCTTATCTGCTCCGAAAAAGAATCCTAATGCAGCTGAAACTCTTGAATTGTTCTAGGGTATAAAACCCATTTTATTTTTATTATTTAGACGGGGAATTTTAGATAATTTTCCATACTTTGTCAAAAACCCTAGTATAGAAATAATTTCCAGTTTAATTCCAAAGATTGAAGGTTACACTACACCAAATCCTGCGAATGGTCACGCCCAGTGGGTCACGGCCCAAGTCCGTGACCAGTTGGTCGCGGACTTGGGCCGTGACCAGGTCGTGACCATCTTGGCACCAAACTCATGCTAAAATTTCCTCCAAGATTGGTCGCGGATGGGTCACGGTCCAAGTCCGTGACCCATGGCATGAGGAAGAAGTGAGTACCCACATTGAGGGTCACGACTTAGCGCCGTGACCATTTCTGGGTGTGGGTCACGGCTATAGGCCGTGACCATACCTCATTCAAGCACTATAGGGTGGATGAGAAGGGTCGTGCATCACAGATCGAGGGTCACGGCTTTGGGCTGTGACCATGTCTTGGTATGGGTCACGGCTACGGGTCGTGACCATACCTCATTTGATAGCTACTGTAGGTCGCGCAAGGGGGTAACGGCTGTAGGCCGTGACCATTCTTCATCAATCAGGTCACAAGCAGAGCTCCAAGGGTGTGGTGGGTTGCAATGGTGGCTCATGGATTTAGGCCGTGAACAGGTCATTCCTAAAAAATAAAGAGGTGCGCTAATTTCATTTTTTCATTTGCCCGCTTCTCTCTCTCTCTCGTCATATGTTGATGACCTAGCGCTAAAACATGGTGATTCTCTCTCGTCAATCGGTTGGAGTTCTAAGGAGGTTAGTCAAACATATGTATTCCTCAGCTCCTCCCTAGCAGCAGCCGCCCCAGCTCCACCCTAGCTCTGCCCCAGCTCTCTCCCAGGTAAATTTTATTCTTTTTCTCCATTAATTTATGAAGATTCCATTAATATATGTATATATAGTTTACATGTCTTTACAATTTATACACATTATATATAGTATATATAGATAATTTATATGATTTGAATTTGGGATAATATTGTGGCAGAGCTAATGTAAAAGTAAAAATACTGTGAGATAATGTTTTTGAAACTTTAGTCTTACAACCTACTAGGTTGTTAATATTAGTAAAAAAACTTTGGGTAAGCCAATTTATATCACATATTTAGATTTTAGGATGTTAATATTCATATTAATCGATTTTAGTATATTTGATATTTTAGTCCTAATTTTTATTTTTATCGTTTTTTTTCTTTTTGTATTATATGGTTAATGGAAAACCTCGTAGAAAGTACATTATAGGAAATGGTTGCAGAGTTGATTACTCAAGTTCCTGAATCTATTAGGTCTCTTTTGAGGCAGATTGAAACTATGCAGGTTCATAAGTAAATTATATTTACATTTGTTTCTTGAATATTATGATCTACTATAGTAACTTTATAGTCATTTTCTTTGTTTCATGTTCCTGACTTGAGTCCTTTTTCTACTGGATTAACCAGACCCTCATAGTGCCCCTGAAATTAACTTAACCAGACCCTCATACTGCCCCTGGAATTAACAGTTCAGGGGGAATATATCGTCATAGTGACCCTCATATTTTAACGGCATATTGTCCCTGAAATTAACGGAGTGTTTAAATTAACCAATTATTTTAACGGAGTGTAAATATTTTTTCAGATTTGGTATTTCTCAGTGAGTGAGCATCCGAATACGGGTGCAATGCCACTACCTACACATATCATGGTAAACTTTATGATATTTTTTATTTGTTCATCCAATTTTATAGAAATTGAATGCTCACATACATTATTACATACCAATTAGATACCAGTTCTTTATTACATACCAATTCTTCATTACAGACCAGGTACTCTTTACTTTAACTAAAGTAGTTATATAATTTATATACATTATCTATTAAATCTTTTAGATGATAGAAGGAGTACGGGATAATTATTGGTTTTGTTTGGTTTGGTTGTTGGATAATTATTTGTTGTTGACTTGTTGTTGGATAGTATGTTAGAAGGAGTATGGGATAATTAGAAGGAGTACGGGATACGACGATAACTTGCTAATGTCTAGACTTAAACTTAAAAACATGGCACCAACACGTCTCACGGGACCAATGTAACACGTAGGAATTACCCCTCCGATCACGAGACTCCCGGTTTGAGAATACGAAGATAATTTAAAAATATTAGGACTTAAGCTTAAAAACAAGGCGTTAGATAGCAAAAATACGAAACAACCCTCGTACGAACCCGTGAGAGGCACCAACACCTCTCACGGGACCAATGTAACGCGTAGGAACAGACTGCGCGATCACGAGACTCCCGGTTTGAGAATACGACGATAATTTTAAAATATGAGGACTTAAGCTTAAAAACAAGGCGTTAGATGGTGGAAATCTAAAACAATCCCCAAACGGCCCCGCGAGAGGCACCAACACCTCGCACTAGAGCAATGTAACTCGTAGGAACTGAGCACGCGATCATGGAACTGCCAGTTTGAGAATACGAGGATAATTTCAAAATATAAGGAATTAGGTTTAAAAACATGGCCTTAGATTGCCAAACTCGGAAATAGCCCCCGAACGGCCCTGTGAGAGGCACCAACACTTTGCACAGGATGAATATAACTCGTAGGAACTGACCGCGCGATCACGGGACCCCCGGTTTGAGAATAGGACAATAATTTGCATATATAAGGAATTAGGCTTAAAAATGGCGTTAGATAGAAAAACCCGGATACAGCCCTCGAATGGCCCCATGAGAGGCACTAACAACTTGCATGGGACCAATGTAACTCGTAGGAACTGACTTCACAGCCACGAGACTCCCGGTTTGAGAATACGACGATAATTTGCATATTTTTAGACTTAGGCTTAAAAACGTGGCTTTAGAAGGTGAAAACCCAAAACAGCCCCCGAACAGCACCGTGGGTGGCACCAACACCTCCCACGGGACCAATGTGACTCGTAGGAACTGACCGCATAGCTGCGGGACTCCCGGTTTGAGAATACGACGGTAATTTGAATATTTCTAGACTCAGGTTTAAAAACATGGCGTTAGAGGGTGAAAACCCAAAGCAGCCCCCGAACGGCCCTGTGGGTGGCACCAACACCTCCCACGGGACCAATGTAACTCGTAGGAACTGACCGCGCAGCCGCGAGACTCCCGGTTTGAGAAGACGACGATAATTTGCATATTTCTAGACATAAGCATAGGCCTAAAAACATGGCGTTAGAGGGTGAAAACTCGAATTAACCCCCGAACGGCCCCGTGGGTGGCACCAACACCTCCCACGGGACCAATGTAACTCGTAGGAACTGACCCCGCAGCCGGGGTCTCCCGGTATGAGAATACGAAGATAATTTGCATATTTCTAGACTTAGTCTTAAAAACATGGCGTTAGAGGGTGAAAAATCGAAATGGCCCCCGAACGGCCCCGTCGGTAACGCCAACACCTCCCACGGGACCAATGTAACTCATAGGAACTGACCACGCAGCCGCGGGACTTCCGGTTTGAGAATATGAAGGTAATTTGCATAGTTTTAGACTTTGGCATAATATTTATATGTTGATAATTTTAACTCATATATGCAATTTTTCAACTTGATTAATTTTTTTGTAAAACTACTCGGTTACTGATATTTTTTTATGTATCCTATCATTTGTAGGATTTTTGCACGCAGAATAAATGGAGGAGGCAATGGTTTACAAAGTGAAGATTGTTTATATGTTGTGGACATTCAGTATTTTATTTTTTATGTGTTACAGCTGTGCGGGCTTTTATTGTTTAGTTTTATGGCCGTGCGGACTTTTATAATTGGATTGTTGAATTTTATGGCCGTGGGGGCTTTATAATAAGCAGGTTTTACATTTACAGGGTTTGGAATGTCAAGAAAATAGAGAAAACTCTGCCCAATTTTTTTTTGGTCTGTGAATTATTAAGACGTGTAATATTTTTAAGTTTGTATATATATTTGTTTATTAACAACGTTCTCGATTCGCAATTTGTGATTTTTTTTATTGTTTTGCCAATAATAAATATTTGTAACACCCCGTACGCGTCCAACGTTGCACGTAGCAACCGACGGTGCACTCACAGGAAGCCCAATTTTAGGATTGGACCAAAAAAATACATTTTTTTTAAATTATAGTTAAATATGGTCATGGACTTTGTCCATGACCATTTTTATTTTTTTCGTCACGCATAAAAATGGTCGCGGCCAAAGTCCACGGCCATTTTTTTTCTTTTTTTCGTCACGGTTGTGGGTCACGGACTTGGGCCGCGACCATTTTTTTATATTTTTTCTCACGGTTGTCGGTCGCAGACTTTGGCCGCGACCAATTTGTCACAGTTGTGGGTCGCAGACTTTGGCCGCCACCAATTTGTCACGGTTGTGGGTCACGGATGAGGGCCGCGACCAATTGTTTTTTTTATTTTTTGTCACGATCGTGGGTCGCGTACTTTAGCCGCGACCAATTTGTCACGGTTGTGGGTCACGGATGAGGGCCGCGACCAATTTTTTAAAAAATTTTTTGTCACGGACGTGGGTCGCGGACTTTGACTGCGACCAATTTGTCACGATTGTGGGTAACGGATGAGAGTCGTGACCCGTCACGGTATGGGTCACAGTCCAAGTCCGCGACCATCTGCCGAGACCCCTCTCGGCCATGACTATTTTTTGGTCACGGACTTGGGCCGTGACCCACGAAAATTGTCACGCCCGAAATGGTCACGGCCCAAGTCCGCGACCCACAGCTTTGGTCAGGGATTTTGGTCGTGACCAATCGCCAGTTTTGGTGTAATGTTAGTTCAGAATTCTGTGTTCTTCATTGCTGTTGTTATTGCTTTGGTAAAATTAGTGAGTAATTCCCTCTTTTCAATTATGTTCTGCATCAATTCACAAGTTTTCCTTAGATTAATCATAAATTTCTTCACATCAAACACTGTTTTCATTACTTTCAGCATGCTAGGCTAGATTTCCTAAGGCCGGGATACATGAACCCAGCTTGATGTGTTAATTGCATGTATATAACATTAATCCTCTGAATTTAGTGATTGAATGCGACCGTATTGCGTAGGAAGACAACAATTGTAGGTCTTTATATCTCGTTTGCCTTTGGGTAATCGGGATGATTTAGAATGAAATTCGAGTGTCACTATCGCAATACCGATTTACTCGTCCTCAGATTAAGTATGATGTGGGCTTGAACCTCGTATACGTAATGCTTGGGAGTACTAAATTCTGGGTCAAATTAATCTGTTAAATTCACGATTAGTATTATAACTGCAATACACTAGGGTTGGGGGACTGTATTCCTGTGTTGTTTTTCTCATCACTTAGTTAAAAAGTTTCAAATCATTTTTCAATCATATTTGAGGTAGTTTAGTATAATTTCATTTCCCCATAAGTTCATAATTGCATTTAGTTGTAATCAATTCTCAAAATCAAATCATTTTTCCTTTCTTTTTAGAGTCAGAGTCAGGATTCACTCATCTTTCCCGTCGTCACAACTCTATTGTCCTTTTTCCCTGTGGATACGATCCCGACTTACCGAATTTATTACTAACGCGATAGGCTTGCAGTTGATCCTAGAGTGAATGCACATTAGAGACACATTCTGAGTCGCGTCAAGTTTTTGGTGCCGTTGTCGGGGAATTAGGTAGACTTAGGATTAGATCGAGTCAATCTAAAGCTTTGACCAAAAATTTCAAAAAAATCCAAAAACATAAAAAAATTAAAAAATCCAAAAAGATTCACCATCATCTCTCATAAGCTTTTAATGCAAAATTCTGAACTCACTCCCACACCCCATAATACTCCAACCAGCATTCACGAAAATCCAATCGTTGAGTAAAACCCCGATAGCCCCCACACTCCAAACGCCCCACAGTTTTGGATCCCACCTCCCACACTGTCACACTCAATCTCCAATAACACATTATTTTCCTTCTTAGGACACACCTCTGAGCACACCAAGTGAGAGCACCGAGTCATTGAGAGAAAGAGAGATGATGTCGCAACACGGTAGTGCAGCCGCCGATGAGGATGAGGCCCCATACCGCCCGTTGAGAGAAATCTTATATCCCGAGCGCACTGTCACTCCGGGATGCATTATACTCCCGTATAATGCCGGGCAATTCCGCTTCAAAAATGGGATGATCCATATGTTACCTCATTACCATGGTATGGATTCTGAAAAGCCATATCTCCATATTAGGGAATTTGAGGATGTGTGCAATAATCTTAATGATCAAACCTGTACACAAGAGGTGATCCGCCTCAAGATCTTCCCTTTCTCTCTCAAAGATAAAGCTAAGACCTGGCTATGGTCATTACCTCCAAGCTCGATTCCTTCATGGAATGAGTTACAATCGAGATTTCTCAAGAAATTCTTCCCAACACATCGAACAATCTCCATAAAGGCTCAAATTCAAGCGTTTAGACAATCTGAAAATGAGCTATTTCATCGATGTTATGAGCGTTTCAATGAGTTAGTTACTTCATTCCCCCATCATGGATTTAATTCAGCGCAAATCATCTATTTTATCTATAATGGGATGAATCTTAACTCCAAGCAACTTGTTTAAACTATGGGAAATGGTCCTTTTGTCGATTTAGACGCCCACGATGCTGAGCTTCACCTGAGGTACGTCGCCGAGACTACCCAATCCTGGGATACATCTGAACCTAATTCTCAAAATCAAAATCGTCAAGTGACCACCACTCCGTCGGCGTTCATCCTATTTCACGTAGATAAGAATTCTATGACGGACAGTCGATTGGATACCCTTGAGAAAGGATTTCGAAACCTATGCGAGATATATGGAAAATGACCATCTGGATCCATACCAAACACCATCGAGAAGCTGTGTGCGATTTTTGAGGTAGGTCATTCAACTGAGGAATGCCCGACTATACCCGCCTACAAAGTAATGCCTCAGGAGCAAGTTAGTGGTATAGGAGGATTTAAGGGTAATTTCGGTGCACCTCACGGGAATTCATACAACCCTTCATGGAAAAACCATTCGGGTTTTAGCTATGGGTAATAACATGCCGCAATAAATCCTCCTTCACATGTTGTCCCTCCTCCACCACAACACTTTCAACAAGATCCACACATGCAAGGACATGTGCAAGAACCACCACCTCAAGGAGCGTATATCCCTCCATCGTGGAGAACTCTCGAGGATACCATGAATCAATTCATCGCAAGCCAGATCGCAACCAATGCCAAATATGATCGTCTGATTGGTGACATAAATGCAAGTCTGTCAAAGACACAATCCTCGTTGAGTGTCTAAGAGAAGGACAAGTTTCCTGCCCAAGGCCAACGACCTCCCCAAGGTCAAACTAGTGTTAGCTCCACATCTACTGAACATCAGGAGCAAGGTCAAGATGTGACCACTCTTCGTAGTGGGAGAGTCGTTGATTTATCACCTCCCCCACACGACACAATGAAAGACAAGGAGATTTTGCCCGGAAAGAAAGAGGCCGAAGATGTCCCCTTGACTGAGAGTGACAAAGAAGATGCTAGTGAGCTAGAGGTAGTAGTGAAACCACCCTCAGTAGAACCGTTTCCTCAAAGGTTGATTCCCTCCCATAAAGGAAACCCACGTGAGGACGTGCTAGAAGTGCTAAAGCAAGTAAAGATGAATTTACCTTTCCTCGATGCGATTAAGCAAATTCCAGCTTATGCTAAAGTCATCAAAGACTTGTTGACGGTAAAGAGAAAGATGAAGGCAAAGAAGAATGTCTTTCTAGCACAAAACATGAGCTCCATTCTACTAAATGATCTCCTGCCCAAATTCAAAGAACCCAGTGCACCCACCATTTCCTGCATCATTGGAGAGAATAAAATCGAAAAAGACTTACTTGACTTGGAAGCAAGCGTAAATACCCTCCTTACTCCATCTATAGGCAACTTAACTTGGGCGACCTCAAGCCCACAAAGGTCACTCTCCAATTAGCGGATCGAACCGTGAAGATCCCAAGAGGTATAGTCGAGGACGTGATCGTCTAAGTTGAAACTTTCTACTTCTCGATAGACTTTGTCATTTGGGACACGGAGCCCTCCTTCAACTCGAGCAACCATGTTACCATCATCCCTGGGCGCCCATTCTTAGCTACGGCTAATGCAATCATCAATACTCGGAATGGGTGAATGCTACTCACTTTTAGGAATATGACCTTATAAACCAACATCTTCCACATAGCCCAACATACGGGGGAGGAAGGTGATCTTCACGTGGTGAGCCTCATAGATGAGATAGTAGAGGAGTATTTTAAGGAGAATTATTACGGCAGCACCCTAGAGTCCTATTTAGTGGCGAGACACGAGAGTGAGGGGACGTACACCGACTTCGAGAGGGCGGTTAGGTAGTTGAGAGAGTTACTCGATGAGAGTGCGTCAGACGAGGACGCGAGAGATGTTAATTGGGCATCTAGATTCGAGGAGTTACCTCCGAGGGATACATGCATGTTTCCCTCCAGTGACAAATTTATAACCCTTGAATTAAAGAAACTCTCATCCCATATTAAATATGCATACCTAGGAGAGGATGATACATTTCCTGTTGTTGTCTCCTCTAGCCTAGACGAAGAGCATGAAGGTAAATTGTTGAAAATTTTGAGGAAGCACCAAAGTGCTTTTGGTTGGTGCATCGCTGATTTGAAGGGGATAAGTCCTTTGATTTGCACTCACAAGATCCATCTCGAAGTGGATGTCAAGGCCTCTAGAGAAATGCATAGAAGACTAAATCCCAACATGAAAGAAGTTATGAGAACCGAGATTATCAAGTTATTGGATGCCGGGATTATCTTCCCAATCTCGAATAGCAAGTGGGTGAGCCCTATTCAACTCGTCCCAAAGAATTCGGGAAAGACAGTGATTGAGAATGCCAAGGGATAGCTAGTTCCCTATTGTACCACCACCGGGTGGCGCATTTGCATTGATTACCGGAAACTCAATGCGGGAACTAGGAAAGACCATTTCCCCTTGCCATTTATTGATCAAATGCTTGAGAGAGTAGCGGGCCACCCTTACTATTGCTTCCTTGATGGTTATTCAGTATATGACCAGATTTAGGTAGATGTACTTGACCACGAGAAAATAACCTTCACTTGCCCTTTTGGTACGTTTGCCTACAAATGTATGCCATTTGGTTTGGGTAATGCACCCACGACCTTTCAAAGGTGAATGTTGAGCTTATTTAGTGACATGGTCGAAAGAGGACTCGAAGTGTTCATGGAAGATTTCAGCATTTTTGGCACTTCTTTCGACCTTTGTCTCAAAAAATAGAAAAAAGTACTTGCCCCGTGTGTGGAAAAGAACTTAGTGCTGAATTGGGAGAAATGCCATTTCATGGTCACCCAGGGAATAGTTATTGGACACATCGTATCATCCAAGGGAATAGAAGTTGATAGGGAAAAAATAGATGTCATAGTTGATCTCCCCCCACCAAAATCTCTTAAGGACGTGCGCTCATTCTTGGGCCACGCGGGGTTTTATCGAAGGTTCATTAAGGACTTTAGCGCCATCGTTAGACCCTTAAGAAACCTACTCGTGAAGGATACCCCATTCGAGTGGACTGAAGCATGTCAAAGCTCTTTTGAAAAATTGAAAACCATGTTTGTGTTTGCTCCCATCATGCAAGTTTCGGATTGGTCCTTACCATTCATACTTATGTGTGATGCTATCGATTATGCGATAGGGGCTATTTTGGGCCAAAGAAAGGATAAGCAAGCTCATGTCATCTACTACGCTAGCCGAACTCTTACCGGACCACAACTCAACTACTCTACCATGAAGAAAGAGTTGCTAGCGGTAGTCTTTGCTCTTGATAAATTTCGGTCATACCTCATCGGTTCACCCATTGCTTGCTTCACCGACCATGCGGCTTTGAAATACCTACTTGTAAAGAAAGATGCCAAGCCGCGCCTCATAAGGTGGATCCTACTCCTACAAGAGTTCAATCTCTCCATCAAAGATAAGAAAAAATTAGAAAATGTCGTTGTCGACCACTTATCACGTCTTTCGTCCGACGTACCTAGTGATACCGTACCCGTAGATGAATACTTTCCAGATGAGAAACTTTTTGCTACCTCTTCTTTGCCCTGGTTTGCGGATATAGTGAACTATCTTGTCACGGGAGCCGTCCCTACCAACTGGACACCGCAAGATAAGAAGAGGTTTGATTACTTAGTTGTGCATGTTTTTCTATGACGATCCTTTCCTTTTTAAATATTGCGCTGACAAAATCATCCGATGATGTGTACCGGATGACGAGATCCCAAAAGTCATCCAGTTTTGTCATTTGGAAGGTTGTGAAGGCCACCTTTCGATGAAAAAGACGGCCGCAAAAATTCTGCAATGAGGCCTCTATTGGCCCACAATATTTCGGGATGTGCACACTGCTTTCAAATATTACAATAGGTGATAATGGATGGGGGCCATTACCCGATGAGACATGATGCCTCTTACCCCCATACTCATCATTGAGATCTTCGACTGTTGGGGTATTGACTTCAGGGGTCCCTTCCCCACGTCCTTTGGTTTCCTATACATCCTTGTCGCGGTAGACTACGTTTCTAAATGGGTGGAAGCTATAGCTACCAAGACAAATGATAACAAAGTGGTGATAAAATTCCTGCAGGAACACATACTTTCCCGCTTCAGTGCGCTGAAAGTGATAATTAGTGATAATGGCACGCACTTTTGCAATAGGCCATTCGCGAAGCTCATGAGAAAGTATGGTGTCGTTCACAAGGTTGGAATGATTTATCACCTAGAAATGAATGGGCAGGCCGAACTAGCAAATCGGGAAATCAATAACATTCTTAAAAAGACCGTCAATCCTACCCGAAAAAATTGGTCACTTAGATTGAATGATTCGCTATGGGCCTATCGTACCGCATATTAGAAGCAACTCAGCATGTTCCCTTTCCACTTTGTGTATGGCAAACCTTGCCATCTTGCCGTGAAGGTAGAACACAAAGCTTATTGGGCGATTAAGCAATTGAATTATGCCATGGATAAAGACGGTGAAGCTCGCAAGCTTCAATTGAATGAGTTAGAGGAACTACGCAATGATGCGTATGAGAATGCTAAAATTTCAAAAGAAAGGATGAAACTCGCTCACGATAACATTATTCGACGAAAAGAGTTTCTTCCCGAGCAAAAATTTCTTCTCTACACCTCTCGGCTTAATCTCTTTCCGGGCAAGTTGTGGTCACGGTGGTCTGGCCCGTTCGTAGTAAAGAATGTTTTCCCCCATGGAGTTGTTGAATTAGACAATTTAAAAGGGGAAAATACTTTTAAAGTGAACGGACAATGCCTATAGCCATATCTAGAGGCATGTGTGGAAGAAGTCGACACCGTTTTGTTATCGGACCCCGTTTACGGGGTAGAGTGAGTTATTACAGCGAGGTAGTCGCTCCCCCGATGAGTATGGGGTAAAAGTCGTGTGTGTTGTGAGAGTCGTGTGTGTAGTGAGCGTCAATAGGATTAGGGTACATTCGGGAAAAGCATTCGCGTGTTTCGGGAATATCGAGTCAAAGGGCGTTGACAAGAAAAATCGAGAGGGTTTTAGTCCAGATTGATAGGGAGTATGTTATGAAAGTGAAAATTTTCGGAGAAGAGAGATCGAAATTAAGTTCGGGGAAAATCCAGCCTAAAAACCCTGGGTCGGACCGGTTCTTTTAATTTAAGGCCGGACCGGTCCCCCCCGGACCGGTTCCTTTAATTTTATGGCGAACCGGTACGCTAGTCAGATTTTTTGAATATTAAAGTACCCAGACCGGTCTGCCCCTTCCCCGGACCGGTCCTCCTTCTGCAGGTCTGATTTATCCCCTTCCCAAGAGTCACCCCCTTCTCCCCAATCCCATTCATTCCCTCCAATCCGTTTTCCCAACTCCCAACCCCAACCTTTCCCTCCCAAATTCACCCCCTTTTCCCTCCAAACCCCTACACTCACCCCTTCACCTATAAATACACACCAATACCCTCCCTTTATCTTCACACCTTTAACCCAAATCCTCTCTTCTCCCTCTCTAGTTTTCCAAGAAAAAATCCCTCTTGTTTCCATGGCCCAACGCGCTGTCCCCACAAAGTATGACTCCACCGACATCCACCCCTCCGGTCATGACGAGTTCCACTCCTACCAAGAGGAGCGATGGTGCCATCGGTTCTTCGGTTTGGATTGCAAACTCCATATGGAGCGCGCTGTCCAATGGGTCGGGCTGCCCAACTCCGTCACCGCCCCATTCATGGCTCGGGGATGGTGTTGTTTCCTCAACAAACCCTATGAAGCAGTTTGGGCAATCGAAGTCTGATCCTTTTATGGCACCCTAGTTCGGACGGGCCAATTCGAGGCCCATGCTTACATGGATGGGAATGTCATCCCATTTTCTTTGGCTCTTCTCACGGCAAAGTTGGTCGAGTACGACGTTCTGGACGTTCAAGAATTCTCCTATCCACGAAACGTCCCCCCGATCGATAAGGATGTTATCAAGGCCAGCATTACACCGAATGTGGCTTGGACGGGGCAAACCGTCGCCGTTGGATGCCTTGACGAGAAGGCGCGCCTCACTTTTTAGATTATGTGCGCCAACATATTACAAACGTCCAACGATTCCACCATGCGGCCCCGGCCAACCACTTTAGCCTATCACCTCTTTGACCCCCACACTTCCATCCATTTGGCCCGCACTTTATACGCTGATATCATCAATGCGTCCTTGGATGAGAAGGGTACAACCCCACTCCCCTATGCCCATTTGATCACTTATATCCTCAAGGATGCTGGCATAGTGGCGTCGCTCGATCATACTCGCATTCCCGGTCCTTTTAGACAGGGAGCACGTACAAAGAGTGCCACATAGCTAGCTGTCCTATGGGCTCGGCGGGGTGGTGATAGTGATGAAGAGGCTGCCTCGAGCGAGAGCGAGGAGGAAGACGAGGCATCCGGTGAGGACGTCGATATGGGGGATATCAGTCCGGATGAAGAGTCGGCGGACGAGGAAGAGGACCCAGATTTTGAGTGGGCGGGAAGCGACCACTTAAACCGAATGGCGGCACTTGAAACGAACTTCAGTAGCTTTTTGACCGATTACCGTTACGATATGAGCTTAGTACTTCGGTTCCAAGAAAACATATATCGACGCTAAGGGGAGCCCAATGAGCCACTGCCGTCCTATTACCATGACCCCTATGGCCCCGACGCGCCCGGTTCTTCCCATCCCCCGCCCCAGTGAAGCTTGATGTGGTTCTGACAGCTTTTTAGTTGTTTTTCCTATTCACATTTTGTATGCTTTTCCTTGTAATTGTACCACAGTCTCGTTTGTAATACAAACTGCATTTCCTCCATTTGTTTGTTTTATTTATCGCACTTATTATTTTGCCTTATTTAGAATTTAGTCCTTTTCCTTGAGGACAATGCAAAAGTCTAAGTTAGGGGGGGTCACAAGTGCGTATTTCTAAACCTTCACAAATTTTCCAAAAATGCCCAGAAATTTCCAAAAAAAATCATAAAATTTTGAAAAACCCAAAAATTTTGAAAAATTCCAAAAATATTTTTATTCAAAATAAATAAAAAATGGAATTCAAATTTTTCAAAAATATCATTAAAAGTCGGTATGAAGTTTCAAGTTGTAAAAATCCAACATACACAAAGCCGAAATTGACTAAAGATGGAAATTGAGGGAAATTAACGACTTAACGAATAAGTGTTGAGATTAACAAACCCGGTGAGATTCGAGCCTATCACTTTGTGCGAGTTTTTAAATCAATCTGAGTTAATTGTTAATTCAAAGTTCTTTTCAGCGCCTAAAAAGTCGTCGAGGATCTCAACCCTTTCATATTGATCAGTTATGAAAAACGCGTGTGATTTTACTTTGAAAAACGTGCTAAAAGTGATCTCTAAATTTAAATTCATCTCGAATCGCATATGGTAACGTAATTGGTATTTTGGACAATGAAGTAGGCCCTCGTTTGTCACCCAAAAATATTGGCCAGAAAAAGTAGCGAAAAATCACCCCTTTTGCAACCCAAATTGAGCCCAATAATTTTTTCCTTTCGTTTGACAACCCGAAAAACCCAAATAGCCCGGAATTGCAAAAAATGAAAAAAAAATTAGTCATATAAGTGCATAAAAAGGGGCAAGAAGAAAAAAATAAATAAATATGTTCAACAAAAATAGTGAGAAAAGAAAAGAAGTGAAAAACAGAAAAAAATAGAGAAAAAGAAAAAAAATGACCAATAGCCCGAAAAAAGCACAAATGGACATCATAAATAACTTTTCCAATTCCAACCTGCCCTACCATTTTTATTTTACCCAATATACCTTAAAACCCAAAAAAGTCCTAACCGAGTCTAAATTGCGAAATCGGTTACCACGTGGAGAGCTAATACACCAAAAGATAATAAAGGAGATTAAGTGCGTGAATAAGAGGCAATGTTCCCGTTTTAAAATCGTAATACGTTGATGAGATCCTATTACCATAAAATTTCCGTCTTTGTACTTGTATGCGTGATCTTGTGTCCATTACATCTACTCTTTATATCACGCATACCGAGAGAATAGCCACATTCCGAGTGATTCATTTGAGAGAGAATTCAGTGAGAATTTGAAATCAAAACGATTTTTTGAGTAAGTAACGTAATGATCAATCAGTGGAAATTGGCGGTTATATTTCCGGCTTTGCGCACACACACTACGGTTTGAGACTTGTAAATATGACTTGATGATGACTATTTTCTGGAAAAGTTTGAATTGCACAATTTTTGCGTATTTTGAATGTTCTTTGAGTCGAATTTTGTGGGTACATTCTCTGCAAACCCTCACGAGACACCATTCGTCCTACAAGGGTGACCTAGGGGTTTAAAGGCTTGTTGCATACGCTAAATGCAACCGCTCGCCCATGAAAAAGTATTCTATCCTAATAAAATGATTTTCAAGAATTGAGCCTTGCTAGGATTCTTTTACATTGCTCAGGACGCGCAAAGTTTAAAGTTAGGGGGGTTTGATTAGGCATAAATTCTTCCCAATTTCTCCCTTAATTTAGCTACTTTTAGCACCTCGAAAAACGTAATCAAGTTGACTTTATCTCATAATCTTGCTACTGACATTTCCTAACGAGTACACCGAGTTTCTGGTATTTTGTATTGCTTTTACAGGTATTTGATGTCAAGAAACGAAAGAAGGAAATGGGAAGAATCAAGAAAGAAAAGAAGGAAAGTCAAAAGGGAAAAAGCGGAATTTTTATTCGGAATCCGGATGAGGTACCAAAAGAAAAGTTTAATATATCTCACCCATGAGAACATAAGAAGAAACGGCACCTCAATCGGAGTCCCGGATCAAAAGATATGAGCAGTCAAAGATGAGGAAAAAGTCAAATAGGTAGACCGGTCCGCCCCAGCCCCGGACCGGTCCGCTTTGCAAAACTCCAGAAGAGCCTAGATCGCAAGCAAACTGAAGAATGGAGAAAAATAAAAGAACCGGTCCACCCCCGGACCGGTCCACCACAAAATAAAAAGAATCGATCCGTATGGGAGGCAGACCGGTCCGCCTAAGGTCCGGAACGGTCCGGCTATCGAGATTTCCAAATCTTATCTGCTCCGAAAAAGAATCCTAGTGCAACTGAAACTCTTGAATTGTTGTAGGGTATAAAAACCCGTTTTATTTTTATTATTTAGACGGATAATTTTAGATAATTTTCCATACTTTGTCAAAAACCCTAGTATAGATATAATTTCCAATTTAATTCCAAAGATTGAAGGTTAGTTCGGAATTCTGTGTTCTTCATTGCTATTGTTACTGCTTTGGTAAAATTAGTGAGTAATTCCCTCTTTTCAATTATGTTCTACATCAATTCACAAGTTTTCCTTAGATTAATCATGAATTTCTGCACATCAAACATTGTTTTAATTACTTTCAGCATGCTAGGCTAGATTTTCTAAGGCCGGGATACATGAACCCAGCCTGATGTGTTAATTGCATGTATATAATATTAATCCTCTGAATTTAGTGATTGAATGTGATCATATTGCGTAGGAAAACAACAATTGTAGGTCTTTATATCTCGTTTGCCTTTGGGTAACCGGGATGATTTAGAATGCAATTCGAGTGTCACTATCGCAATACCGATTTACTCGTCCTCAAATTAAGTATGACGCAGGCTTGAACCTCGTATACGTAATGCTTGGGAGTACTCAATTTCGGGTCAAATTATTAGTTAAATTTACGATTAGTATTATAACTGCAATACACTAGGGTTGGGGGATTGTATTCCCGTCCTGTTTTGATCATCACTTAGTTAAAAAGTTTCAAATCATTTTTCAATCATATTTTAGGTAGTTTAGTATAATTGCATTTCCTCATAAGTTCATAATTTCATTTAGTTGTAATCAATTCTCGAAACCAAATCATTTTTCCTTTCTTTTTAGAGTCAGGATTCACTCATCTTTCACGTTGTCACAACTTTGTTGTCCTTTTTCCCTGTGGATACGATCCCGACTTACCGGGTTTATTACTAACGCGACAGGCTTGCACTTGAGCCTAGAGTGAACGCACATTAGACACATTCTGAGTCGCGTTAGAGACATTGACGGGTGTAGAAGCATCTTCGATGGGTGTTTCTATTTTAGGAGTGCTCTTATCTCGTGGTTAAGCAAGAAGAAAAACTCCATTTCTCTATCCACGACAGAGGTCAAATCTATCGTCGCGAGAAGTTGGTGCGCACAACTCTTGTGGATGAAACAGATGTTGGAAGATTATGGGATCTCCCAAGGCACAATGACTATCAACTATGACAATACGAGTTCAATCCACATATTCTGTAATCTTGTCCAACACTCCCGCACCAAGCACATTAGGATACGAGACCATTTTATTCGTGAGATTATTGAAGATAAAGTCGTCTCTTTGAGTTTTGTGAATACCGACCTTCAGTTTGTCATTATCTTTACTAAACCTTTAGATTCCCTTAGGTTTGATAATTTTAGGAAATTTATAGGTGTTGTTTTATCAATTCAGTTCGAATTCGCTCTAGTTTAGGGTGCTAGCCTATTGCCATTTCTTTCATCCCCAAACTAGCTTATAAATATTAGTATATTTTTATTAAAAAACCTATTTTTCACTTTCTTTTTCTAAAAATCCAAAAATATTTTACCTTTTCTTAATTTTTTAAAAAGGATAAAAATATTTTCATTTTGTTTTGTTTTGTGTGGCCTGAATATTCACCCTCAAGTACCCCTTCACTTCACGTTCTCCGTGTCCTATCATGGTATTCAAGATTGAGTTATGTCACCTTAATGCTTAAATATATCTCCTCGGACATAGTGATGTGTTGATGCGATCTTTTCAAGATGTTAGCCTCTTATCATCCCTTTATTGCATACATTTCTCACGGTATTACTTGGGTGTTGATGTTCTTTGCATGTGCTAATTGTGATGTTTTTATTATAATATTGTCATCTCCAACTTACCCTATCGGAATTAATGTGCCTTTAAGAACCATTGTGTGAGATCTTTATGATTATGTTTTAAGTGTGCAATGGCTCGAGCTGTGATCGAAAAAATAATTCGATGCATACTACACCATAATAGCTATTTTGTAACTAATAGATTTTTAATTTGTAAGTGTTTATAACACTTATAAAATTTACAACGGTTTTGAACACTTACAAACGTTGTAAGTGTTCAAAACTGTAATAAAATTTGTGATTTTATTAGTGCCAAAGCCTAAAAATGTTATAGTCTCCCAAAAAAGTGTCGAGAGACAATTTATCTCCATCATTATTTCCCTCCTAAAAGTTTTCCTCCCCCTGTCTCCAAAATTTTCCCTCACTCGTTTACTAAAACAACACCAAAAATTTCCTTGCAACCAAAATCGAACACTCCGAAATCGCAAAACCTTCAATTTAGGGATTCTGTTGTATGGATTTTTTTCTCGATATTGTTTCTCTATTTTCGATATTGTTCTCTGATATTCTCTATTTTGGATTTAGGGCTCTGTTATCTCTAGATGTTTTGATGTATGATGTGTGATGTCTAGATGTTTTGATATTCTCTATTGTTCTCTGATAATGTTTTGATGTGCAGTGTTTGTGTTTTTCTATTTTCGCTTCTTCTTCAATCACAAATCCATGACTAAATCTCTAGTTTTAATTTTTTTTTTTCAATCTGAAGACAAACCACATATTGGTCTCAATTACAAATAAATATAACACCCAATCTCTCTCTCTCTCTCTCTCTCTCTCTTTCTCTCTTTATATATATATATATATATATATATATATATATATATATATATATATATATATATATATATATATATATATATATATATAAATGTGAGACTAAGTGTAGGTTGAGTTAGTTAGGAGGATGCTTAGTATTAGTAGGTAATCGTGTGAATAAGAAGATGTTTTAGAACTTCTTAAGAGACAATGAAGGTGACAGATACGTATACATATTACATAGTCATGTTTTTTCTCTTGCTTTTTATTTTTCTTTTATTTTTTTCTCTCTCCGTTTTTAGTTGTATCTAATCATTTTTGTTAATGGTTTTACAAACCAATATACACTGAAGAAATTATTATTGTGAGATTAAATTATTCGAAAAAATTATATTTTATCTATTATGTGTGTGAGTCTCTCTCTCTATGTAAAATATAGGATAGCGTGAAAATTATATAAAAATAAAGGTTAGAAATATTTAAAGTCTTTTTAGCGCAATCAGTTTGTTGTATGAGAAAATTTTGTTTGTAAACCGTAAGAATGGACTATCTATTTCATTTTAATTAATTTTAATCTAGGCAGACTTATCTTGCCATCAAGTCAACCTTGCGACTTGTTGTGTTTCAAGGTACTAAAATTTCTCGCATAACTCCAAATTATCGTTGAATTTTGAGTTTAATTTCACCTTAATTAATGGTTTCTGATTATAACGTAAGTATTTGACTGTGCAGTTGTGTATGGTTGATCATCAAGCTTTTAGATTTTCTCATATCAGTTTTGTTGATAGGAACGATGTCAGGATCGTTGGATTGATTCACGAGGCGTGTGAGTTCGATTGTTTTGTTTTGACTACTTAAATTTAATGTTGTTAGTCAGCATTTTGTAGTCAATCTAGTGAGCTTCTGTTTACATATGTTAAACTATGGTTTATTGTATGTGTCTCTATATTGATTATTGGGCTTCTGTACAATGACATTTCTTCATAATGTTCCTATATTGAAACTCACTCTCAACTCCCTCTTTGATCCTCTAAATACTTCTCATCTTACATATTGTGTTAAATCCAATGTTACTTGGAATGTGGATAGTATTGGTGCATGGTAAGGATACAGATACATAGTACGTATTGTGCTTGGTACTCCGTGCGTTGAGGTATGCTTAACTAAGACACAATTTTGTCTTGCGCTTCACTTGAACTGTTATTTTGGTCATTTGTGTACCATGTAAATTGCGTGTGTATTTATATAGTACATACAAATGCACATCTACTAATTTTTTATTTATTAAAATATTATACCTAGTATTAGAGTACTAGTTTTTTAATATTTCCGTCATCTCGCAGCCTACAACAAATTTAAAAACACATGTGTCCTTAAAATATGTCTCCAAACCATGACTTATCTTGTACTTATAAGATAAGTACAAGTAGAAAATTTAATGAAAAAATCAAAGCTTTTACCCATAAGGTATATCTTGTACCTTATCGGTTTAATTGTTCATATGCTTTGATTACCTTTATTCACCTTGGTGTGTCATATACTTGGAGTTTCATATCTTAAAGAAATTGTTTACTTGATTAGGTATATCACGTCTTTATGAGTGATAATATGGTTTGGTGTATCATTCCTTTAATTTAGTCTTAATTGAACTGAGGCTTGATATTATTTATTCGTTTCTGTAGAGTCTGCGGTGTAATTTTTACTTTGATATTGAAATTGAAATTTCAAATATGTTGATATCATGTTTTTACATTTGGAATATTATACTTTTAGTCTTTCGATACTTATTTACATTTGCTTCACATTTGCAAAAGTTATTTTGCAAATGTTTCGAATGATATATTTTCGCTTTGAGTTGTAATTAGTTTAAAGTCGTGGCCATTTTGATCTATATCTTCATCTTTTTTTTTTCCTTCTTTTTTTGTTTGCTAGGCTTTATTTCAACATTCATGACTATTTGTTGAAAAAAAAGTTACATGCTTATGCTGAAGCTTTCATGACTGAAGGGAAGATTGCTACAGACCCAGTAGGTAATGTTCTCAGCTGATCATATAATGGCTTGGTTCTAGTTTGTGTTTTATAGTAGGTTGTATTTAGTTCTAAGTATCTTTGAAAACTATGAACGAGCTTTGTCAGATGGGCATTTTTCTCTTCAATTGTTGTTCATACAACCTTCTATACTGCGATATTAGCTCTCATCATTGGTATTGAATTAACTGTTATGCTAGTTGTAACAATATATGTATTGAATGTGTCCAGTCTTCAGTTGTTTCTTGTTTAATCTCCCAAAAGTATAATCCACTGTGGGACTTACAAGATGGTTAAACTATCTGCATTGGTTATCTAACATATCATATAGATATTATCATATTTAAATGTTTAAGACTCCTTCAGAATGTTTGATTTGGATAAATATTCCTAACTCAAAAACCCCAAATTGATTCTGGTAGAGAAATCTAAGAATTAGATGCACTTGTAATGCAGTTTGTGCAAAGGAAATTGATGCTCAAAAGGTTCTTGGATATGCACTTTTTAAGGATGGAAGAAACACTAGAGTATCGTATCCCTTGGAAGAATTTCATTCAGATGTGTCTGGGAGAAGCTTCCACAATAGCCGCTTCATACAGAGGATGAGAGAGAAGGATACGACTCTTCCCAAGTATACTTTGTTGCCCATTCTAACATTCTTTCATTTCATAATTGCATACTATATATGTTGTTTAATGAATTGGTTTGGGTAATACTGTAGTGATGTTTTGAATGTTCTTTGAGTTTACAAGATGGTATTATTCTAAAATCTAGTTTTATTGAACACAAAATAATTTGGATTAACTTATTTGACTAATTTTTTAATGTTCCAATACATCAATATATATTTTTTTACGAAATCCTATTTCATACTCTAATCTGATGGGTTGGGGTTTGTAAATTAAAGTCTCTGATTTCTATTACAAGTCTCTATGACAAGTGGAATCTGGATCTAAACAACTTGAGTTTCCTTTGTCTGTTGATACTATAGGATATATATGTATACATATATATATATATATATATATATATATATATGTTAGGATGGTTTTGTTTGCTAGTTAGATCGTATACAGGTTTATCTGGCAAGCATGCAACCTGTGGATATAATATTGTGTATATATGTGGATCTAATATTACAACTACTACTTTACCCAATTGATTCAGGATAAGTTAACTAAAGCTGTGGAATATTAAGAATCTCCCTATAATAATATTTTGCACATGCCACAAAGCGATACTTGACATCATATCTCCCATTTAGTTTATAACAAAACACCACATAGAGTTAGTTTTTGAATTTCTCAAATACATCATCAAATTTATTTTAATCCTCATATACAACATTAATCATTTCCTTTACTCATATGTTTTGGTTCTGTTCTACCTAATATGTTTTGCTTGTATACTATGCAAGTTTATGATCAAATTCCAAGCTTCACTGTCTTTTATTCTCCATAGTAATGAGTTGTTGGATTTTTTTTCTTGGCTCTAATCTCTCTCATGCACCAATACTAAATTTTTATTGTGTACCATTGTTTTGAGTCGTAAACAAAACAAATATGCGTTCGAATCACTTACTTCTGGAAGAGACTATAAGGATGGCCTCCATTCTCGAGCCTTCAAAATCTGTCAGTTTTGATGCTTTCTTTTTTCTTGTCATCTCACTTGGGATCTCTAATATACGTAAAAAACACACACGTCTATGTATTTGTATTTTTAATTAATTTGGGGATTCTGACATGTTAATGTAAACGTGCATAATTTCTTTCCCGCAATGACTAAGATAGTTGGGACTTTGGACCCCAACTCTCGTTCTGCCGACCTCATTTTCACTTGCCTTAAAGCTGGAATGTCTGGTATAATATAATATATATATATGTCTGTGGAGGGTTATTGTTTGATAATATGTTTGAGTTTTGATTAATGTTATGTGAATGTTTGTTTTGGCAATGGCTAGGTTTGACTTTTCGTGGGGAGACGCTGACTATCACCAAGAGACATTGGAAAATTTGAAAGGGCCTATCAAGAGCACTAAAAAACTCTATGTTTTATGTACTTTTTGTCTGTTTATTCAATTTCTTATATTTTAACACCTTAATTCACTAAATGTAACATTATTGTAATACTCATTCATTAATATACTTTGAATTCTTAACTGGATAGTTTGCCATTTGTTTAAAAATGATTTGAGCTCAGGATTTTTAATGAAAAAAATATACATCTTAATGTTTATTAGTTACTTCATACTTTTTTTGTCTATCAGTTAGATAGCTTTTGAACTCGATAGATATTAAATATACACCATAGGGGAATCTGGATTGAGGATTGAGAATATATTGTGTTCTACTTTTCAGGTTCTACTAGATACTGTGGGTCCTAAGTTACAGGTTGTTAATAAAAGTGAGAAGTCTATATCGCTTCTTGTTGATGGTAATGTTATTTTGACACCAGATTAAGGTCGGTAAGCCTCTTCGAAAGTATTGCCAACCAACTTTTCTGGACTATTTAAGGTTTAACTGTTCCCACCACATCTTTTTTCAACATTGTTTTGGCGACCTATTAAAAGCTATTGTAATTAAGTATCTATTTGGCTCACTAAAAATATGGATACCATAATTCTTTTTTCTGGGAGAGGGTCTTGTTTTTTTAATATTTGGGAAAGCATATTTATGGGTTTCTAATGTGCTTGAAATAGTTCATTCTCCTCGGTGTATACTAGCCGAAGCGATTTTGATGGGATTGGCCCAAAGCCCTAACATGCAATTTTGTCTTTGTCATTTAGATTACTTTTAAATATTATTATCTCTACATGTTTTAGTCATATACCTTTATTAGTGATTTAAGCACTACTTTATAATGGGCTAGGCCAATAGGATCTTCTTTTTTGTCCTTTTTAGTCTTTTAGCTTCATTAAATGATGCCCTAGGCACACTCCCCAACTATATTAACTCTTGTAACCTTTTTGATGGTACGTCACATTTAATAAAGAGCGAAAGGGTTTATTCCAATACTATTTCTTGTTGTGTGCTAGTTTGCAGCTTTATGTCAAATTGGTATCAGGGCCACAAGCTCGCCATCGTTGTTGTTGTTCTTGCTTAACAAAAATCGTATATACCACATGAGAAAATGAGAACGTTATAAACCATTAAAATGGGTGCTAAGATTTCTTATTGAACAAAACAGGGACTAGAATCAGTTTTAATCTAAACTTCGGGGCAAAAGTCAAATGTTGCTGTTATGAAGCATGGAAATTTTCGGTCCCTGGATCTGGTAGGTTGGGTGCTATCATAATTTATGCTTTTTATCTACAATTATAAATTGATTTTGACTTTATCCTCATTTATGACCCGTCACTTGTAGTGTATATTACAAAGGACAAATGGTTCGAAATATGTTTTCATTTTGATATGTTGCCTATAACTTTCATTGATTTATTCTGATTTACCATGATCTGTGACTTCAATTTTGGAACCTTATTAAGCTTTTAGCACCTCCATCTGTTGCTCTTACTGTTCTTGAAGGTGTCTTGCTTGGATATGTAATGTATGATTGTATCCATTATCATTGTACACAATTGTAGTTGTAATTTTCTATACTAGTTTTTTGTTACTAACATAAACTAATCAATTATTTGTTGTACTAGTTTTGATTTGTTGATTTTGTTTTAATGCCTTTTTTGTAGTTGTCATGAGGAGTGGTGAGTGGTTTTACAGGGGTCGATTGGGTCGTACAAGAGGACCGATGGAACGAATACAACTTAAGGAGAGAGACACGGTGTTGGTAGCATTAATAGAGATGGCATTGGAGACTGTGGCATTAGCTAATGGTGACGTTACTGAGATGGGGAGTTTTTGTTTTGGTTTGTGTTTTTTATTTAATGTAACGGTAATAAGCTTTGACCGTGTTTGTTAGTGCATTTTGCAAGGATTTAGTAATAATGATTATTATTATATTGATGAATTTGTAGTAGAAATGCAAAGTTTTAATTCTTGTCAAAAATTTGCTTCTATTGTTTGTTGTATTCCACTTCTTTTTATCAATGTGAGGGTGGTGACATTTGGTGGATATTTTTTTTAATATTTTAATTTATGTAAGTGTTCATAACAATTACAAAAGGAACATTTGTTTTCCTTACATATTAATATTTGTAAGTGTTTTAAACCCTTACAAAAAAAATTATATATTTTCATTTGCAAGTGTTTATAACCGTTGTAAATTAAAAATGCTTCCTGAATTTTGTAAGTGTTCAGAACACTTGCAATTTTTTTGTAACAGTTATACGCAATGGACGTGTGTTCCCAATAAACACTTACAAATGACGTTTGCAATAGTTTTGAACACTTGCAAATTTTTTGCAACGCGCCGATTTGTAACTGTTTTAAACACTTGCAAATGTCGTTTGTAAGTGTTTAAAACACTTACAAATCGCTTGTTTTGGTGTACTGTGAAAAGCCACCATTGGCAAGAGCCCAATTCATTAAGCTGAAATAAAATTCGTGCGATGAAGGGCAAAAGTGAGATCATATGATAAGACGTCAAATAAATTATTCCCTCTAATTTCCTCATATCAGATCAATATACATATCCAAAAATAATGAGTGCTTGAGGGAGTATAATTGAAGATCATTGGGTTTGAACATTCATCATCCGTTTCCATCTTCCCACGCATGTCTATATTGGGGTGAAAATAATCTCTAATTCAACATCTATACATAAGGGCATTAATTTTAGTTCCACTATTGAGATTTCATCAGTCGTCGTGCACTTTTGCATAACTAAGAATGTACTCTCTTATGTTCTTTATTTAGACTTTACATCAAACCTGTTTACCTCTAAGATTATTCATCTCATTTGATTTTAAACTACTAAAAAAGTCCTTGTGTGTGTCTTATGATTTAATGCTTATAATCTCTTTATGTTTTGATTAAACCAAACTATTAATATTATTCTTGTTGTGTTCATCTTCACTCAAACTACAAAAAAAAATTATGACGTTTTCAAAAGCGATCGTATGACATTTATTAACATATGTCATTAAAAGTGTAGTATTATAACTATTTTGACAGATTTATCAAAAAATATCATTTTATAATTATTAATATTATTTTATGGCATTTTAACGATAACGATCATATTTAATTTTACTATTATGACATTTTTTAACCTCATTTAAAGCATCCTCTTGTTTTTATGATGTTTTTTGTTTCCCCGCAAAAAAAAAATTGGTGAGTTCCCTCCCCCTCCCCCCCCCCCCCCCCCCCACCACATATACAAAGAGTTTTCACAACGTAGGTGGCCTTCTCTCTCTTTAACTCATCACTTATTTATCCCTCTCTTTTCGTCTAACCAAACCCATCAACATCAACCTTGAATAGTACTCTAATCATACTATACCCAAACCCATCAGCATCCACCAATGCCACTACCCTAACAACCCCACTACCAGTCTACCACCAATGCCTCAACCTCAGCCACTGAAACTCATGAAACTAGCAACCTCATTTACTTTATGGTATGTTTCTACATTTCCATATTATCTTTAAATCTCTCTCTCTCTCTCTCTCTCTCTCTCTCACGCACACACCAACCCACACCCCACAAACACACACACCACCTATTTATCTTAGATTTCCATGTTACAAAGTTCATTTTACTGATCTATAATAACAACGAGTTTAATAATGTTGTATTTTTATTAGTTTTTTATTCTGTTACATAAATGTATTTGTCTTTGGTTCTCAATAGTTGGGTTTCCAATCAGCTGGTTTTTGTTTCTAAATATTATGAAGGGTTTTATTCCAAATGGGTATGCATTGCACAAAACATAATTTTGTCAAGAAGTAAAATAGAAAGTAAAAAGTAAAACCAGAATATAATTTTTATTCTCGAAAGTTTTGTTTCGGGTGTTAATACAAAGAGTAAAACAAAAATGAAATGGAATGAAATTGGAACGGAATTAGAAAAATAAAATTTTTAAATGATTAACTAAAGGATAAATGATTTAATTATGACTAATTTCATATTTCTATATATAATCAATGTTTCAATTCACTACAAGAAAAATACATTTTATGATGCTCGAAAAAATAATTTAAAGACACCTAAATGTCATTTAAAGGTTACTGATATTATTAATGTGACATCTCTAATATAAAATGCCATTTTTTATATGTTAATATTATTTTTATGATAGTTTGAATATAAAAATCACATTTGATTATACATATTATGACTTTTGTTAAGAATTTCTAAACGAGGTGCATATTATGACCTTTTTTTTTCTCCCCCCAAAATTTAGAACCCTCTCTTTTTCCCCCTAAAAATTTAGACCCAAAAATGTGAGACCCACTTATTCTTACTCTCTCATGCCATTCTCTCCTCACGACTCCTACTCTATCATCACGCTTCTCTCCTCATGCCTCTCTCATCTCTCTCCGTAATGCTTTATTATATAATTTATCACGTATTTTTTAGCCCGTTATGCATTAAAGTTTTTTCATCCAGTCACACACAGACACACACACACTTATATATATATATGAACACGCACATGTAGATAATTGGCGATTTATTACATGATTAACTTTTGTAGCTTGATATGGGTCAATTGTCGGATATGTTTTTTAAAGTAGGTTTTTGAGTTTGATCATTGGATCTTAAAAATAGTGCATTGAGTCTTTGTCAAGTGTTTTATGGCATCAATTACATGTAATAAATTTTCCTTTCTATTTTTTTCTTCTGAATTTCTTTCATTCTTGGAGCACGTGTAGGTCGTTATTAAATTAAAGCCATTTTGGTATTTATTTTTTTAGTGAGTTATTCATTAAGGATTTTTGAATTTTTTGGGTTTTTGTTAAGTTCTTTATGTCATCAATTACATGTAATTAATTTCCTTTTCTATTTTTTTCTTCTAAATTTCTCATTTACTATTATATTATTATTCTGGTTTAATTTGTGCATATATACATTTAGTTAGTATGTGTGTGTGTGTGTATATATATATATATATATATATATATATATATATATATATATATATATCTGTGTATGTGTGTGTGTGTGTGTGTGTGTGTGTGAGTGAAAATAATATTCTTTTTTACTATATGAAAGTGTTATTCGGATTTTATGTTCCAAGCCCATATTTTAACTCTCAAGGCTCGAGATGAAGGCTGAGTTTCATGTGTGTTAGACACTAATTGATTAAGTGTAGAATAGTTCATATTTACCTAATGTCTTTAATATGAGTTTGTATAATTGGTTCAGTTTGTAGAATAGCGACGTCTTTATTGCTCAAGCTTAAGGATTCTTTACCAAACTCATTCAAAAAAGGTTTTCTTTATCATAGAGACGTCTCTGTAGCTATCACATTGTAACATTTCATGATTTTTTAATTCGAAACTAAAAAATAGTACCCAACTTTATAATTTCTTTGAATATAATAAAGTTTATATTGTGATTTTATTGAAATAAAAATATAAATATATATTAATGGAGGACGAACAATTGAATTATCTTCTTTACACTTGAGAACTATGAAGTTGTTACGTTTAACTCAATTTTATATTCGACTTCGAAATTTATGGTTGTTGATGCTTTTATGTATATTTCAGTATGACTAATATGACTTGACGATTATGTTATTATTTTGTGCATAAATAACATTTGTACAATTAATATTTACAGTCTTAATATCGGTACACTATGAGAAATGGGAATAGATAAGTCGTGGATGTTTATGCATAGATTATCAAACGAGTACTTGTAAGGATTGAATATTTTCTTAAAGTTGAAAAAATGAATGCTATAAGTAATAAATATTTACGGTGTCCATGTATATCATACGAAAATTACTTTAAATGGAGTTTAAAAGAAATAAAAGGTCATTTATATGCGAACAGTATTGACCGTAGTGATCCTATATGGATATGGAACAGGAAAGTTGCTCCCAATTAAACTTTCTCACATTTCAACATGGGTGATCCAATCCATCACGATAATTTGGTGGAAAATTCGGAAGATACTTATTATATGGCGAAGATGTTTGATAGTAAATGAAGACTTTATGGGGGATCCTAAATCATTTGAAAAGTTACTTGAGCATGCTAAAAATCCCTTTTACAAAGGGTGTAAAACGTTTACGAAGATGCCTTCACTCATGAGGATACTCAATTTGAAAAATAAGAGTGGGTGGACTGATATGAGATTTTCAAATATGCTTGAATTATTTTCCCAATAGCTCCCAAAAGATAATTAATTGCCTTTATCGACACAAAATGCCATACAGACATTGTCCATATTTGGAATATGGTTTGAAAAGATATATGCACGCCCTAATTATTGCATACTCTATAGAAAGAGTACACAGATAAAACTGAATGCTCTGGTTATGGAGCATTAAGGTATAAATTAAAAAAATACAACTGGGGTAAAGGTGGGAGTGCTTGGAAAAGTATTATGGTGTTTTCCACCCATTTCGAGGTTCAAAAGGAGGTTTTAATCTGTAAAAATTCCAAAGGCCTTGACTTGGATTGCAAACAAAACCCAAGTTCATGGTAAGTTATGTCACCCCGCGGATTCCCATGCACGAAAGTTGGTGGATAGCAAGTGGTCGAAGTTTGGAAACGAAGCTAAAAACCTTTGAGTAGCATGTTCAGCAAATTAAATTAACCCATATAGTACTCTTAGTAGTAAATATAGCCGTTGCATAATCATGTTGGCAACTTATAACTTTGATCCGTCCCTGAGCATAAAGAATTTTATTTGTGTGTTAACAATGTTGATATCGGATCCACGACAGCCTGTCAATGATATCGATGTTTACTTGGCACCATTAATTGAGGACTTGAAAAACTTATGGAATGAATGTGTACATGCTAATGATGATTACATTCAAGAATCCTTTACTTTGAAGGAGGTATTACTACAGACCATTAACAATTTCCCTGCATATAGTAATTTGTGTGGTTATACAGTAAAGTGGTACTATGCTTGTCCAATTTGTAGTGAAGAAACAAATTTTATTCGATTAACCATTATAATAAGAATGTATATACATCATATAGAAGATTTTTTCCACAAAATCATATGTTTCGAAAATAAAAGAAATCTTTCAATGATAATCAGGAGTCTCATGAACAACCTAATCCATTGGACGGAGAGAAAATACTAGAGCAGGTTGAAAATATTAATGCATGTTAGGGAAAAAAGATGGGTCTAAAAGAAGCCCAAATAGAAAACTGCAAGGATAATTTGAAATAAAATAGGAAACGCATTGAGGAGAATACAAATGATCCTAATAACTCTAAATGTTGGAAGAAAAAATCAATATACTTTAGGTTGGGGTATTGGAAATATTTGCTTATTCGACACAATTTAGTTGTAATGCATATTGAAAAGAATGTTCATGACAACATAATAGGGACACTACTCAACAGTCCCTGTAAGATAAAAAATGGATTCAAGATTCGTCTTGATCTTGTAGAAATATATTTAAGCAAATATTTGGCAACACACGATAAGGGAAAATGGACATAGTTACCACCTGCAAGTTATACATTGTTTGGAGAGGAGAAGAAACGAGTATGCGAGATGTTTCTTCGACTTAAAGTTCCCAATGGATACTCATTAAATTTTAGTAATCTTATTTTGATGCAAGAGTTAAAATTATTTCGTCCCAAGTCCCATGATTTTCACATACTCACAAAATAGATACTTTTGGTGGCCATTCGATCGTTGTTACCAAAGCTTGTTAGATTTGAAATCATAAGGGTGTGCATTTTCTTTAATGATCTTTGTGAAAAAGAAGTGGATGTGAAGAAGTTGAATAGTTTTCAAGATGGCACTGTGATCACATTGTGTTTGCTGGAAAAGTACTTCCTTTCGGCATTTTTTTATATAATGGGAATGTAATGGTAAATCTTGTTAGGGAGGATGAACTATGTGGTCTAATTTTCGCTCATTAGATGTATCCTATTGAAATGTTTGCAGATGCTTAAAAAGATATGTCATTCTCTATAAGGTCATACGTAAACATTATTGATATTTGTTTGATTAAAAATATTTGTAGGAACATGAAATTCTTAAAGGGACAAGTAAACAATTAAAATCATCCAGAAGGCTACATTTCCTAATGTTATATTGCCAAAGAAGCAATTGAATTATGTACGAAAACTTTACATGGGCTCGAAGATATTGGGGTTCCATTAGGTATAAATACAACAGATGATGACGATGACAAAATATGTGATGGAAACCCAATAAGGAGTGGTAAAGGAATTGAGGTGGATGAATTGTCATGGAAGCAAACACATATTTTTTTACACGTGTGCTCGTAAAAATATTGTCAAATTAATAAATATTAAATTGTGAGAATAAAATTCATATTTATGTGGAAAGAAAATTTACTAAGTGTGATTAAGTAAATTAAATTCAGTCAATTATCAGCTGTCATAGTGAATAAAAACGATGGGGATTGACGATATCTCAACCAGGGCATATGGGTAGGCTATTTTTGGATTGAGATAGAATATTGATGTTTGGTGACTTCGATACTGATTTCGAGTGCGCGGTTGATCCATAATGGGTCGAGATAGCTAAAATTACGTACTCGGGGTTATTGGGAGCTGTTTAGATTAGTCGGGACCCACTCGGGTCATATGTGTCATTTCATGTAATGGAATTAACCTAATTTCGAGATTAAGAGGTTTAAATAAGCTATTACGCTTAGGAGGAAACCACTTTACACATAAAAACCCACAGAGAAAGTTATTGTGAGAAAAGAAGGAGGCAAAATGCATAGGAGATCCAAAGGGCTTTATTTGAAGGAAGAAATTGAGAAGGACTCTTCCCATCTTCAACTCAACACAAAAGAATTCTGAATCGAAATGACTTAAGGCAAGTTTACATTTTATTTTCTTGATTTATGTGTTGTATTAGTTCACAAAAAAATTGGTACTAATTAACTGAATTTTTAGGTTGGGTGTACTATGTGAAAAATGGGTTTTGGGGAGACCAACCTACATGAATGATTGAAGGAAGTTAATCGGAATTTATAATTGTTATAGGTTCTATTATAATATGAATTTCCATAGTAAAATTTAGATTGGAATTGGTATAAGAATGATGATTGAATAAGGGAAGAAATATGGAAATTTTGTTAGATTCATGATGATGGAATTAATGAGATTTGGATTGAATTTTGATGCTGTTAATGAATTTAAGAGTGGAAAATTTATTAGGTTCCTAGAGAAAATCATTAAAAGACTTAGAAACTAGTTTGGATCATGATTGGGGTGTGTGACTTGAGATGATGAAACCCTCACTTTACGCAAGATATAAGCTTCTGCCCAGCATCGAATTGATTTGATCTTTATAGGAGAATCAATTCGTCGGGTGAATTGATTCGGCTATGAATCTAAATCGATTCGGACTAGTTGTGAGGGAAAACTTAGTCTTTTTTAGGAATAAAGGATAAATTTGGATATTGGAAAATTGATTGAGGTCAAGTGAAGAATTCTTAATAGTTTTGTAGATGTGATCGGTAAGGGTAATGCGAGTAGACGAGAATTAGCTCATTTCACATATATGTAGGGTATTTAGGAGGTAAAATACTAAAAACATAGAATACAAAATGTAATAGAGTGACTTCTAGTTATAAATGTAGGACTCGTTAGGAATGTCCAATAAAACTCGGAGATGAGAAAATATGTTTAGTTATATAATTAAGAGAATAATTTAATTAAATAAGAGTCTGGGATAGACTCGGGATATTAGACTAGTGCTTCGGGTGATAGACACGGATTAGTCGGTTAATATATATATATATATATATATATATATATATATATATATATACGGGTATAGAGACAATACGTATATATGGAATATACTGATATCTGTGTGTATGATATTATGTGGACCATACCCATCTAGTTTTATCAGTGGAGGTTGCGCAATGTGGGTGATCTTCCTTGGCAAATCACAGTAGGTTAAGTATCAACCCCAGGTCATAGCATCACGTTTATGTTTACGTGATTTATATTCAAATTAAGGTAATTATGGGTATGGGTCATTGTCGAAGGACTATGACCGCCTCCGATACATTTGCGATTTTACCGAGCCGGTGTGAGAGTCCGACCTCCTGTAATCGATTGATGTGACCATGCCTTGGATAATAATAGTATTATAGAGACCCACATCGAGTGAGTTATTACTCTAAGGGATGGCATCTATACACGACAATGTGTATTTATTGTAGTACATTATTACATACATTTTTGCGTAAACAAATACACGGGTTAAAATAGTAAGCGGATACTCTTTATATAACTAGTGACTGTCATTGGAAATAAAGTAAGAAATTATAAATGTGATTGCGGAAATAAAGAATTGGAGTAAAGTTATATCTTAAATTATGATAATTTAATGAGATTAATTAAGCAATTGTGAAAGTCAATTAATGAACTAAAGGTAGATATTATACTCAGGCCAGAATAGTATAGTATTTATGTTAGTGGCAAGGATAGTTAGGTGGGGTAACGTAACTAAGTGAGTTGAAATGCATATGTTTGGTGCGCACTTTAGATGGGGAGTGATGGGTGACTCAAAAGAGTGCGCTATCGATTTATTAATATGAAAAGTGCTTAACATTTCCATTTACGCACCTTATACACTTGTAAAATATTCTCAAAGGTTTTAGGCTCTCACCCGTATCAAATCTATTTTAAAAACTTTTAGGTGTTCAGCCACAGGGACACCAATGATGATTATTCTTTCCAAGGACATGTAGTTGCAGCTGACGTGAAGGATTGCAAGATTTTCTGCATAGTCGATTCTATTGTTGACATTCTAGATTAGGCTTTTTATTCTAGTATTGGTCGGGCGTGTTTCCCATTTATGCAAACCTATGTATTTAAGATTATTTTAGTTAGTTGGATTGGATGTAATGGAATTTTACCTGATGGCTTATTCGAGGACTTTATTTATATATCTCAGCTGTAGACTTTATATTGTGATTTCATTTATATTGGTTATTGGGTATGGAATTATTGTGGGTTTGTTGATATTTTTGTATGTTAATGGAAGATAAAATTGGGCATGTAATTAATCATGTTTCGACAGTGATGCTAAGAATGGGCCATATGGGACTAACGTTTTATTTTGGTTGAGGCCTGATCACCCATTATTTTAATAGGCGGGGTGTCACAGATAATATCAGAACATCAGGTTATAGAGTTTTTTTAGGATCTGTGCAGCTTACAATGATGTTAGTGTAGCGTTCTTTAATATAGAGCCCTTTTTAGGACTATTTCATTCATAATTATGCATTTTTGTGCTTAAGTTCTTCTTCTATTATTTTGTGTTTGACTGTGAACTTATCCAAACTTCAATCTCATTTCAAATGTTGCTAAATAGAACCCATCAGACAAGAGCGAGTGCTGGGGATGAATCCCTATAGGGGAACATTACAGCTAAAGAGGGGGCCAATATACTGACACAGATGGTAAATGCCTTGATGACCGCAATAGGACAACATTTTCCCCATGCCCAGCCTCAGTCTCAGGTGGAACCAATCATTCAAACTAACTCGGGCCTGTCAGCTTGGGAGTGAGTAAGGGAGGCCTTTCAGTAAGGGCATCCACCAGAGTTCCAAGGCATCTTGAGTGTAGTGGTAGCCGCCGAGGGGAAGAAGGACATTACACACCATCTTCACTTTGTGGAGTGCATTAATACCCGGAGGTAGATAGTAGCTGCTTTCAAGTTAGTGGGCGCAACTCTACGGTGGTGAGAGTCAATTACCATGGCAGAGTAGAGGGATGATATGACTATAGCGGAGTTTTAGGTTCGGTTTGATCGTAACTATTTTCCATCATCAATTCAAACAGAGATGCGATGGAAATTTCTAGATGTTACTCAAGAAGATAGGTCGGTGGATGAATACGATGAGGAGTTTACATGTCTATCCAACTTTGTGCCCGATGAGGAGAGGAGGAGAAGATGTTGAAATTCATAGATGGAGAGGATCAGGCAGCACTTGCTTGGTAACTCGACGCTGATCACCTATTCTAAGGTTGCCAATGTCTCATTACTTCATTGCCAAGACCATAGCTTCCATCTGAAGGGAAGAAAGAGACCAGGAGATACTAGTTAGGTAGGAAAAGAAGGTAAGAATCATACCAGTGGGGAACCATAGTAGAACACGGGTAGAAAGAATGATTGGGATTCTCGACAGAGGGATCCGACTAAGAGATTTTGGTTGAGAGGTTTTTGACCAGATAGTAATGGATTAAGGCAGGGTCAGCAGGGCCCTCAGCATCAACATTAGCAACAACTTATTTCCCAGGGCTGTTAGGGCTAAGGGAATAATGGGGGCAGTCATCAAGGCTGGGGATAGTAAGGCTAGAGATCAGGATAGTCCCGATAGGTCCATCAGGGCTAGAGGTAGGGAGATTTCATTTGTCATTGTTTCACTTGAGGAGAGGTAGGCCATTGGAGGAAGAACTACCCACATCCAGGCAGAGGACCACAACAGGGTGCCCAGTAGGGGAAGTAAGCAAAGTTACCACCTACAAGACCACGTCTGCCAGCCACAGGGGTAGTTAAAGTATGGACGTGTCTACAACATCCAAGATGCAGTCATACCATAGGTGCAACAAGCGCCGCCAACAGTTGAGGGTACATTTTCTATTCATGGCCATATGGGCAGGGTGTTGTTTGATACGAGAGCCTCCCACCCTTTCATACGTACCACACGGTTGTCTTACTAAAGACAGTCAATAGAATCGTTATGTGTGTAGACTCAACGTTGGGCAGTGGAGCCCTTATACAGTTCATCTATAGGGGGTCTATATAGAGGTCGGGAGATTATGTTTAGCGGTCCACTTGCTTGTTTTGAATATGATGGGGTACGTTGGGCAGTGGAGCCCTTATACAGTTCATCTATAGGGTACCGATAAATGGTGAATTGCTTCGGTACGAACATTATGTTCTCTATTCCTGGATAAGAAATATTTCTCGTGGCAATGCCTCTTCTTGAGGGAGGCTCGACCACGCATCTTTATTATATTGAGGAATAGACCTCACAGGGGTTGTTATTTCCTTATATTCAATTTTGGTAGTGAAGATGTTTCCAGATGTTTTCCAGGAGATACCCGAGTTACCACCCAGTCGGTAGATAGAGTTTGTTATTGACTTAGTGTCTGGGACTATGCTGATTGCATGAGCATCGTATCGCATGGCCCTATTTGAGATGTTGGAAATGAGAGATCAGATTCAACAGCTTCAGGGGTAGGGTTTTATTTGGCAAAGAACATCATTATGGGGTGCATCGATATTGTTTATGAAGAAGAGAGATGGGTCTCTTTGTCTGTGTGTAGACTACAGGGAGCTGAACAAGATCATGATACGAAATAAGTATTCATTATTTCGAATCGATGACTTATTCAACCATCTGAAAGGAGCGGCATACTTCTCAAATATAGACCTGAGATCGGGGTATCATCAGTTGCACATCAGGGAGGAGGACGTTCTTAAGACTGGATTCTTGATGCGGTATGGATAGTATGAGTTCAGGGTGATGCCATTTGGACTGAAGAATGCTCCATCCATTTTTATGGATCTCATTAATAAGGTGTTCAGAGACCTTTTGGACCAGTTTATGATAGTGTTCATAGACAATATTCTAGTGCATTCTGAGATAGAAGGCGATCATGCAGAGCACCTAAGTATGGTTTTGCAAACATTACGGAACCATCAGCTATACGCCAAGTTTGATATGTGTGAATTTTGGCTAAGGGAGGTATAGTTTCTAGGTCATATTGTGTCTGACATAGGTATTTTGTTCGATTCGAGTAAAGTATAGGTGGTAAGGGAGTGGGGACAGCCCATGACACCGATGGAGTTTCGTAGCATCTTGGGGTTGGCCGAGTACTATCATCACTTAAAAAAAGGATTTTCGAATATTGCTAGTTCACTAACAAATCTAATTCCCAAAGGGATGTGGTTTATATGGGATGACCACTGAAAGTTAGCTTTTAATGAGATAAAGGACAATTTGACTTCAGCACCCTTACTTGCACTGCCTAAGGGAGGAGTGGAGTATAGTGTTTTTACAGACGTGTCCCTATGGGGACTTGGGGGTATATTACAAAAGGAGGATAGGGCTATAGATTATGAATCTCGCAAGCTTAATCCCCACGAGAGGAATTACCACACACATGACCTGTAGTTAGTAGCGATTATGTTTGCCTTGAGGATTTGGAGGCACTACCTTTTGGGTGAGGGGTTCAGTTTATTCACGAAGCATTAGTCGCTACAGTTTCTTTTCATGCAAAAAGATCTTAATATATAGCAATGTATATGGTTGGAGTTCGTGAAGGATTACCATCTTGATATTCAATATCATCCTGGGAAGGCTAACGTGATGGCAGACATGTTAAGCAGATAGCCTATGGGGGATATAACGAAGGTTTTGAAGGCGAAGTGGGATTAGCTTTGGCATGATGATGAGATCTTCAGAGCATGTATTGAAGTATTAGATATCACTCCTGAGATCATTAGGGGGTGGTGAAAGCAGTGTCCAGGGATCGGTTATGTCAGGATAGGGTGCGCCAGTTGTTGGCAGATGAGGAGTCCCACTCGATCAATTTTGAGGGAGGCTTACGATTCAATGAGAGACTCATTACTATAGAGGATGACAATTTGAGACACACAATGATGATCAAGTCTCACGGGTCGAGGTTCATAATACATCCCGGTGGGGATAAGATGCACCAATATATCCATAGACATTAATGGTGGTCGGGGATGAAGTGGGGCATAGTAGAGTTTGTCTCGAGGTGCACTACATGTCAATTAGTGAAGATAGACCACCAGGGACTGACAGGGATGTTTCATCTGTTGGAGGTTTCATTCTGTAAGTGAGAGAGAATCATTATGGACTTCAACACCGGGTTATCGACATCACAGAGGGTCATGATTCCATCTGGGTTATCATGAATCGTCTGACCACGGTGGACCACTTCCTACCAGTTCATACGGATTTTAAGACGAGATAGTATGCCCATTTGTTTATTGCTGAGATAGTGAGGTTACATGGGGTACCGATTAATATCATGTTCGACGAGGATAAGATTTTTGTGTCCCAGTTTTGGCAGAGTTGTCAGGAGGCAATGGGGACTGATATACCTTTAAGTACGGTGTATCATCCGCAAAAAGATGGACATATTGAGTAGTTTAATCAGATGTTAAAAAACATGCTCAGGATGTGTATACTCGATTTTGGTGGAGGTTGGTAGCAGTACCTTCCACTGGTGGAGTTCTCTTATAATAAATCCTACCAGTTCACCATCAACATCGTCCACTTATTGGTTAGAGGTGGGGGACAACAAGTTATTGGGATCGAATATGATTCAGAACACCATTGACAAGATTGAGCTCATTCAAGGATGCATACAGATAGCTCGAGATAGGCAGAAGAGTTACGATGATGCCTACAGGAGACACACATAGCTGGAAATTGGGGACCAGGTCTTGGTACGCGTGTCTCCCATGATGGGAGTCCTGAGGTTTGGGAAGAAGAGGAAGATAGCACCGAGGTATGTAAGGCCTTTTCGGGTCGTTGAGAGAGTAGGTCTAGTGTCATATAGGTTGGGGTTACCAGAGAATCTAATGAGGATTTACATCGTATTCCATGTGTCTTCACTGAAGAGATGTCAGAGGAGTGAGAGAGATTTTTGTCACATCCCACTGGAGGAGATTGATTTGCATCCAGACATCTCATATAAGGAGGGAACAATTATTATTCTGAATCATAATGAGTGTAAGCTGCAGTAAAAAATAGTGCCCCTAGTTCGAAAAGCATAATGTAGATGAGTCGAAGTGGGACCAGGAGGATGATATGCAAGAGAAGTATCCAGAGCTTTTTACTGTAGGTACGTCTGAGTTTTGGGGATGAAATTCCTTTGCATGGGGGGAAGTATGTAATAGCCCATATTTTTTTAGCATTTTAATTACACGTGTGCTCATAATAATATTGCGAAATTAATATGTATTAATTGGTGACAATAAAATTGATATTTATATGGAAATAAAATTTATTATGTGATTAAGTAAATTAAATTCAGTCAATTATTAGTACGTTAGAGTGAATAGAAATGACGGGGATTGACGGTATCTCAACCGGTGCATATAGGTAGGCTATTTTTTTGTTGAGATGGAATATTGATGTTTGGTGACTCAAATGGTGATTTCGAGTGCATGGTTGATTCGGAATGGGTCCATATAGTCAAGATCAAGTACCCGTGGGTAGAGATTGATTCTCGAGAGCTTTTTAGACTAGTCGGGAACCACTCAGGGACATAAAGGTCATTTTACGTACCGGGGTTAACCAAATTTTGGGATTAAGAGGTTTAAATAAGATATTAGGTTTAGGAGGCAACCACTTTACACATAAAAACGTATAAACAAAGTTATTGTGAGATAAGAAGGAGGCAAAACACTTAAGAGATCCAAAGGGCTTGATTTGGAGAAAGAAAATGAGGACTCTTCCCATCTTTAACCTGACACAAAGGAATTCATAATCCAACGGATTTAGGGCAAGTGTATGTGTTGCTTTCTTGATTTATATGTAGTATTCTTTCATCTAAAATTGGTAGTAATTAACTGAATTTTTGGGTTGGGTGTACTATGTGGATAACGGGTTCTTGGGAGACCAACCTACATGAATGGTCGATGGAAGTTAATCAAAATTTATAATGGTTATAGGTTCTGTTATAATATGAATTTACGTAATAAAAATTTAGGCTTAAATCGGTATAGGAATGATGATTGAATAAGGGAAGAAATCTGAAAATTTTGTTCCATTGATGTTGATGGAATTAATGAGATATTGATTGAATTTTTATGTTGTTAATGAATCTAAGACTGGAAAATTTGATCAGGTTCTAATAGGAAATCATTAAAAGACTTGGAAACTTGTTTGGATCATAATTGGGGTTGAATTGGGTGATTTGAGATGATGAAACCCATCACTTTGATGCAAGATCGAGACTCTTATCCAGAATCAAATCGATTCGGCCTTCATATGCGAATCGATTCGGTGGGAGAATCAATTTGTCTATGAACCCAAATCAATTCGGACCTACTGTGAGGGACAACTTGGTCTTTTATTGTGGATAAAGGGTAAATTTGGATATTGACAAAATTGATTGAGGTCGAGTGAATAATTGTGATCTGTAAGGGTAATGCGAGTAGACAGAAATTAGCTCAATTTACATGTACATGGGGTATTTTAGGAGATAAAATATTCGGAACCTAGAATATAGAACGTAATAGAGTGACTTCCAGTTATAAATGTAGGACTGGTTGGGAATTTTCGGGAAAACTCAGAGATTAGAAAATATGTTAAGTTATTTAATTAAGAGAAGAATTAAATTAAATAAGAGTCGAGGATAGACTCAGGATATTTGACTAGTGTTTCAGTTGATAGGCATGGATTAGTCAGTCAATGTGATTATATATATATATATATATATATATATATATATATACGGGTACAGAGACAATACGTATATATGGAATATAATGATATATGTGTGTATGATATTATGTGGAACATACCTCTCTAGTGCTATTAGTGGAGGTTGCGTGATATGGGTGGTCTTCCCTAGGGAATCACATCAGACTAAGTATCGACCCCTAGTCATAGCACCTTGTTTATGTTTGTGTGATTTATATTCGAAGTGAGGTAATTGTGGGTATGGGTATTACTCACTGTTAAAGGACTATGATCGTATCCAATACATTTGCGATTTTACCGAGTCGGTGTGAGAGTTCGACCTCCGATAAACAGAATGATGTGAGGATGCCCTTGATAATGATAGCATTGTAGAGACCCGCATCCGGTGAGTTTTTACTTTGTGAAATGGGGGCTATATGTGACATCTGTGTGTTTGTTGTAGTACATTATTACGTATATTTATGCATAGAAAAATATAGGGGTTAAAATAGTAAGCGGATACTGGTTAAATAACTAGTGACATTTATTGGAAATAAAGTAATAAATTATAAATGCCATTCTAAAAATAAATAACTAGAGTAAAGTTAGATCTTAAATTGTGACAATTTAATGAGATATTAATTAAGCAATTGTTAAAGCTAATTAATGAACTAAAGGTAGATATTATATTCGGGCCATGATAGTATAGTATTGATGTTAGTGTCAAGGCTAGTTAGGTGGCGTAACGTAAATTGGCGGGCTGAAATGCATATGTTAGGTGCGCATTTTAGATGATGGGTGAGGGATGACTCAAGAGAGTGCTCTACCGGTTTATTAATATGAAAAGTGCTTAAAATTTTCATTTACGCACCTTATGCACTTGCAAAATATTTTCAAAGGTTTTGGGCTCTCGCCTGTATCAAATTTATTTTCAAAACTTTTGGGTGTCTATACATAGGCATGCCATTTCCAGGGACACGTAGCTGCAGCTTACATGGAGGCTTGCAGGATTTTTAACGTAGCTGATTCTATTATTGGCATTCTAGATTAGGTTCTTTATTCCAGTATTGGTTAGGTGTGTTGGCTATTTTATTCAGACTTTTGTATTTGAAATTATTTTAGTCAGTTGGATTGGATGTATTGGATTTTTACCCGATGGTTTATTCCAGGACTTTATTTATTTATCTCAGCTTCATAATCTATATTGTGATTTCATTTATATTGGTTACTATGTATGGAATTATTATGGGTTGGTTAATATTGTTGTATATTAATGGAAGATAAAATTTGGCATTGCTTGTTAAATTAATTAGGTGATTAGTAATCAATCATGTTTCGACAATGATGCTAATAATGACCCATATGGGACTACCATTTTATTTTGGTAGAGGGTTGGTCACCCATTATTTTAATAGAAGGGGTGTCACAGATATTTGACCATATATCGACTAATTTCTCTTTTCGTTGCTTTTGTAACAAATCACGTACTATATTGTATTTTTTTTTTAATGGTTAAAGATTATTCTCTACTGAGACCCTTATAGGGAGAATATGGACGGCTTGAGGCAAAATTATCCTCGAAAGTGCAAAAATGAAAAATGGTTACACGAGGAACATAATAAGACCATTATTGGTTGTCTTCGTGAAAAGGTGTGATTAATATCAATATGTGACGATTAATATATTATTAAAATTGTAACTAACATTTAAAAAATTGGATTGAAAATGAGCTAAATCTACCCAACAAAAATGTTTCAGACATCTTAAAGTGGATAGCTTGAGCACCTCATCGAGACGCTATAAATATCAGGGTTATATCATTAATGGTTTTTGTTACCATATGAAAGAACATGATGCTAAATTAGTTAACCAAAAAAAGGGAATTAACATCATGACCACAACAATGCAAATTGTTAGTGCAAAGGATAAGCATCCCATGGTTTCATATTCGAGTTTTTATGGTGTCATCACTGCAATATGGATGCTTGATTATTTCACTTTCAAAATTCTAGTTTTCAAGTGTGATTGGGTCGACAACAGTAATGGTATTAAAGTAGACGAGCTTAACTTTAAATTTATTGATCTTTATAGAGTTGGCATAAGAATGAGCCCTTCATATTAGCTTCTCAGGCTAAACAAGTTTTTATGTTCAAGACCAAGTCAATCATAAGTGGTCAATCGTTATTGTGATCCATAATGAGTTTATAACTACGTGTGTAATGATGATGACTACACTGCTGGATGTGTCGAAAATCATGTTGCCACCAACGGATTGCCAAATATTGAGTTGATTGATGGAAGTGAAGATTCATGTGCACGTGTTTGTGAGGGAATTTGGATTGATAATAAAATAAAAATAGTGTGTTAGTTTTTTTTTGCTTTTGTTTAGAGTTATCTATGCTTTTTAAAGTGATTGGGTGTTTTTTGTCATACTATTATGTTGGTTTATATTATCAAGACAGTTAATTTGAGATCTTATTATTATAAAGTACTTTGGTTGAATATTATGTGGTTGTATTTTGATTTGTTTTCTTTATTAACTTCATATTTATTTCACTTTAAACATTCACATGTATTTTGATTTACTAAATTTAATGAGAACGTTGGGAAATTCTTAAGTGTAAGTTAGGCATCATTTTCCTAATTTATTTACATTATGAATAAGCTATCTTTAATGAATACGCTTCCATCAATAGATGCTCCTAGTATAATTACTTGTGGTTGCTCTTGTCACATAGGTATAAATAGGAATGGATACTAACAAAGGCGATGCTTCTAACTCATAGGTAGAGAGAAAAATTCCTGGTATGCCCCTAACTCAAATTCTAAGTTTCAAAGCATACACTTATGTCCCAATACAACAAATTTATTTATGATAGATGGCAGATGAGATTGTAGTGAAAGATGGGATTTTGCCATTTTTATTGTATCTTTCATGGGTTTGCGTGTGTGAAGTTCTTATGTTGTATTTCTTGGGGAAAAAAAATATCATGTTGTTTTTACACTAAGAAATTTATGTTATTGTCATCTGGTGCAAAATAAGTCTCCTGTATTTGTTTTCTTCGAAATGTAGGTCTTACATTTTTTACGGATAGCTATGGAGGTAAATGTTAATAATTTATATAGGTGTTATTTTAAGTTTATATTGGTAATAATTAAATCATGTTATGTAATATAATATTCATTAATTACAGGCTAAGTTCTCCGGTTTAGATGTCATTGATCCTTCCTTTTATTTTTGTGTGTGAATTCTTTGGTATTTAAGGAGCACAAATATTTTGTTGGTATTACCAACTATCTACTTCAAAGATGTATGTTTCCTATTTTTCCTTTAATTTGATATATGTTTTCAGTTTATATTTGGTAGGACAAAGAAAAATTGAATTCCAATTTTAAACCAGTCGGGCGGTTGTTTTCGTGTTATTTTTCGCCTATCTAATGCGACCCCAGTTTTAAACCTAAAATGTATTTTACTTAAAAGAATTTTTCTAACTCATTGGGTTCTAATTTTTTCTAAGACAAGCAAAGTGTGACATGCCATAGTGAAAATATAATTTTGTTATTTTTTAATACAAGCAGAGCATCAATGCTAACGTTGTCATATAATCAATGTTATATTGTTGTACTTCTAAAATATGGATTCTTTTGTTGAGTTTTGTTGGTGTTTTTCCCTTTTTTCTTTTCTTTACAATAGAATTTAATAATGATAGGGGTATTTCTGATTGAAGACATCAAAGGTGAAGACTCTAGGTAATCTTATTTATTTGTATTTTCAAGCAAAAGCTTACTTTTATTAGCTTAATTTCATTTTATTCATAGGCTTGGATGAACTTGGATATCATTTGAAAACATAAGCTTTATGTTGTTATTTGCATTAGTAAATCTTAATATATAGCTTGTATTTACTAAATACATTAGTTGTGTGTGTATTTAAATGGCATTTTTCCTATTGTTAGGAGGGGTATTTTTTGTAGTTAAAATTTGGTGCTCGTTATACTCTATATTTGTGATGTTCATAACTATGTTATTTTTCCATGTATTTCACTTGGTAATTCAAGATCTGCATTAAGATCTAAGGAGTTTGGGGTGGTGATAAATTAAATTGTGTTGTCCATGTATTTCATTTGGTAATTCAGGATAACAATTTATATGACCCCTTTGGCTTTTGTGGAGGTGGTGAGTCAGAGACGTCTAATACTTTTTTAAACAATTTTTTTAAAATGATGTCATTATTAAAATTATTTTCGATTGTTTAGACCACGTTCATAATCATGTAGTGTAAGATACGTCTAATACTTCTTTACCCCTGTGTATCCTTTATATATTATTATAATGCTTAGTAATACAACATGAGAATTCCCCCTCTCATACATATTAGAGTGCGTGGTAATTTCTACGAAAATTAGTATCTAATTATATATTAGTTAATATTTTTGTTAGATTCTATCTAAAGAATATCACTTTTGTTATTGATACAAGTTTATCAAAATAAATTTCCGGAACAAAGAAACAAATGGATTAAGTGTGTTGAGGATTTTTACACCGAGGAAGAAAGAAAGGGATGGATTAAGCTTACACACCAACCCATACGTATAGTTTACACATGAATGTATTCTCACTCTAATTTGATTGAATTCGACCTACCGATGCACAACTTTCATACCAGTTACCAAACCCACATCTTGAGAAAATTTGAATCCATTATGAGCCCTTAAAACTCAAAAACCACCATAATCAAAGGCAGTTGTCCGACGAAAAGGCTTCGTTTTCCCTTACAGATGTTGAAATCCATTGTGGTACTCTATATATCTCTCTCTCCATGTCTCCTTACCACTTAACCTCGGTAATCTCTCTCTCACTGTATTTTTTTTTCTGTTTTTAGTATCAAAATAAGAGGTCAACCCATGTATTTATAATCTGGGTTTTTGGAAGAGGCTCTTCAAAATATGGAGTTTGTGTTTTAAAAATAGGGACTTCACAATGAACTGAATTCATGGTTTGGGGTTCTTATATTGGATATTTTTAGTTGTTTGATATTCTTTATTATTATAATTATTTTTTCTTTTGTAGATCTAACAAGATGATTTCCTTTTCAATTTTAGGTAAACTTTTTGTTTTGATGTCAAGATTTGCATTTTTTTGTTGGGATACCTACAACCTCCCACAATCATGGAATACTCTTTATTTTGGTGTTTAGATTTAAAGAGTACATGTTTGGGTTCGGTAAGCCTTTTTCATTTATCTTCTTTTATGTGTTTATTATTATCTAATCCATAATTTTATAGGAAAGTTGATGTTTAATTTTTTGTTATTTTTTGTGTTTTGAAATATTAGAATTTATTTCTCCTATTTTCTCTGATTTTTCATTATCATTTCAGATTTTATTTGTGCTTCCATCGGATCATCATATGGGTTACTTTGGTGAGTTCTCAGCATAGGACATTGTCATTTTGCTTTAGGTACTTGAAGATTTTTGAATAAACGTATGTTGACTCTCAATGCTCATTACATGTTATGTTTTTGAATAAATTCCCGTGTAAACGTTTTAATTATTTATGTGAATTTTTTACTTTGGATGGTTTCTCGCAGATGAAGGAGAATAAATTTGTTGTCCCATTAAAATGACACGGCTCACCTTCAGTGTTGAATTTATAAGGGACCCCTCTCTCCCTAAACTACTTTCCCATTATCTTTCCCAAAGATAATCTTTGTTTTATGATTTGTTCATTTTGTGGTTTTTTGGGGGTTGCTATAGTGATAACCAAACTGGGTGAGTGATAGGTGAGGTGGTGAGCAAGAATTATTTTCTACTATCTATAACTAAATTGGTTCTTACTTCTTACATATATACTATTATTCTTAGGAAACTTTTTTCTTGGTATTCCCAAATATTTTCCAAGAACAGTGGGGTTTGCGCTATAATACCTTTTTTGCATTCGAATTCTCCGTGTTCATGTTCTTTCAAAAAATTGCATCATTTTTTAAAACTCTCAATTTTGGATATAGTTAGTTGAATATTTTATAGTTATATTGTTTGTTTTATATGACTAGTCATAGTAAAATGCTATATATTTTGTTTAATTATTTTTAAACTACTTACTACTATATGTCAGTTGGGTTATAATGTCGGTAATATTGTGATGGTATCGTGAGGGTCATTGGTGGTAGTGTTTGTGGTGGTTTGTAGTGGTTTCATGAAGGATCATTATAGGGTTATGAAATCAAAATTAGTATTTTCTTCTTCTATTCATTACCTTATCTTTCTCTTAGATTATATCCCCTCTCTTTTCATATACTTGAACTAAAGAATTATGATTCTTGAAGTCCTATTTTTTACAATTTTAAGCCCACAAACATCTTTTGTGTAGTTCATTTGCTTTTATTTTTTTACTATAACGTTTTAGATTCCATCTACTTAATAGTTAGTCAAAAGTCCATTTTGAATATAAGATTTAAGGTTTCAAATCTGAAATATTTATTGGTGTATTTATCATAATCCCTCATGAAGTAAGTTACATTTGATTCGGCTTCAAATCTGTTCTTCATTTGTCACATTACGAATGTGTGTTCTTTACTTCAATACAAAAATATTGTGTAGTGTTTGTTGATGGTTTCTTCTCTCCTTAAGTTTTTCTTTGGATGAAATTTATATGTGTGGTGTCATATCGTCTACTATTATAATAGAAAATAGGTAATGATTTTGCACCCTTTCTCATTTCATTCTATTTTTTTCCTTTTCAATTTTTAGCAATCAATTTGAAATTATCAATTTCAAATTATCAATTTAGAACTTCTTTAATGTTTTCAAATTTTATTGCTAATACTGTGGATGTTTGGGGCGATGTAACTTTCTGGCGATATTTTACTATTGTTGGATGCACTTGTTTTGATTTTAGACTTTAACTGTTCTTGGTATTTTGGATATGTTAGGTTTGTCTTCATGGAGTTTTATTAATGAGGGGCTCGCGGTTTTGTATTTTGTTCTTTAACAAATAGGTGGGGAATTAAGTGAAAATGGAGTTCAAACCCTATCATTTGAATCTTTGATTCATTGTACTATATTTCAGAATCACATCGGAGTTCAAATCCGGTATGCTCTTATTTTTAATATTAGAAAGTAATAACGGACATGTCTTCAACTAGACGCGTGCATGAATGTTACAACACTATTGTTATCCAATATATATAAATGGTACATGCTTGGAAGGCTTGGTGAGTTCATTGATGCACTACTGCTTATGTCTAATTGATAACAAGATAACTCATATTTGACTGTTCATGTAGAACAAGTTTTGTGAATTCATTTTTTGAGGCCATGTACAAGAAAAAAATTTCGAATGCCACTTAAATTTGTTGAAATATGCATTGAAAGTTTTGTATGTATTTATTATTTCATGTTCCTTTCCATCACCGCAAAATCGCATATCATTTATTTTTAGCCTTGATGTTTTTTTGTTAGGTTATTAGTGATATATGTGTTTGTTGTTTATTTTGTAATTTATGTATTGTTGGTTATAGTGGATGTCTGTTAATGTTTTATCCGTGATAACTTTGATTTTTTAGTTTTAATAGTTTATCCAGTTGTGAATTGTTTTCAACTTGATCGAACAATTACAGAATTTAAGCTTATTTCCGCCTACACCGTACTCAGTGAACAACTAACTTTCTCTATAACCCGCTGATTTTCAGTCATTATAAAGCCCTATCATTATCCTACTTCTTACTTTTGTTTCTACATATCAATCCATCTATAAACTCTATCTCTTAGGTTTCACTTCCTTTAAAAAAAATTAATAATATTTGTTATTATTAGAATGTGTGTATTGCAAAGATGAAATGAAGGGAAAATTAAGTTTGTTTTGTATTGTTCGATGTTATTTCTAGGAACCTTAAGTGGAAATCTTTTCCGATTAGATGACGTGCCAAAGTTTCATTATTTTCTTTGTTCAATTCTTTTAAATATCGTATGGGTGTGGGTGCAATTTATAAGTGCCCCGATGTGCTGAAACATATATATTTCATTGTTTTTCAACTTCGCAGATCATCCCTCACATCTTTTCACCTTCCCTCACCATCTCCATTGCCGAAGCAAACGGTGTATGCGGTATTCTTCTCTGTGTGTGTGTGTGTGTGTGTGTGCGCGTGTGTGTGTGTGTGTGTGTTGTTTTTTAGTTTAGGGTTTGTGTTTTTTAATTTATGGTTTTTTGGGTTTTCTAGTTTGATAAATTTTGCAAGCTTAGGTGGAGAAGGAAGGCCAATGGTATTTTCTTCATTCTATTGTTGTGTATTTAAGGTTAGAAATTTAAGACCCATGACTACGATCAGGACAATCTATGAGGCTATTATCTTTTCCCCCTCCGTTCAGAACGATGTAACTATTGGTGTTTTCAAATCTGTCATCGCTTCAAAATACTAATTTTTCTTTTGTATTCTTTACTACAAGATTATTACTAAAAGCACGCTCTTTTGTTAAAGGTGAGACAACATCTCACCTCACTATACCAAAAAACACAATCTGGCACGGTATTAAACCGTCCCAAACCCAATATGGCACAATTTAAAACCATGCGAGATTTGTAATCTAATAGGCTTTTGGCACGCTTTTAAACCGTGCCAAATATTGAATCTGGCACGTTTTCGGCATAATTTAAAACAATTTCAAATTTTCATTTTCTGACACTCTTTTGGCACGTTTTCAAATCGTGCCAGATTATTCCATAAGCTTACTCAAAATTTATAATTTGATACGATTTTGGCACAATTTTAAGCTGTGCCAAATTTTGTTAATTAATAAAAAATACATTATTTGAGAAAAAAATTCGAATCTGGTGGCAAAAATATTTATTATTTGCAAAAAAATCAAGAAAATTCACAAATTGCGAATCTGACGCGTTGTTAATAAACTAATGTACATATAAATGTTATTTATAAAAAAAATGTACATACAAACTTTAGAATATTAAAAGTCTCGATAGCTCACAAAAAAAGGAGCAAAATTTCCTTCATTTTCTTGATATTCTAAAACATGTTAATATAAAACCTGCGTAATGTAAAGTCCGCGCAACCATAAAATTTAACAATAAAATAACAAAAACTCGGACGGCCATAAAATTAAACAATAAAATTACAAAAGTTCGCATGGCCATAAAATTTAACAATAACATAATAAAATTATAATCCTGAATGTGAACAACATCAAATAAATAATCTTCTTATTGTAAGCCATTGCCTACTTCATGTGTTCCACGTGGATAAAAGCTAAAGATAAAATGTTAACCTGCAAAAAACGGGATACAAAAAAAGATGATATTCGTAATCAAATAATTTAAAAAATTGCATGTACTTATCGTCATACTTACAAATTATCGTCATATTATCAAATCGTGAGTCGCGTATTTTTTTGATTAGTTCCTACGAGTTACATTACTCCCGTGCGAGGTGGTCGTACCTCTTACAGGGTCGTTTGGTAATTGTTTTACTTTTTTCCGTTTAAGGATATGCTTTTAAGCCTAAGCCTAAATATTTTTAAATTGTCGTATTTTCAAACCGAGAGTCCCGTGACCATGCGTGTCACACCCCAAACCCAATATCCATACTAATCATTTTTTATTAAAATAATTGGATCATAATCTCGAACCCATTGAAAATTTAATTCATTTATCAATATTTTTCTGCATAATGAACATAATATTGTTCTTGTGCCATAACGAAGTCAACATCAGAGTCATAATTAGAGATTATACAATACTATGATTAACTATGATCAACTCAATCCATACTAAATCAATATATACAAGGTGTGAGTATATTAAAATGTTCAGTGTGACAACGATGAAATCTCCATACTTAAACCCCAGCTCTTCTAACGGTGCAACTCTCAAAGTTACCGGTCATATATTATCCTAGCTGGCAGCGTATAAACCTGAAATTGTTAAAATATAAACCGTAAGCTTTAAGCTTAGTGAGGTACTCGTTCCGTGCAATGAAATAACAATTCTATATCGAATATGTGGATATAAAATTCGAACAATCCTGCCAATTGGCAATAACAAATCATGGATCATAAGATCCAAATAATTCTGCCCATTGGCAATAACAAATCCTCGATATTTGAATATCCAAACAAATCCTGAATACCGAAGTATTCAAACCAATCCTGGATCATGAGACCCAAACAAATCCTCGATATTTTAATAACCAAACAAATCCTGAATACCGAAGTATTCAAACAAATCCGCTCTTAGAGCTATATTCATATTTATATATGAAACAAATCATAAGTACACTCACCTTGATAGTTTAACTGGCTTTTCCCTTGCCTTTATCCGGTACTTGTTCAATCAACTCTTCTTCCCTTCCTATCATTTTTACAATATTAGTATCATCATAAGAATATCAATAATTGAAAGAATGATTTAAACATAATTCAATCCATAAGCATCACATGATTCTATTCAAATCATTTATCACAAGTGAAGTTCCATCCAATTCCATGTTAATATATTTAACATATCCAAATCATAGAATAGATATAAATTCATTTATTCTTGGTAATTCAATCCTTGTCATATTAGCATTCCAATACAAAAGACGGTACATCATTTCAAGTCTCCTAGTGCAAGATATGCCAATTTTTTTACCACATAGCAAATCTGCCCTATAGGCTCTTTTATTGTTCATTCAACTTCCAGGAATTTCCATAATTTTTCAACATCATAAATTTATATGATATTTCCCCCAACATCAGTAAACATATTTAAAAATAGTAGATTAAAATTTAATTATTTTTAAGGTTCGTTTGCTATGTCAACCAAAACACCGAACACATGGTGGGCATATTTTCACCCTTAGGGAAGATTTCATACCCGAACTTCAAACTCTCACCAATGACTCATTTCTTGGTATTTTCACATGATTTTAGGATATGTCATACATATATGAGTCCAGGTTAATCTCCAATTGGAATAAATCGATTCTAATAACTATACAAAAATATATGGAAGTTTGAATAAACAAAGTTTCTAAACAAAGCAATCTTAGGGTTTTGTAAATTCAACTTAACTTAAACTTGCATATATCCATACATATGCACCCAAGTACGAAAGTTCAATAAAAAATCAAGGATTTATGTCATATAAATCATAATTTCAAGAAAAATAACAAGATTCATGGTTGGAGTTACCTTAGGGGCTTCTACGTAATTTTCTATGAATTTTTTCGAATATTTCTCCTCACTTTCTTCTTCCTAACCCTCACAATTGTTCTTCCTCAACTCAAAACTCTCACAAACTGAGTTTTCTGAAGAAAGGAGGATATATCAAGGGTTTAAGTCGGCCAAAACAACCTCCACCTCCAACCAATCAATTTATAACATGTGGCATCATATAAAACAAAATATCATTTAAGGCTAAATGACTACTTTAGCCCCTGTTCGTAAAAAGATAATATCTTCCCACTCGGATGTCCGTTCGATGGACCATTTGTTGTGTTACAAACCTAACTCATATATCTACAAATATCTAGTTTACACCTCAAGTTCATTGTTATGTCATAAAGGTCAAAACTAGTCTCCAACAGGAATATTCCTACCGAAAACTTCAAAATTTCATATTTGTAACTAATTCGATATTTCATGTTTTATGAAGGTAGGATTAGACTAAACACAATGAATTAAAATTATATATACCAATAACATATTATTCATATCGCACAATCTAATCATGATTTAAATATACTTTATTATAATTATATTCGGGTTGTCACAATTCTCCCCCAGTTAAGAAATTTCGTCCCCGAAATTGACATACCTTGGTTCTCTGAATCAAACAAATACGGATAACGCATCTTCATGCTATCCTCACTCTCCCATGTAGCTTCTTCCATGGAATGCCTTCTCCACATAACCTGCACAAGTGGGATCACTTTTGATCTCAATATTTGTTCCTTCCTATCCACGATGGCAAGTGGTTCTTCCACATAACTCAAGTTTTCCTTTAACTCAATAGGCTGTTCCACTAACACATGTGAAGGATCCGCTACATACTTTATTAACATAGAAACATGGAAAACATCATGTAACCGAGCTAACTCTGTTGGTAATGCTAACTTGTAGGCAACCATCCCAACATTTTCAAGGATTTCATAAGGTCCAATGTAGCGTGGACTTAATTTCCCTTTCTTACCAAACCTCATAACTCCTTTCCATGGAGATATCCGGAGAAACAAATAATCCCCTTTCCGGAATTCCAAATCTTTTCGTCGTTTATCCGCATAACTTTTCTGTCTGCTTTGAGTTGTTCTCATTTTATTTTGAATAATCTTCACTTTTTCAGTGGTGACTTCAATCAATTCTGGACCCTCTATCTTCCTTTCACCAACTTCACCCCAACATATCAATGTACGACATCGTCTACCATACAAAGCTTCATATGGTGCCATACCAATAGTAGATTGAAAACTATTGTTATATGCAAATTCTATCAAAGGCAAATATTCATCCCAATTTCCTTTAAATTCAAGCACACAAGCTCTAAGCATATCTTCCAAAATTTGTATTGTCCTTTCAGACTGCCCATCTGTCTGAGGATGAAAAGCCGTACTAAACTTCAATTTAGTACCCATAGCACACTGCAAGCTATCCCAAAATCTGGATGTAAAAGTAGGGTCTCTATCTGAAACAATAGATACTGGTGCTCCATGAAATCGAATAATTTCATTAACATACAATCTAACATACCTATCAACTGTATATGTAGTCTTGACTTCTAGAAAATGAGCGGACTTCGTCAATCTATCCACCACTACCCAAATCAAATCTGACCCCTTCTGAGATCGAGGAAGCCCAACCACAAAATCCATCGTTACATGATCCCATTTCCATTTCGGTATTGGCAATGGCTGAAGCAGACCAGCAGGCTTCTGATGCTCCACTTTCACTTGCTGACATATAAGGCACCTAGCAACAAAATCAGCTATTTCCTTTTTCATATGATTCCACCAATAATGCTCCTTTAAATCCCTATACATTTTAGTACTACCAGGATGCATAGTATAAATGGAATTATGAGCCTCATCTAAAATTTCCTCTTTCAATTCGCACACATTAGGCACACATAATCGCTGCTTATACAATAAAGTGTCATCATTCACAATACAAAAATCTTCCGACTTACCATCTCGGACATCTTGTCGTTTCTTCTCAAGAAAAGGATCTTGACTTTGAAAATCACGAATACGGGTAGCTAACAAAGGCCTCACGCTTACATGAGCAAAGAACCTGTCCCCATCGGTTAGCTTCAATTCTACTCCCATCAATCTCAACTCCATGATGTGGGAAACTCTAGCACACCAAATACAAGATAACCTGCCTGAAGCCTTTCTACTCAAAGCATCTGCAACTATATTCGCCTTCCCCGGATGGTAGTGAATTGTACAATCATAATCTTTAATTAACTCCATCCACCCCCTCTGCCTCAAATTCAACTCCTTCTGAGTAAATAAATACTTAAGGCTTTGATGGTCAGTAAAAATTTCACATACCTCACCATATAGATAATGACGCCACAATTTCAAAGCAAACACAATAGCAGCAAGTTCCAAATCATGTGTAGGATAATTACGTTCATGTGTACACAACTGCCTAGAAGCATAAGCAATAACTTTACCATGCTGCATAAAAACACAACCCAACCCCTAATGTGAAGCATCGGTATAAATAACAAAACCATCTCCACCGTGTGGAATAGTAAGAACAGGTGCAGTTACCAACCTCTTCTTCAATTCTTCAAAACAATTTTCACAATCAGAATTCCATTCAAAATTAATATCTTTTCGGGTCAATTTGGTCATTGGCAAGGCAATTGAAGAAAATCCCTTAATAAACCTTCTATAATACCCAGCTAAACCCAGAAAACTTCTCACCTCAGTGACATTATTAGGCCTCTCCCATTTTACAATAGCTTCCACCTTCTTAGGATCAACACATATACCATCTCCAGAAATAACATGGCCTAAAAATACAACTTTTGATAGCCAAAATTCACATTTGCTAAACTTAGCATACAATTTCTTATCTTTCAACACATTCAAAATAGTTCTGAGATGCTTTTCATGTTCAACCATATCACGTGAATAAATCAGAATATCATCAATAAAAACTATCACAAAGGAATCAACAAAAGGATGCAGTACCCGGTTCATAAGATCCATAAATACAGCTGGAGCATTAGTCACCCCAAAAGGCATCACCAAAAATTCAAAATGACCATACCGAGTACAAAAAGCAGTTTTAGAAATATCACTCCCCTTCACCCTCAACTGATGATAACCTGATCGCAAGTCTATCTTTGAAAACACTTTAGCACCCTGTAACTGATCAAATAAATCATCTATACGAGGTAAAGGATATTTGTTCTTAATTGTAGCTTTATTCAGTTGCCTATAGTCAATACACAAACGCATAGTACCATATTTCTTTTTCACAAATAAAACTGGTGCACCCCATGGAGATACACTTGGTTGTATGAACCCTCTATCAAGTAAATCCTGTAACTGAATCTTGAGTTCTTTTAATTCAACAGGTGCCATTCTATACGGTGCCATAGAAATAGGGGTTGTTCCAGCTGCTAATTCAATACTAAATTCAACCTCTCTCTCTGGCGGTAATCCAGGCAATTCGCTAGGAAACACTTCTGGAAAATCTCGTACTATAGGGACATCAACTAATTGTAAAGCCCTCTTCACAGTGTCAAGAACACATGCAATAAAACCCTCACAACCCTTACTTAATAATTTCCTTGCCTGAATAGCAGAAATAATGCAACTAGGAACAATTTTCCTTTCTCCCACAAATTTAAATTCAGACTCACCAGGTAATTTAAAAATAACTTCCTTACAGAAACAATCCATGGATGCATGATATTTGGATAACCAATCCATTCCTAAAATTATGTCAAAATTAGAGATACCCAAGGGAAGTAAGTCTATAACTGTATCTCTAACCCCCACAGTCAAAACATAATCACGAAAAACATATTCAATTACAATCATATCCCCCACAGGCATGGAAATACCCAACCCCACCTCTAAATGAGTACATGGTCTATTCAAATATGTGGAAAATGCATATGACACAAAAGAATGTGTGGAACCAGGATCAAGCAGAACATAAGCACTTGTACCAGTAACAAAAAGTGTACCTGTCACCACATCTGGAGTAATCTGAGCTTCTTTCATTGTAAAAACTCGTCCACCAGGCCTGGAATTACCAGCTTGTCCTCTGCCCATACTTTTCACTGCACTACCTGGAGATAACATTCTACTTGCTAATTCACTATGTGCTGCTGGAGTCTCTGCTAATTGCGGACAATTCTTCTTAATATGCCCCACTTGATGACAATGATAGCATTCCAATCCCTTAAGCTTAGGACACTCAGATTTATAATGCTCTTCCTCTTTAAAAAAGAAACATGTAACTCCTCCTATTGGGACCTCACCTCTCCCTGACTTTCTGGCATAACCAAAAGATCTTCCACCCCTGGTATCTCTGCCCAATCTCCCCTGACCTCTACCACTATCTCCACCACCTCTCTGAAATTTATGAGGTTCCATCTTAACACTTCCACCCTCACCTCCCTTAGAGTGAGATGCGTCAAATCTACTCTTCTTAAAACTCTCTCTACTCGCCACCCCTTGGTTCATTTGCCTTTCTACTATCGTGGCTTTGTTTACCAGAGAAGCATAATCTTCTAACTCATAAGTGGCCACTCTATTTTGAATAGGCCAAATCAGTCCATCTTGAAACTTACTACATTTATCTTCTTCATCCTGCACATACTTAATAGCAAATCTAGACAAAGCAGTAAATTTAGCATCATACTCCCTCACAGACATGGTCCCTTGGGTTAAATTTATAAACTCCCTCAACTTCTCCCTCCTATAAACCTTAGGGAAATACTTAACATACAAAGCTTTAATAAATTCAGACCAAGTAATAACATCAATACCTTCCATCTTGGGCACCAAATGGTTGCTGGCTTCCCACCAATATTTCGCCTCTCCTTTGAGCTTAAACACATCTAGATTCACTTTCTGGTTATCTGGAACCTTCATAACTGCAAAGATAGTTTCTAGATCTCTGACCCACATCTCAGCTTCTATAGGTTCAACTGACCCTGAATATTCTTGAGGATTCAACTTCAAAAACTTCTCATGCATGGAATCTTTCATTTCCTTCCTTGCCTCTTTCCCAATCCTGGCCATAGTCTTTGATTCTAGATATCTAGCCTGTTGTTCTGCCATTTGCGCCATATTTCTTTCTTGTTGCTCTGCCATCCTCATCATTGCCTGTGCCATTATTTGCATCTCTATAGGTTGCTCTTGCTCTCTAGCCCTTCCAGCAACACTTTGCTCTACTTCAGTATTCTCTGTACGAGAAGCCACTCCCTCTTCTCTATTTTGTCCATTCCCAGGTTCCATCTGGAATTATCTATAATACAACAAAGTTCTAACAACCAATATAAACAGTTTATACTACTAAACTATTGGTTAGTACATAAACAATTTATAAATATCAAATCAACTCAATACTGCCATCTAACCGTCACACACGTCCAGAATAAATAACCACGCTCTGATACCGCTAATTGTCACACCCCAAACCCAATATCCATACTAATCATTTGTTATTAAAATAATTGGATCATAATCTCGAGCCCATTGAAAATTTAATTCATTTATCAATATTTTTCTGCATAATGAACATAATATTGTTCTTGTGCCATAACGAAGTCAACAACAGAGTCATAATTAGAGATTATAAAATACTATGATTAACTATGATCAACTCAATCCATACTAAATCAATATATACAAGGTGTGAGTATATTAAAATTTTCAGTGTGACAACGATGAAATCTCCATACTTAAACCCCAGCTCTTCTAACGGTGCAACTCTCAAAGTTACTGGTCATATATTATCCTAGCTGGCAGCGTATAAACCTGAAATTGTTAAAATATAAACCGTAAGCTTTAAGCTTAGTGAGGTACTCCTTCCCTGCAATGAAATAACAATTCTCTATCGAATATTTGGATATAAAATCCGAACAATCCTGCCCATTGGCAATAACAAATCATGGATCATAAGATCCAAATAATTCTGCCCATTGGCAATAACAAATCCTCGATATTTGAATATCCAAACAAATCCTGAATACCGAAGTATTCAAACCAATCCTGGATCATGAGACCCAAACAAATCGTCGATATTTTAATATCCAAACAAATCCTGAATACCGAAGTATTCAAACAAATCCGCTCTTAGAGCTATATTCATATTTATATATGAAACAAATCATAAGTACACTCACCTTGATAGTTTAACTGGCTTTTCCCTTGCCTTTATCCGGTACTTGTTCAATCAACTCTTCTTCCCTTCCTATCATTCTTACAATATTATTATCATCATAAGAATATCAATAATCCAAAGAATGATTTAAACATAATTCAATCCATAAGCATCACATGATTCTATTCAAATCATTTATCATAAGTGAAGTTCCATCCAATTCCATGTTAATATATTTAATATATCCAAATCATAGAACATATATAAATTCATTTATTCTTGGTAATTCAATCCTTGTCATATTAGCATTCCAATACAAAAGACGGTACATCATTTCAAGTCTCCTAGTGCAAGATGTGCCCATTTCTTTACCACATAGTAAATCTGCCCTATAGGCTCTTTTATCGTTCATTCAACTTCCAGGAATTTCCATATTTTTTTTACATCATAAATTTATATGTTATTTCACCCAACATCAGTAAACATATTGAAAAATAGTAGATTAAAATTTCATAATTTTTAAGGTTCGTTTGCTATGTCAAGCAAAACACCGAACACATGGTGGGCATATTTTCACCCTTAGGGAAGATTTCATACCCCAACTTCAAACTCTCACCAAGGACTCATTTCTTGGTATTGTCATATGATTTTAGGATATGTCATACATATATGAGTCCAGGTTAATCTCCAGTTGGAATCAATCGATTCCAGTAACTATACAAAAATATATGGAAGTTTGAATAAACAAAGTTTCTAAACAAAGCAATCTTAGGGTTTTCTACATTCAACTTAACTTAAACTTGCATATATCCATACATATGCACCCAAGTACGAAAGTTCAGTAAACAATAAAGGATTTATGTCATATAAATCATAATTTCAAGAAAAATAACAAGATTCATGGTTGTAATTACCTGAGGGGCTTCTACGTAATTTTCTATCAATTTTTTTTAATGTTTCTCCTCACTTTCTTCTTCCTAACCCTCACAATTGTTCTTCCTCAACTCAAAACTCTCACAAACTGAGTTTGCTAAAGAAAGGAGGATATATCAAGGGTTTAAGTCGGCCAAAACAACCTCCACCTCTAACTAATCAATTTATAACATGTGGCATCATATAAAATAAAATATCATTTAAGGCTAAATGACTACTTTAGCCCCTGTTCGTAAAAAGACAATATCTTCCCACTCGGACGTTCGATGGACCGTTTGTTGTGTTACAAACCTAACTCATATATCTACAAATATATAGTTTACACCTCAAGTTCATTTTTATGTCATAAAGGTAAAAACTAGTCTCCAACAGGAATATTCCTACCGAAAACTTCAAAATTTTATATTTGTAACTAATTCGATATTTCATGTTTTATGAAGGTAGGATTAGACTAAACACAATGAATTAACATTATATATATATACTAATAACATATTATTCGTATCACACAAGCTAATCATGATTTAAATATAATTTATCATAATTATATTCGGGTTGTCACAATGCGGTTAGTTCCTACGAGTTGCATTGGTCTAGTACAAGGTGTTCACGCCTCTCACGGAGCCGTTTGGGGGTTGTTTTGGATTTTCGCCCTCGAACGACATATTTTTAAACCCAGGTGTAGATATTTTCAAATTATCGTCATATCATCAAATTGGGACTCCCGTGACTCCACGGTCACTTCCTACGAGTTATTGGTTCCATGCGAGGTGTCCGTGCCTCTTAGGGAGCCGTTTGGGAGTTGTTTTGAGTTTTCACCCTCAAACGACATGTTTTTCGTACTTCTTTCCAAGTGTTCGTGCCTCTATAAGAGTCGTTATGTTTCTATTTGTACTTTTTCCCTTTTAACACCAAATTTAACCTAATGTATTATTGTGAATTACTAAAACCACGAGTCTAATAAGGACACGCATATGTTTTTTTAATTAATTGGTTTGTTTTCTTTATCATCGCATGTATACAATGTTCGAATTCCATGTGTTCATTCAACCCAATCAAACACTGCCTAAGTGGTTTGATTAGTTCTACATAAAGAATAAATATCTTTACAAATTCATCAAATCGTACCTTAAATTCAGCCTATTTCACAAAGATAATGATAAAGAGAGTGGTTTAGCATCGTCCCAAGCATGGCCCGACTAGCTCTTTGAGCAGAGATTCATTAAAGCAAGTGAAATTTAAAATAGAAAAACAATAATATTAATGAGATTATTCGTATATAGACAACGTAACACGATCCGAAAAAAGAAAGAGACAAGCAAATCACAATGATATTATTTGATATCATTAAGGAAAGTAAAAAAGTTTAACATTAACTCAAAATCGTATGCTATTAGTTTCTCGCTATACACTAGTCGACAATGTTGTCAATATCGGCCGATACACGATACGTATCGGACGTATCGTATCGTATCGTATCGTATCGAGGGAAAAACGTGTTGTATCGTTGAATGTATCATTTTTTATAACTATCGGCGATATATAAGTAAGTATCGGTCGATACATATGTATCGGGCGTATCGTATTGTATCATCGATACATACCTTTTTTTTCAACTAAACAATGCCACTTTGTTCTTTTAACCCCCCAAAAAATTAAATAAGTTGAAGGAGTTTGTAAAAGGGATTTGGGACTTGGGACTTGGGACTTGGGATTTGGTTTAGCAAGGTTACGAGGGTTTTAAGAATTAAGAAGAAGAACTTACAAACAATTACAGCTTTGCTAGGGTTTCTAATTATGAACCAAATCACATACTCCTCTCTATTTATTCTTCTTCTTCGATTTAGGTGAGAGTTGATTTCCATTGATCGCAACCTCTTCTCTTTTTTTCATTTATTATTTTCTTCCTTTGTTTCTTATTCCCAACAAATTTATTTATTTATGTGTGGATTTATTTATTTATGTGGGGGCTAGTGTCCTGGCTATGATTATTGTATATATTATTAAATATTGTGTTTAATAGAAAATTGACCATAATGACTACTGAGAATATTATTATATTTCAGTTAATGGGTTCAATTACTTATTCTTTATTCCTTATTTTTTTACTGTTAATACAGAATGCTAAGACAAAAAGATTTTGTGTATGATCATTGCATGCAAGTTGGTGAAGGGAAAAATAAAACGCTGAGATTGCTAAATAATTATTGTGTTTTCTATATTATTTTTAGATATTACACACGTATTTTAGTGTATATAAAATTATTTATATAATTATTAAAAATTAAAATGCATATTACGATACGATACACATTTTTAAGAAAACGATACGATTCCGATACACATTTTGACAACCTTGCTAGACGGTACAGCCATCTCCCCCCACAGCAACTACACAACCAACAAAAGAAAGCAAAGGAGAGAGAACAAAGTTGAATGGTCATTTCAAATATTTAAAAACAAACAAAAAAATTGTCCAGCAAAACCCTAATATAAATTAAATATTTGAACCGGCTAATTGCGTTTTCTGACATCAATCTCAATGGCGGCCACCTCTATGGAAATGTCAATAATGCACAAGCAATACTGATGCGTGAATCTGCACCAGATTTATCGCAATCAGGCTTTCCTGATGCTATAGCGATTGGTTCCCGAAAAGTGAGTATATTTTGTAACCAGTGTGCTTTGGGAGAGTATGGAGTGTCAAGATGGTGAGATTTTTTTTGCAGAACCTACTGGTAAAACCACAATACAACTTATAAATCTGTGGAGTTTGTAGAAGCATTCAGCATTGGTTCCAACTTAACACTTTCTTTGAAATCCATTTCTCCTTGTTTCAGTGTCACCAAATCATATGTCTGGGAAGGGATGGAAGGCCAAAGACTGGGTTCGACCCATGGCTCGTGTAGTCTGGTGACGGCTCAAGCGATATGGTGGACCATGCCGTTGCCATGGTTTTCGGTCAGAGCGGCAGCAGTAACTACGTTCGCATACAGGCAAATGGATCAAACGTGGGTCGTTGTGGCGCCAACGTAGATTCCGACCCTAGCCCTAACAAGGTAAAACTGCTAGTAGGAATAGCTGACGAAATGTTGAAACAGAAAAATGTAGAATCTGTGCTCTTTGGAGGTAAGAGGATGGGAGAGCAGAGTAATTTGGAGAAACTCGACTGGTTTGCCAGAGAACTTGTGTTGGAACATCAGAGGAGGAGTCGCCGAATAGCTCCCATTGTTGCATTCAAGCAAGCTGCCCCAAAACCCACCTAGACAATTGTCGATCAAGTCTCAAATTCTTTTTTCTTTTTCGAAATCGGAAGAGAGTTGGAATTAGGAAAGAAAACAAAATAGAGGGATAAAAAGTAGTATAGCAGCTTTTACTTTTAAAAGAGAAGATAGGAAGTGAAGAGGTGGTCAGCGAATTGAGTGAAAAGGACACTGGACTGTAAAAAAGGTGGATGATCTTGGTGGGATTCTTTGTCTGCTAGAGGACAGGCATTGTGGTGTCCACTCCACTTTCTACCATTGCAAAGGCAAATTATATATACTTTGCAGGTCAAAGAACAGGAATGGCATTTGAATAATTTCATTTTAATTGAGAACTTCAGGGGTGGTGAAAAATTGTTTCTTTGTTTCTTTTCTTTGGCCACACATATTCATCCTAGTCCTCAAGAAACTAGAGTGTGGGTAATGGGCTATACTTTGTGAAGATACTCCAGTGTGATATAGCCAAACTTCTTCGTCTTAACTTTGACAATTAATTCTCCTTTGGATGGCATTAAAAAAAATCATGTCTGGAGAACCACAATACTGGTCACTATATCATTCCTGTCCACAGCGTCAAACCACAGACTCGACCAGCATCTTCAACAAGCTCCTTGCCAACACGATATATAGAAACCATATACATCTGCCCAAAATGGAATACTGATAGCATCTCTTCCACATTATTTGACACAATTGTTCATGTTTCGGTCTTTATTTTTTTGCTCAGCAATTGAAAAAATTAAAAGATTGTGGCCAAGAGAGATGACAATGTGCTGTTTCACCTGGCACATCAGCATGTGTACCGGAATCCAGTAGCTCCAAAATGTAGATAAGGCTGTCTGCAGTCTTACCTCTTGTTGGAATTTAATGAGAATTATATGTTTGTATTAGAAGAAAGGAAGAAGTGAGAAAAAAGAGGAGATAAGTTGGAGAAGACAAACTTGTTTTTAGAGAGAGAAGTGCTATTTTTATTCGACAGAGTACATACTTAAAACATGGGTGATGGGATACATTTATGTGCTCAGATTTTTCTACTAATTAGACACATTAGTCGCCCTATAAAGTAGGTACAATAACTAGACTTTAGGATCACTTAGGGACACATTAAAGGCACATTAATTATCCCTACAACAGCCCCTACAGCAGCTATGCATTAATTTTAACACTCCCCCTTAATGCATTTGTTGAACACCCATCATTTCTCTAAGAAATTGAATCTTGCCCTTGGGTAGAGCTTTGGTGACGATATCCGCAACTTGCTCTTCGGTCTTGATATATTTGAGTTGAATCTCTTCATCCTCCACGGCCTCTCTAATGAAATGATGATTGATTGCAATATGCTTGGTGCGACTATGGTAGACGGGATTCTTTGTCATGGCAATCGCGGATTGGTTGTCACAAAGTATTGGAGTAGCATCTCCTTACTTTTCACCAACAGCCTCCAAAATTCTTCTTAGCCACATCGCTTATAAAGTTGTCAATGATGCCGACACATATTTGGCCTCGGCAGATGATTGCGCTACCGTTTGTTGCTTCTTTGATGCCCATGAAACTTCTCCGGAGCCAAGAGAAAATACATACCCGAAAGTACTTCTCATGTCATCAATAGAACCAGCCCAATCACTATTACAAAACCCAAGTAACTTTATCTCAACATTCTTCTTATACATGATGCCAAAATCAGAAGTTCCTTGGATGTACCTCAACACTCTTTTTGCAGTCCCAAAATGAATTTGACTCGACTTGTGCATGTACCGAGACAATAAACTAGTAGCATAGATGATATCCGGCCTTGTAGCTATCAAGTACAACAAACTTCCAACCAAAGTTCTATAAATAGATGCATCAACATCTTTGCTTCCATCTTCTTTCAATAATTTTTCATTAACCACCAAAGGTGTAGCCACCGATTTGCAATTCATCATTTTGAATTTTTCAAGAAGGGTTTTAGCATACTTCTTTTGGCAAATAAAAATACCATTTAGAAAACTCAAATCACTCATTTCATAATTTTTCATCATGTCACTTTTGAAATCTTCAATAATTTTTTCATCACTATCGGTAAACACCAAGTCATCAACATAAAGAGAGACAATAAGAATACATGTTGTCCCGCTTCTTTTGATGTACAAGGTTGGCTTGCTTTTACTTCTTTGAAAGCCTCTTTCATTGAAGTATACATCAATCTCACTATACCATGCTCGGGGAGCTTTCTTCAAGCCATACAAGGCCTTTTTTAGCTTGTATACCTTCTCTTCCTCACCTTTCATCACAAATCCTTGAGGTTGGTCAATGTACACCGCTTCATTTAACACACCATTCAAGAATGCAGATTTTACATCAAGTTGATACAAAAACCAACCTTTTTGAGTGGCCATGGCAACAAGTGCTCTAATTGTGTCAAGCCTTGCCACGAGGGCAAATGTCTCTTGAAAATCAATTCCGTATTGTTGAGAATACCCCTTTGCTACAAGTCTTGATTTGTTCTTTTGGATTGGGCCACCCGAATTAACCTTGCTTTTGTAAATTCACTTCACACCAATGACCTCTTTATTTTTAGGCCTCTCCACTAATTTCCAAGTCTTGTTCTTCTCAATAACCTGAATTTCTTCTTCAATTGCAGGCTGCCAGACTTTTTTATTTTTAGCATCTTCAAAGGTCTCCGGTTCAGCTCCACAAAAATTACATCTAGCATACACATCATTTAGACTTCTTCTTCTTGGAGATGGGGATTTTGAGCTTGATGGAGAACTTGAGGATGATTGTGGACTTGCATTTGGAGACATTTGAGGAACTTCTACATCTTCCTCTTCATCTCCTTCAACGCTTTGTGATTCTTCATTAAAGGTGATAACTTGATTTTGGGATTTTTTTTCTTTCCAATCCCAAAAAGCTTTCTCATCAAAAATGAAATCTCTATAAATAAGCACTTTGTTCCTCTTCAAGCTAAATAGTCTATAGCCCTTTGATTTTGAGCTATACCCCATAAAGATGCATTTTTTACTACTTTCATCAAGCTTGTGTCTCACTTCTTTAGGGATAGGAGCAAAGCAAATACGACCAAACACCTTCAAGTGGTTCACAGATGGTTTTATTCCACTCCATGCCTCAAATGGAGTTTGATTTTCTATGGTCTTTTTAGGGCATCTATTCATCAAATAAACCGACCTATACACCGCTTCGGTCCAAAAAGTATATGGCAGCCCTTTCTTATGTAAGATGAATTTTGCCATTTCCCCAATGGTTCTATTCTTCCTTTCTGCCACTCCATTTTGTTATGGAGTATATCCAACCGTTAGTTATCTTTCCATGCCAATATCTTCACAAAACTTATCAAACTCCTTAGAGTTGTATTCTCCACCTCTATCACTTCTCAAAATTTTCAAGTAGTGACTACATTATTTTTCAACTATTTTGTGAAATTTTTTAAAAATGTCATAAACATCTGATTTTTGCCGCATAAAATACACCCAAGTCATCCTTATAAAATCATCAATAAAGGTAATTAAGTATTTGTTACCGGCATGAGAAGTGTTCTTCATTGGTCCACACACATCGGTATGAACAATCTCAAATGGTGCTTTAGCTCTCCATGCTTTCTCCTTTGGAAAAAGGCTCTCGGTGGTGCTTTCCAAGAGCGCATCCTTCACAAACTCGATTTAATTCTTGGATGCTCAGTAGTCCGTAAACCATGCTCTTTTGATGCAAATTCTTCATGCTTTGAAAATTCAAGTGACCATATCTTCTATGCCAAAGCCATATGTCGTCAACCACATTCATCTTCAAGGCCACATTCTTTGAGTATCGAAAAGTGAGAGGAAAACTTATATTCTTTTCCATCTTGATTTTTACAAAAACTTGGCTTCTCCCCCTTTTGTCAAAAATTATGCACAAGTCTTCTTCAAGGAGAATAGTGTGCCCATGTTCTGCAAGTTACCCAACACTCAACAAATTCTATTCTAAATTCGAAACTAGTAACACATCTCGGATATACTTTGTTCCTTTCTCCGTCTCAATGGCTATAGTACTCTTGCCCTTTGTTTGGACTAAGGCACCATTACCTATCTTCACTTGAGAGTTAGAAGAAGTATCCATAGAGGTAAAAATATTTTGATCTTCGGTCATGTGATTAATACACCCACTATCAAGAAACCACAAATTATTTTTTTTCTCCGATGAACTTTGACAAGCAAAAAACATATTCCCCTCACATTCTTGTTCTTCGGTGAAGTTAGCTTGTTAGTTGTTCTTGTGCCAACAATCTTTTCCAACATGCCCAAATTTCTTTCAATTGTGACATCATAGCTTTCCTCGGAACCAACAATCTTTGTCAATATGGCTACTTCTCTTGCAAATACTACACTTTTGTTGATTAAAACTTTCATTACTTTCTCTTCTTTCAAAATTATTTATACCTCTTCCTTGAGTGTTTCTTCGTCTTCCTCTTCCATGTCTTCCACCTCTTGAAGATTCACCTTTGGGTTGATCAAAACATAGTCTGGCCCCAACATTGAGCTTAGATTGAAAGGCACTCTCAACAGATTTTTCAGAGTGTCTACTCAACCTTTGTTCATATGTTTTAATGGAACCCATCAATTCTTCAACACTCAAAGAGGCTATTTCTTTTGTTTCTTCAACAATGGCAACAATGGGGTCATACTTTTCCCGCAAACTAATCAAAAAAATTTCAACAATCCTTTGATCAGAAAGTTGTTCCCCATATGTTTTCATTTGATTCACAATCTCCATTAATCTAAAGAAATAATCTTTCAATATCTCCACATCCTTTATCTTCATATTCTCAAAATCTCTTCTTAAGGACTGAATTTTAATAGCCCTTACCTTCAAAGTGCCTCTGAATTCTTTTTGTAAAATATCCCAATCCTCCTTTGCTTTATTTGCTTTGTTGATTCTTGGAAATATTGTTTCAACTACCCCTGTTGAATTATGCTTAAAGCTTTTGCATCTTTCTTCTTGTGCTCCTTTAACTTTTGCTTTTGAGCTTCCAGCAAAGCCGTGATATCCTCCGATTTGTCAAACCCATCTTCAACATACTCCCATAAATCAAATGAAAGGAAAATGGTTTTCATTTTTACTGAAAAGAAATCATAGTTCTCTCCATCAAAAATTGGAATGAAGGGTTGTTGGGTACCCATTTGGTTGCTAAAACTTGCCATAAATTTTCTGTATCTTTTTGTCGGATTTGTTTTCTGATCAGCAAAGAAAATATACCCAGCTCTTGATCTGAACAGGGCTCTGATACCACTTTGTTGGAATTTAATGGGAACTATATGGTTGTATTAAAAGAAGTGAAGAAGTGAAGAAAAAACAGGAGATAAGTTGGAGAAGAAAAACTTGTTTTTAGAAAGATAAGTGTTGTTTTTATTCAGCAGAGTACATACTTAAAACATAGGTGATGGGATACATTTATATGCTCAAATTTTTCTACTAACTAGACACGTTAATTGCCCTACAACGTAGGTACAACAACTAGACTTTAGGACCACTTAGGCACACATTAAAAGCACATTAATTATCCCTACAGCAGTCCCTACCGCAGCTATGCATTAATTTTAACACCTCTGCCAAACCCTTCCATGTTCACTCTAGGTATGAAAAATTAATAAGAGTTTGCTAATTATAAATACACAGTAATTGAGATAGATTTCTAATTTGTTATTTTTATATTATTTATTAAATATGGCAGGTGATTTGTCTTCGTATGATATCATATTATGTTTGTGAAATGTGCATACGAATTAAGACTCTCTACAATTTTTTTTGGATTTAAATCAAAAGATAGAGGTTTCTTTACATCATAGAAAAATCATACAAACACTTAAAAAACACTTAAAAATGAAAGAGTGAAAGAGAGATAATACCTTCATACATATTATCAATATGGACGAGGATAAGATAGATATCCTATTTTAATAGATCAAAATAATATAATACCAATGAGGATAAGATAAAGGAATCACCACTCCTTTGAAATCAATTATCAACTAAATATCAATATGAATGAGGATGAGACAGATATCCTATTTTTCTACTCGTTGTAGACCTGTAGTTCACACTTCCGCCAACGTAAGTTAATGCATGTGTGGGTGAGAAAGTGGGCTGTCTTATATAAATGGTCAATTTTATTTTTTAAACAAAAGAAGAATTAAAAGAGTAAATTAAACTAATAATCACAAACTCATGTTTAACACTGGATGATTATTCACCAAAAAAGAACTGTGGGTACCCTGAATTTAGCATTATAGGCCTGGATGAGTAGCCTCGACTTAGGGGCCCAAAGCCCAGGCCCATCACCTTTTGTATTGATCCGATTACTCCACGATCCCATGAAGAGAAGTTGTGGGGGAGCGCGATCCCATGTAAGAAAGTTACAGGGGAGATGGCTAATAAGGAGGAACCCATCACCCCCATCAACCAACATATACATGTATAAATTAAACCCTAAGTCCGGGGAAAAGGACAAGTTGTATTCTCTGTACCTTTTCTTCAGAATATAGAGAAATAACACTGACTGTACCATCGTGGACGTAGGCACATCTTTGCTGAACCACGTATACTTGTTGTTGTGTGATTGACATTTTATTTATCTTTTCTTGGTTATTACCTCTTTCATATTTATTTGTGTTGCATAATAATTGTCACCACAATTGGCGCCGTCTGTGAGAAGCGTTCATCTTTCCCTGAGAAGAGCCCACGCCGAGAAAAAATCTAAGCTGTCTGGTCACAGAAGCAACGCTCCTCAAGCAGGAGATATTCAGGAGCCACCTGCTCCTCGCAGGATTAGGTCTGAAGTCCGACGTTCAGATCAAGGGGCTCGCTTAGAAAGGCCAGCCTCAGAAGAAAGTCAAGGACCAGCAAGGTCCACGCAGATATCTAGATTGATCGATGCATACGAAGCAAGGTTCCACGAGCAGAGGGAGTCTTCTCGCAGATATGAGGCTGAGAATGCTCGCTTGAAAAGAAGACTGGAAAAACTGGAGAAGGAACTATGTCCTGATACCAGGAGACGCCCCTATCGCACTCCTAGCCCTCAGGCGAGCAAATCTCGCAGCCGAGGAAGGAGCCCTAGGCGGAAATATCGAGGGGACGAAGGTGGGGACTCAGACGACGACCTCCGTGAACAACTAAGAAAAGCTCGCCGCTACCAGAGCCCTGCTCGCAGCGACGACAACATACGGAACCTGGTCCGCAGAGAGATGGACCAACATCCAGCTCATCGCGGCACCAGGTCGACCAGAGAACTCGCCAAGAGAGCCCTCAAGACCCAGATGAAATCACCCTTCACGAGGGAAATTGAAGAAGAAGAGGCTCCCAAAAAGTTTGCCATTCCAAGGTTCAAGATTTACGACGGGAAGACTGATCCCATTGATCATGTCAGGCAGTACCGGCAGGCTATGACCCTCTGGAATCACCGAGATGCACTGATGTGCCGTATATTCCCCTCGAGCCTTCATGACATGGCCCAGAAATGGTTCGAGAAACTCACTCACCGATCCATATGGAATTTCAAATCCCTGGCCGAGCTCTTTACGACCCGGTTCATCACCAGCAGCTCCCATCCCAAAAGGATGGATGCTCTATTAACAATGAAGAAAACGCCTCAGGAGACACTTCGAGACTACGCGAAGAGGTACTAGGAGTTATTCAACGAGGTCGATGACTGTGCGGAAGAAGTGGCAGTGGCTTCATTCAAAATTGGGCTACCTAGCTCTTCCCCCCTTTACCAGTCCTTGACAAAGAAGGAAGCTACGACCATTGATGACCTGATGGCCCGGATTGAGAAATACGCAAAGGTGGAAGATGTCACCCGCCTTAACGTAGGAGAAAACGGTCGAGCCAAGCTCACTACCAAGGGAAGTGAGAAAGTTGAGAACCAGAAAAAAGGAGGAAAGAGTGGGGGCAAGAATGGCTCCAAAAATGGAGGGAACCCTGACGTTACAAAATCGTTCCAGGCGGTCAACACCGTCTTCAAAGAACCAATTTACAAAATTCTCGCGAAGATCAAGGATGAGCCTTTCATCAAATGGCCCCAAAAAATGGGAGGAGACCCCTAGAAAAGAAACAATGCATTAAGATGCACTTTCCACAAAGAGGGAGGGCATAAGACCGAGCACTGCAAGGCTCTTAAGTCCCACCTCGAGGCGTTGGCCCAATCCGGGCATTTGAATGACTTTGTGGAAAAGAAGGTAGAAAGAGTGACTGACCACAAAGAGGCGAAACCTGATAACGTATTGGAAGATGACGCCGGACACGAATTCCACGAAGTATCTGATGTTAAGCAAATCCAAGGTAACTTAGCTCGAATGGAGGTAAAGAAACTGACAGCGATAATGCAAGCTTTTCAGATTGATCCAGCAAAATCATAGTCAGGGAAACGTTGGCGAGCAGAGGACATCAACTACAACAAGCACATTGTTTTCACGGATGAAGATCTTGTGGGAGTAAGGACCCCACATCATGATGCCTTAGTCATTACACTCAGGATAGCCAACTTTGACATCGACAGGCTGCTTGTCGACCAAGGAAGCTCATCCGAAGTAATGTACATTGACCTGTTCCGAAAATTGAAGTTGAACATCGCCGACCTAAAGGGAACCACTATCCCTCTGGTCGGCTTCGCTGGGAAGATGACAATGCCTCTGGGCAAAGTAGTACTGCCAGTGCGCGCTGGAAATGTTTCCAAAATGATCGAATCCTTGGTGGTCGACATTGATTCACCGTATCAAGCCATCCTCGACAGGGGATGGCTTCATGCAATGAAGGCAGTCTCCTCGACCTACGACCAGAAACTCAAATATGTCATCGAGCGGGGAGTGATGGAGATACATGGCGACCAAGCGATGGCAAGAAAGTGCTTCATAGCGGCCATCCGACCAAAGCCAGAGAAAAGAGTTGTTCAAACCAGCGAGAAGGTGGAGGAAGGTGCAATTCCTTCCAAATAGCAATTAAAATATGGAAGGCCTGGAGTGGAAGAGACCAGACTCCTCCCCTCCGAGCGCGTCGTCGAGGACCTGGTAGAAGTGTCGGCTAAAGAAGGCGCCAATAGCAGAATCTTCCTGATCGGAACCTCACTCACTGACCAAGAGCAAAAGGATTTATCAACCTTACTCAGAAGCAACATAGATGTTTTCGCTTGGGAACCCTATGAGCTGCCAGGAATCGATCCCAATATGGTCTGCCATCAGTTGCACGTCGATCCCACATTCAAGCCGATAGCGCAGAAGGCACGACGAACTACCCCCGAGAAGGCCAGAGCAATAGAAAAAGAAGTAAGAAAACTACTGGATGCAGGGTCCATACGGGAAGTTTAATTCCCCAAATGGTTATCCAACCCAGTGGTAGTTCCAAAAAGCAACGGGAAGTGGAGAGTTTGCATAGACTTCACTGACCTCAACAAAGCCTACCCCAAGGATAGCTTCCCTCTTCCAAAAATAGACCAACTAGTAGACGCCACCGCAGCTCACGAACGAATGAGTTTCCTGGACGCATACTCAGGCTATCACCAGATTCCCCTGTATGCCCCATATCAGGACAAAACGGCATTTATCACGACGGTTGGTTTATACTGTTACAAGGTCATGCCTTTTGGGCTAAAAAATGCAGGGGCAACCTATCAGCGGCTAGTTACTAAAATGTTCAAGAATCAAATGGGAGACACAATGGAGGTCTACATCGACGACATGCTCGTCAAGAGCAAGGAGAAGGAAAATCACCTCTCGGACCTATCAAGTACCTTCGAAATCCTCAGGAAGTACCGAATGAAACTCAACGCGAGCAAGTGTTCCTTCGGTGTCCAGTCAGGAAAGTTTCTTGGGTATTTGGTCAGCAAGCGAGGCATAGAAGCTAATCCGGACCAGATTGATGCAATCAAAAGAGTGCAACCTCCTCGCACAATCCGCGATGTACAGAAGCTCACTGGAATGCTCGCTGCTCTAAATCGTTTCATTTCTAAATCCTCCGAGAGATGCAAGCCCTTCTTCCAACTCTTAAAATGCAGCAAAATAGTAGAATGGACCCCAGGTTGCTCACGAGCATTAGACGAGCTCAAGTCCTACCTAAGCTCCCCACCACTGCTTGTCATACCACAGCAAATGGACTCTTTGTACCTCTACCTCTCTGTATCCAGCCATACTGTCAGCTCAGCGCTAATGTGTGAAGTTACAGGGATTCAACATCCAGTCTATTACACGAGCAAAACCTTATTAGATGTCGAGCAGCGCTACCTACCATTGGAAAAGCTCGCATTCGCCCTAGTAATGGCCTCGAGGAAACTGAAGCATTACTTCGAAGCTCATACGATCATCGTCCTTACATCACACCCCCTCAAGGCTGTCCTAAGGAAGGCAAATTTGTCGGGCAGACTATCTAAATGGTCAGTCGAGCTCGGCCGATTTGACATCCAATTTCAACCAAGGACAGCTATCAAGGCTCAAATCCTTGCTGATTTCATAGCTGAATTCACAGGCGAAGAACCCTTCAACCAGCCTAAGCCAACAGAACAAAATAACCAGGCTGCAGGGGAAAGCTGGAAACTATTCGTTGATGGAGCCTCCAACTCAAAGGGGGCAGGAGTAGGAATTATTCTCATCACTCCAGAAAATACAGTCCTTGAGAAAGGAATCAGGCTGGGATTTGCAGCCTCCAACAGCGAAGCAGAATACGAAGCCTTAATAGCAGGTCTCCAAAAGGCGCAAACTCTGGGAGCAAAGCATTTGCAGGTATTCAGAGATTCGCAACTAGTTTCCAATCAGATAAGTGGAGACTATAACGCGAAGGATGAGAGAATGGCAGCCTACCTCTCCTTGGTAAAAAACTTAATGACGAACTTTGAGGAGATCAACATCCAATAGTTTCCCAGGGGGCAATACAGCCACGCTGACGCCTTAGCAGCCCTGAGCTCAGCAGTTGATTCTAGCCTTAAAAGGATCATCCCTATCGATTTCCTCAGTTGCCCAAGCATTTAACCTAACTGCGAGCTGACAAAGGCAAAACCAATACTCCAATTAGAGTCAGCCCCCAGCTGGATGGATCCCTTGAGAGACTATTTAAAGAACGGAACTCTCCCAGAGGATAAGAGGACTGCCCACCATATAAGAGTCAAAGCTGCTCGCTTTCACTTATCCACGGGAGGCGACTTGTATAAAAGATATTTCTTCGACCCCTACCTTAGATGCGTCCACCCAGGCGATGTCAAGGCAGTGCTTCACGAGCTTCACGAAGGAATCTGCGAGAGTCACGTCGGAGGAAGGTCTCTAGCCTTCCGAGCAATGAAGGAAGGTTATTGGTGGCCATATATGCAAAAGGACTCCGCAGTATATGTCCGCAAATGCCTAAAATGCCAACTTCACGCTCCCATGGTCCACTAGCCCGCCAGCGAGTTAAAATCCCTGACCAGTCCCTGGCCCTTCGCCCAGTGGGGAATGGACATCGTGGGACCACTACCCACCGCTGTCGGCAATCGCAAATACCTGTTGGTTGCAACTGATTACTTTACCAAGTGGATCGAGGCAGAACCACTGGCGAACATCCGAGATGCTGATATGATGAGGTTCATATGGAGATATAATCACTCGATTCGGGATCCCCAGAACCATCATCACTGACAATGGAACACAGTTCGAGAGTGGCCCTTTTCAGGACTTCTGCGACAAACACGGGATCAGGCACCACTTCAGCTCTGTGGCCTGCCCTTTAAGCAACGGACAAGATGAGGCTTCCAATAAGACAGTGATCGCTGGATTGAAGAAGCGGTTAGAGCGAGCAAAAGGCGCGTGGACAACCGAGCTACCGCATATCCTATGGGCGTTCAGAACGACTCCTAGGCGAGCCACAGGAGAAACGCCATTCTCACTAGCATATGGTATGGAGGCGGTCATCCCACTAGAAGCAGGATTGCCTACAATGAGATCCGACCTTGTCGAGCAGGGTCAGAACGATCAGGCTTTGCTCACTGAACTCGACTTGGCCGATGAGCGCAGGGAACTTGCCCTAGTAAAACTATCGAGCTATCAGCAACAGCTCACGAAGCACTACAGCAAAAGGGTCAATCCGAGGAAATTCGAAGTTGGGGACTATGTTCTAAGAGAGGTCCTGGGCAACACAGTGAAGCCATCAGATGGTAAACTGGGCCCGAACTGGGAAGGACCTTATAAGATAATTAGAGACGACCTGCAAGGTGCCTATCATTTGAAAATGATGGAGGGCAGAGAGATACCACGAGCATGGAACGCAACTAATCTCAAGAAATTCTATTTTTAGGAGTTCTATTGTTAGATCTTTTATTGTATTCATTATGTGAAAGGATAGTTCATTTCTCAATTCACCAATGAAAATCTCTCAGTTGATCACTCTCTAATCAGTAACAGTTATATCTTATTACACATCCCTTCCAAATTACAGGCATAATGGTCGATATAGCAGGGGAACACCCCTCCTCAGGTCATCGTCATGAAGCACGACAGACCTCTTAGCATTGCCCATGGCAATATATGAAGCCTTACAGAGTATTCTTAGGCATCAAACCTACTTTGGTTAAACAAAATCCTGACCGGATGAAGACATCCAATACCAGGTGTGTCCTCTCCAATTTCGCTACTTAGGCTTAAGGGAGTGTGACGACACGACCTAAAAGGTAAAGGGAGGGCACAATGGTATTCTTATACTGGACTGGGCGGACACTCACATGACAAAATAAAAAGGATTGTGAAGCTGCAAAATTATAAAAGGATTGGATGAACATGTTTAGTTGGCAAAATTGCCCAAAACTCGAATTTCTCATTAATCTTTTATATTTATAAACAATGATAGTACATGTTTAGTCGGCGAAGCTCGCCCAAAGCATTTACAATAATTAAAAACAAAATCTCAGAAGGTGGAAGCCTCCGAGCAAGATAATCAGCAACTTTAGCTCTCCTTCCATCATCAGGAGCAGGGGCGAGCTCCTCCACGACCTCATTTGCGTCCAATTCCAATAATCGCCGGGGAATAGAATCAATGGGTATCCATCGATCATCCCGCCTGAATGGATTGGGCATTAGAGTATAGCAGGACATCTCGTTTCGATACCACAGCGTCGAGTTCCTCGGGACCTGCAGCTCTTTGAGGGCACTCAACCACCCCCTGATGAAGGATAACTCTTCAAACTCTGATAGTCTCGTCGGAGCTTCCAGCCAGTCTTGATCATAGCCATCGGACCACACTTGTCGAGGACCGTTCTTGAACAAATTCCGTAGACGGGTGACGTCCCTCTGGAGCCCAACAGCAGTCACATAAGCTCGCTGAACATCGCCGCGCAGCTCCTCCATTTCCCTCTCACGCTGTTCCTCGACTTCCCTATTCCTACCCCTGGCACTCCTACCAGCACGCGGGAGGGGAGGCCGAGTAGCTCGCGACGAAGAAGAGCCTTGTAGGACTGCCGAAGCGATGCTCGGCGAATGCTCCTTAAGCTTCGAGACCTCCCGCCTCAGGTCTTCATTCTCCCGCTGCAGAAACTCCCCAACTTGGTTGATCTCGGTGGCCTCCAGTAACTTCGCTGTCAGCTCGCTAACTTCTTCTTGCACTGAAGCACCGATCTCTTCCATTTCCTGGAGCCTGTCCTTTAACTTGTCCACTAGCTCGGACTGATCCTTATATTTCTGGTTCCTTGACTTAGCAAACCTGCAAAGCCTAGCAAAGGCCTGGCGAACTGCAGGGCTTGCATTAGGACCAAGAGTCCTACCTAGTTGGGAGGTAACAGGAATATAGTCATCCACATCAACCAACTACAAATAAAAGAAAGAGAAAAGGAAGAGATTAGCATAAACAAAAATGAAGCCTTTTCATTGATAATGAACGATGTTACATTAGAAAAAAAATAAAAAATTACAAAGAAGCCCTATCAATTAGCAACCTCGGGTGGCCCAGAGGTGGATGGACCCTTGTCCTTATCAGCGTCAGCAGGAGCATTACCCTCTGCAGGGATGTCCACTGCCCTCTCGACCAAAGGAGCATCAGTAGAAGTCGCCTGAGAGACAGGATTGGTGCCTTCAGCAGTTGGGGCTGGGTCATCATCTACGACTGGCTTTGGCCGTGGATCGTGCTCGTCAAAGAGGGGGGATGCAACGTCCATCCCAGCAGCCACGAGAGCCTTATTCCACCCTTTCTTGAAGTTCAGACGGCTGATATAGCCTATCTGAACCTCAGCATCCTCATACGCAGCAGCCCAGCCAGAGTTGTATGAATCTTCCTTAAGAGTGGCTGCCTGGGCTTTCTCTGCCTCCAGTTGCTCGGCCAGAACCCTATTTTTCTCTGCAAGGTCTATCTTGCTCGAGCATACCAGGTCATACGCCTTCCTCAGCTTGCCAAGCTCCCTGACAGCATCATCTCTCTCGCGAGTAGAATTAACAAGAGCCAAGGAAGATGAAGCTCGAGCTGCATCAGCAGCCTTCAGATCGGCCTCCAGCTGAGAACCCCTAGCTACCAGAGCAGATTTTTGCTGCTCCAGATCACCATTCCTTCTCACCAGCTCGTCGCGAGAGCGATAGAGCACAGCGAAGTCGGTCACAAACTGCAAAGAACAAGGAAAGGATCAGGAAGAAGAAACCATCAAAATTGGTTAAAAGAAATTGAGAATTAGAAGAGAAACTTTACCAAGGCGAGCCTCTGGCTAGCCTGCAGAGCCAACTGATCGGACCGCAACGCCCTCTCGCGATCTGCAGGAAGAACTGCTCTCTCGAGCAGCGCAGGGGCAAGCTGAGGAGAGGCGGCCACCGAAGCCCCCTCGAGCAAGGCAGACACTGGGACCAGGGCTTGACCAGTTTTGGTCCTTGATTCCACCTTCCTCCTCTCCTCCTCTTTTTCCCTCTCCCTCATCTTTCTCTCCTCCACTTTCTTCCTATCCTCCTCCTTTTTCCTCTCTCTCTCTCTCGCCTGCTCCTCCTCTCTCTTCTTCTTCTCTTTCTCCTGAGAAGAAGGCCGAGAACCAGTAGCTATGGCCCCAGAGGCAGTCTTCGGTTTCTTGGACCTCTGTGCAAAGAGCACGTCATCATCATCATCATCATCTCTGATCAAATTCTTCCTGGGAGGCATTTCTTCACCAGAACTGCTGGTAGTGCTCGACGAGTCTTGAGTCTCGGAATCCCCTTCAGATGAACTGCTACTGTCAGCACTCCCTGCACCCAAATTACTCACAACGACTGCAGGATCACTCTCCGAGCTTCTCTCTTCTTCGTCCAACTGGATGGGCTTGGCCGAAATCTCTTCGAAAGAGTCAAAGTCTGGAACACTATCTACAGGTCGGGCAATGAAGCTGGAGCCTGTGTTCTTGTATTCAAGCAAAAAAGCAGCAGACCTAGGATGCTCGCCGTCACCCAGAGGCTCCCTAATATTCCAAGCTTTCACCAGTTCCGAGATACGAACCTCGCTGAGAGCAGGCTCCAAATTCTTTGTCCTCGCTGTGAAAGAAAAAGCAAAGAGAGGTTAGAAAAATCACAAGTCAGCGAAGGTTGAAACAATAATATGACATCTACCTATATATTTTTCCCCATAAAAGGGAACAGTGAACCTCTCAGACCTCGACCCTTCAAATTGGGGGGAGAGTTGCCAATTCCTAACAAGAAAACCTTCTTGCCAGTAGTCCTTATGGGAATCAGGTAAATTTACTACCAATACCCTATCAGGGCTCCTAGCCTTAAGGTACAGAACACCTGAACTCGTTCGAGAAAAGGAGTAACAAAAGCAGACCTCGGCAATCCCTAACCTTGTGTCGTACAACTGATTTATCCTATGCACGTCGTTCACTATTTTCCATACGTTGGGCGAACATTGTGCAGGCACAATACTAAAATAGCTAAAAAAATGCAGGAACAGATCATTAGGGGGAAAGGTAAGTCCCCCCTGGGAGAGCAACAAAATGTGAATCCAATGCGCATCCTCTATATCCCTAACGTTCCTAGGAGGCGAGGCGCAACACTCAATCTCTACCCACTCAAGAATGTTGTAGAATTTTCTAAACTCAGTGACTGACCTATTTCCAATCTTCGCCATTGGAAAAATACAAGAAAAACTATAAACCAAAGAGAAAATGAAAAAAGCACGAGAGACTTACAAGACAGAAGATCAGGTCAAATGGCGAAGAAGCAACGAAAGTAGAGATCGAAAATAGAAGGTACAAAGCGTAAGAGTTCTCAGAAGATAGAAGATTGCTGGAAAAGCTGAAGCGACAAAGAGAAATGTGCCTTATTCCAACAAGCCTTCAAGTCTAACCATAGCGCACGGATAGCGAAGCGGGTGCCGCCAAAGCAACGTCACAGTTTTCAAAGAAATCAACCATAATAGGTGATCATTTAAATTCATTGGACCCATAGAAATGGCCCAACAAATTTAGGGGCAATTGTGGGTACCCTGAATTTAGCATTATTGGCCTGGACGAGTAGCCTCGCCTTAGGGGCCCAAAGCCCAGGCCCATCACCTTTTGTATTGATCTTATTACTCCACGATCCCATGAAGAGAAGTTGTGGGGGAGCGCGATCCCATGTAAGAATGTTACAGGGGAGATGGCTAATAAGGAGGAACCCATCACCCCCATCAACCAACATATACATGTATAAATTAAACCCTAAGTCCGGGGCAAAGGACAAGTTGTATTCTCTGTACTTATTCTTCATAATATAGAGAAATAACACTGGCTGCACCATCGTGGACGTAGGCACATCTTTGCTAAACCACGTATACCTGTTGTTGTGTGATTGGCATTTTATTTATCTTTTCTTGGTTATTACCTCTTTCATATTTATTTGTGTTGCATAATAATTGTCACCACAAGAACATATATAGATCCATAACATAACCAATTATTCGTACATGAATACATGTTTACAATTCCAAACAGTTAACGATTTGCCAAACAATTAATGATTTGACGGACATTACTCAAGCACTTCGAATATTTTTGTGAAACCTTTAGATGCACTTAGATTCGAGAATCTTAAGATGTCATTCAGCATTTGCTCCGTAATTGGGTTCGGGTACTTTATCTAGTGTAGGTCATTTCTCATGTTCATATCTTATATTCTAATTGCTTGATTTTATTTCTGTTGTATTCATATGTTTTGTTTTTGATATACTTGAAAAATCCTAATAGATTTTTGTTTTTTTAAGAAAAAGTTTGAAAATTGAAAAAGATTAAATTTTTGATAAATATTTTGAAAAAGACAAAAAGATTTGTGTATTTTCTGTTTTCACCATATATGGATGAGCATTTAAGATATTCGAAATTACCTTTACATTTCATCCATTCATGAGAGTTTTTCATAGTGTTTTGAGACATGACTTTATTTCATTAGTGTGCTTAATAATGTGTGGATAACATTTTGTTGATCACTGATGATTACCTTCTACATGTTAAACTCTTTATCACCTTTATTGCAAACATGCATGGACTTTTTGAACACTGTACTTGCTTATCATGTGCAAATACGGTGTTCTCATATCAATCGTACTTAATAACAAACCAAATGTAGAAAGAGATAAGTTATTCTTGTAAGAACCATTGCCCGGATTACGTTTCCCAAAAAATATTGATATATGTTAAGGAATGGAAATGGGCTATGAAAGAGTAAAATTCTCTTTGAGTTAAAAGCCGTCACTTATAAAAAGAAGCCTAAAAGGATTAAAAGCACACAAAAACAAAATTGTCAGGGCCATTTATTTCATATTTATTGATACTTTGCTACATATGAGAATTATGTCATCTTTAAAATATTTGAGAGTAAATTCTTATATGTGTGAGATTTTGAGGGTGTTATAAAATAGAAGATTAATGGGTTTGCACAATCGACTCTCTTGAAAAGCATTAAATAATTTAACATTATTGATTTGAGAATCATTTAAATTCATGACATATTTCATGGCTCGAATCAATTTCATTTAAGTTCAACATTTGATGCCTAAGGTTGAAATGGATTTCTTTCTGTAGAAGTGTCTCATGACTTCATGCACTTATGTTATGAATGCTTATGTTGATTTTCTATGGAAAATGTTCACACAATTTCATTCATTTTTCACGATTCGGGTATTTTAGTGTTATTCCATGGTGACTATGTGTTTTTGTACCTATATGTAATTTTTATACTATATACTTTAAAAAAATTGAAATTTTCAAAAATAATTTTTATGCCTCTTGGATTATCATTGCATGTGCTTTATTGATTATATTTTTGAATATATCTTTAATTCTTCTTGTCATGCTTAGATTCAAACCCCTTGTCTATTAAGGACAAAAATGGAAAGAAAAAATTGAGAGGGAGTTATATTTTATTTAAAACTTGTAGGCATCACTGTATTTTTTGTTTCATGTATGTAGGCCTCTTTTTTTCTTTAATGATGATTTCATGGACGACACAAAATGAAGACAAATATGTCCAATGGGAGAAAAATTTCAGTTGAAGACAAAGTTCCAAATGTTGTTCGTTTTTGGGTTTGGGAGGACATTAGGATATATTGTCTTAGGGATTTTATTTTATTTTAATTTGATTTTTGACTTTTGCTTTGTACTGGAATAGCCAAAGGGAGAAAGTTGTAAGAGAAAGATTTTATAATTAATCATAACTTAGGCTTTTTGTTATTTTGGTGTATCCCGTTACAAATAAGAGTTTTAAGCCGAACATTACATCCGCATTGACTCCGTTGTCGTTCAACGATATGTTAGTGACCAAACACCATTTTCGGATTTGTCAATGACACTCTATGGTAGTATACAACTTCAGGTTGTGATTTCTCACATAAATTATAATCTGGGATGTCTTTTTTTATGTCGAGTTTTTTTTATTAAATGAATTATTTTTTTTATCTTTCATCTCGTTTAAACGATATTATGATCTCGTTAGAAAGAAATTATCATTTCATTAGGACCAGCTTTAAATGACATCAAATGAGAATCCACTATTTAACAGGCACACTCTCGTTGGAAGATCATTATAAGTATGTTAGAACAACAATGAGATCGTTTTAACGAGACCTAATCTATCTATAATAAAATTGGTATTTTCGTTCGAATGAGATGCCATTTTGGTTCGAGCAAAACTTGTAAAGTCCTAAAACAGCTAAACGCTTTGATACAAATTTGTAAACGCAAAATAATCCACGGGCGGTTTTAAACAAGAAATTCTAACACCAATTGTAAATTTTGAAGCAAATTTTAAACAAATTTATGTTTTTATCCTATACATGCATCTATATGATAAAACAAGTAAATCATTCAAGCATTCAACAAAGGCAAAGTTTTAGGAAAAAACCTCTTTTGGGTAAAGCCTTTTATTCACTTTAGAAATCTACAAGACAACCGACTTACAGACAACTTGATAACCGTCACAAGTATAATGCGTTAATTTTCATAAATCTTAAGTGAACAATTATGATCCTCGCAAGAATCACAAGACTGCAGTCCTTCGTCAGCCTCAACCATCGTCTTCAGCAGTGAGTCCACTCAGGTATAACAACTCATCCATAGAGATCCTCTCCACAAAGTGTATGCAAAGATATAAAACTTTATAGGGTTTAAATGAATTTACAAGAATAATATTAAATGATGTTTTGTTGTGAATTAAACAGTGTTTTACCACACAAAAAGGTGAAGAACTTTTGTAAAAGTTATGCATAAACGGAGTTGGAAAAAGTCTTAAACATTCTGAATACGAAATAGGTTTTTATACAGAAATTAAGGCGGTGCATCGTTCGAACGATATGAAGAAGTCGTTCTAATAAGATATCGTTCTTATTCGAATGAGAGTTCATATCAATTCTAACGATGTAAGAATAACTAAAAAGTTAGCTTCGTTAGATCCATATTTAAAGGAGGCTATCAAACAAGTTATCAAACGACCTTACAAAGTTGTTTAAATGTCGTAGGGAAGTCATTTGAATGAGCTCAATGAAAATTAAAACTCTGCCTACAGTAAACCTCAGAAAATATATTTTTCTTTTTCGAAAATAAAAAGCCCTATTCGTTTTTTACAAAAATTAAACATTCCAAAATATAATTCCCTAATTTAATCCAAACTCTAAATTTCTTTATACCTTATCGGGATGTTGATAAGTCTTCAAACTTGGAGATGCTTGAGTTTGTTTCATCTTGACGGCGTGTGACGATTTGTAACGAGATATGCCGAACTAGCCTAAAGCTATGCTATGAATAATGTTGGAAAATTGTTCTTACAAGACTGCTGCCGAATTTTTTTTGTTTTTTTAAAAGAAACCCTATTTTGTTCATATTTTCTCAAGATTTTTGGCAAAAATGATTTTTCAATACCTGTTCCAAAAGTGTTCATCATTTTTTTTCAAAACATGTTTTTGTTTTCCGAATCATACATCCTTCTATATGATTTATTGAGTTTATGAAACCCTATTTTCCATGCCTACATCAAACCCTGGTAGAGATCTGCTCTACGGTTGAATTTCATGGAGTTGTGACTCTAAGACTTAGAAGATAGGTTTTTGCAATCTTAAGGTTGGACGGTCGACACCAAAGTAATATCACTTCCTGTGAGTGGTGTTGGACTGCATCACATTATGTAGAATATTTAAAGACCCTATGCGTTATTCTTAGTGGAGCTAAGTAGTTTGTAAGTCGAATAATGTCTATCTACTATTTACAGTGTTGAATACCAGGTTTTGCCTGAAAAGGATTTTTCCTTATCTTCTTCACATGTTTTATTTGCTCGTGTGGTTGTAGAATTTAATTTGGACACTTAATTTCTTGTAGACCTAATTTCTATTCAATATCAAATGTGGGTAACATTTGAATTTGTGTGAGCATAACCTAATATATGGACTATCCTTAGAACCAACTTTTAATAACACATCCAATGAGAAAGCAGAGCAGGCCAAAAAAGTTTCGTTTGAAGTTCGTTGGAACCTGTTCTAATGAGGTAAAGGGGGTTATGCGAACGACATGTACAATGTTGTTAGAATGAATTGAAAAAATTTTCTAAAAATATTTTCAAAGTAAATTAAAACATTTTTTTTATTAAAACAACACCAAAGTAAAATATCCAAGGATCAACATCTTTATGCATTCATACTTGAGATATCCTCGGAATATGAAGACAAAAATAAGGCACTAAACTCAACACGATGATGTGAACATGATATTTTGACCACCACATCTTTAATAAAACATGACATGGGATTCAAAGGTAAACACACTCAAGTCATAACCTATCACTCAAATGTTTATTCCAAACAAGAAGTATAACTAAAATACATAAAAATTGACCTTATCGAAAATATGTCCTTACAAATCTCTCTCTTTGGTTATTTCGTAAAAAAGACAAAATAAAAAACATATGCGTCATGAAGCTCTCTATAAGGCTGAATCCCCAATCTCAAAGAAACAAAGTATAGACACTTGACAGACTCACGTTGACTTGCTTTGCTATTGTGTAAATGCACATTTAAACACACTTTCAAATGCCAAGAGAATATATAACAATATAAATCCTTATAGAATAAACCCTCACCCTTTGTCTAACAATCTCTACCTAAGTAAGGACATCTTCCACTAAAGCAAAACTCTCCCCTAAACTATAAAGATTGAGATACCATTTCTCCTCCTTTTTTTCCATAATAGACAATGATAAAGATGCATATTAGACCATTAGTACTCAATATAAAAAAAATTCCCCCTCAATGAAACATGTGTATGCATAAAGGAAAAACAAGTATATCATCTAGTGGTGTAAAGTGCAATAAGTAATGAAAAACACAACACACAAACATCAGTTCAAATAATTGAAATTATGAACAAAAGATACCAATTTATGCATAAATGGGATATCAATAATATCAAGAAACAAACGATACCAATATGGTCATATAGCATACCAATATGAAACAACATAAAACTTAAACGAACATGTGGCATACATGGATTAAATGTAAACATGATGAATCAAAATAAAATGATACCATATATATAAATATGCAAAAGATACCAATGACACACGTATATGCATGTGTGCGTATTTATACATATAGCACCAAAGACACTAAACATAATAAGCATTCCACACTAGCATAGTGTCGATGTGTCTAAACAAACATCTGGTAAATGGAGTGAAGTGGCATGAACTAGAAACAAAATAGTTCTGGCCCAATCACTTAGAAATATCCAAGGAGTTCTATTTTCCTACATTAACTTTATAAAATAAAGATTTATCTTCGTAGTGCCAAATAAAGAGAATGCAAAGAGGTTTGAAGCGACGATTCAAAGGATAACAACTCCAAGATGATTTGAACCATTTTAATCATAACGCACTAGTAACGAGGCGATTTTTCGCCTAAATCAGTTTGGGAAGGGCGATTCAACCCAACAATGTTGCATGAATCACAAAAATGCCATTAAGGCAAATAATTTTAAATTATTGAGCCCAACTTGTAACCCAAATTTTTTATGGGCAATTGTGGGTACATTGATTTGTCACTTGGGACCAGATGAGAAGCCCAATCAAACGTGGCCCAAAGTCTAAAGGCCCCGCGCCTCAACCAATTCAGTTTTGACCTAGTCAGTTCCTAAAATATCCCTTCAGAGATATTCAAGGGATTATGGGCTGACTTGGGGGAGTCCCACTCCTCCACTCTCCAAAATAACATGTATATTACAAACCCTCAGCCCAAGGCAAAGGGCATGCATTATTTTTTATAAAACACTCCCTGGAGTAAAGAGAAATAATATACAAAGAGAACCACAGTGGACGTATGCCTTCTTACCGAACCACGTACATCCTGTGTTATGTGTGATTGTCATTCTTTTTTATTCTTTATTTATTATGGTGATTTCTTTTATTTGTTATTTTGTGCTGAATATATTTGTCATCACAATTGGCGCCGTCTGTGGGAACGTTTGTTCTCCTTGTAAAAAGCCTTCACCAAAAAGAATTTGGAATGTGTGGTCATAGCAGCAATGCCCCTCAGGCAGGTGATATTCAAGAACAACCTGCCCCTCGCAGGATCAGATATGAAGTTCGACATTCAGATCCTAGGTCTCACCCAGAACGATAAGCCTCAGAGGAAAGCCAAGGGCGAGCCAGGTCCACATAGATCTCTAGGCTAATCGACGCCTATGAAGCCAGGATCCGAGAGCAGGAGGAGGACACTCACAAGCAAGAAGCTAAGAATGCTCG